>OU343219.1:235382729-235470259 GCA_910596185.1 Chrysanthemum makinoi
TGTTTTAATTCCATTATAACTTTCTTTAATGACTTGTTCACCCTTAGCTATTCATTTTGTCACATGTCAATCTGATGATCAGCTGCATCTCTAAGCGTATCTTTCTTCGGAGATACATGGGGTACGGTGATAGACATTTCATCTTTAATATTTAGGACCTTTCTTCTTCTACGTATATGCATTTGTTATGTTTGGCGAAAACTTTACCTTTTGACAAAAAGGCAAGTATTGTTCAAAGTTTAACGACTGCAGCTATTTCTATTGATAGCATATGTGTAATGGAGCCTTTTACCCATTCAGTACATTGCAGAATGGGCATGTCATGTGCATGTTGCTGCTTTCTGAACGTGTGAGCACGTTAAAGTGTGTGAGTGAAGCGATAACTAATCATTGCGAAGTGGAACTAATAATGGCAACTAATATAAGCGTACATTTCATTTGTTCAATCCAAACCTATTTGTCTAAAAATCGGCCTCTTAGAAAGTCGAACCATAAACACATGCTAGCAAAAGACATAAACTTGTAAAAACAGATACACAAACACAAAGATCAAACCAAAACACAAACATATGCAACTAATTTCATGACCAGAAATACTCAGTAATGAATTTGAAGGACATTTAACAACACAATTTCGAGATTTTCACTTAGCAAAAGCTTAGAAGACAGGATAAGGAAATTGAAATAGCACATAATTAACTTCTATTCACGGGTGGTGTTACTTATATCAGCCTTCATAAGAGTTTCAATGCCAGGAGGAGCATCAAGAACATCTTCATATTCATCATCAACATCGTCCACTGCAAGTTTAGCAAGAAAGTTTCCATTTTTCTTGATTAGTGTCTGGCATTCTGATATTTTTGCTCTCAACTTGGGACTTTTTGTATACAAATCAGGTTTCTCAAGAATGTCAAAAGCAAACAAAGAATCAGTTTCCAGAGTGGCGTTTTGTAACTGTAGGCTATCGATTAGCTCAACTCCTTTAAACATGGCCCAAACCTCAGCATCCTTGCGTACCAAACCGGTTCTAATACGACCCATGAATCCTCTGATCCAACAGCCTCTTCGTCGCTCAAGATTCCACCGTAGCAGTTTGATCCATGATCTTCTCGGCTAACACCACTTGTGTTCAGTTTGTATGAACCTGCAAATTATGAGTGTCATAATTCACGCACCCATAACAAAGAAATGATATTTTCATCTACAATGGTCTCGAATAAGCCAATGAACCCAAGAAGAAAAGAAAGTTGGAAATGCTAAAGGTAAAAAAAAAAAAAACGTTAAAATCAACTTGCTGAATAGAAACCGCCATCATAACCTTGAATATCTGATATGATATGACTCAAGAAGAAAACAAAGTTTACAAAATCAGTTTTTAAATCTCAATATGACACGATATCAAAGAAGAAAGCCAAGTTAAAAATATAGTTTCGATCATTCATACCCATAGAAGAACCCATATTCGGAAGTAGATTCACATAACTGAAGTTCAGCAAACGATGAGATACTTATAAGAGGGGAGGGACGCTTTTCATTTTCCATGCTTAGTCCTTTGAATTGCCTCAAGGTAGCCAAATAATGAGACACTTCAAAAATGACTTTTGGTCTATTTGGTCTTTTCCAGGAAATTACTTCTTTGAAAATGCAATAACTGTTACATTTAACAGTTCATTAAACTCAGCAGCTTTTGTCAAGTAAATATCCAAACATCAAGGTTTCATACTTCTTAGTAAAAAACTAAAAACAGCACATATACAACAAGATCCGTTACACTGTCACTACAAAGTTGAGCGAAATATAAATCCAACTTTTCACAATACCGCTAAAAGCTACTGATGCGATCCCAACTACAGCTGTTCTAATGACATTACATTTCAAAAGCCTTTAACATCATACAAGCCGAAACTTAATTTTATGTCATTTGCATCAAAAATGAAATCATCATCCAGGAAAGTGGCGTTCATTGGCTTTGTTCTGTCACAGTATGCCTGTTCACTACATCAAGATACCCCTGCCAAAGACCAACAAATGAAAATTGGATTCCAGTTTATAATCAAATGTGAAATTTCCGTCCCACTCAAGCAGACGAAACCACAAAAGCTATCAACTAATCTAGAAGTATTTTGTTTGGATGAGTTTTAAAAGCGAAATGAGTAGAACTTTGAAGAAAAGCAGAAGTAATACGTAGTATTCCAAAGCAGCAAATTTGTCACTTATCGTTTTTGTTTCTACTGGGTGGAAATTGAATGGCTTCAACAATACCTCAACATTCTGTTACGAAATAGAGCACATCAACCACTATCATGGCATAGTTACAGCTTACTAGTACAAAATATGACTAAGTTATTACTGCAGGTTATATTATCAGTTAAACCAACAAAGCTACATCAGGGGGGTCTTATATTTTGATATTATATTTGTGATACAATTAAAAAAAGTGGACTAAAAGCGAATCTGCATATACAAAAAAGGGCACACCTTCGTTGAGAAGCACTCTTCCCAAAAGGTATACGGAACTTCATCAAGTTTCCCAGTTTTAGTAAGGTCATCAACAAATACTTTCACTTGGGTCGCCTAACATAAGTTTTTACAGGAAAAAAACAAGGTTAAACGGAGTATTTCCCAAATGTAAACAAAAAACTTAAGTTATAATATGATACTAAAACTTACATTGGGGCTGTTCTTTTAGTCTGTCATACGGGTATCCAACAATAAAGCCCGACAAAGAGAGTTCATTTATCTGCACACAAAAAAAGAGAACGAAGTTTCAGTTTACAGGCACATGATTCCAAACCAAGCCTAATGCTACTCATTTCAGATACAGGAAAATTGTAACAAAAAGGGAGCAAACTGAGTCGAATCACGAAACCATGCACATCAGCAAAACTAACCAGATGTTGAAAGTCAAGTGCCATCAGACCAATATTGCTTTTCTTCCTAACAAGAACGCTGCAGAGCAATACAAAAACTAATATTATCTCATGTGTACAACAATTAAGTATGCAACATAAATTAGAAAGCAGAATGACATTAAAACCATACAAAAAGAAAGGGTCAATAATCCCCAAAAGACCTCTACAGGTCTCACTGGTGTTGCCCGTAGGTTGTGGCGTGCCTGATTACTAGCTACAAGGTCAGTGGCTGAGGCGAGTTGAGTCAAATCGGCCAAAAAAGTTGATTTGGTCAAAACTCGATCAAACTTGGCCATAGCTCAGTTTGAAGTATTTGAACAAGTGTGTCAATGTTTCTAACCATATTTCTAGGGTCCTATGAACATATCATACATATAATTCCGAAACTAACATACAAAAGTCCATTTCCAGTACTCCCGCCTAGGCCACTAACAAACACAAACCTTACGAATAATAATAGTTGCAACCAATAAATCATAACAGGGGTACATTTTATCGTTAGATTGTTAAGAACAAAGAATAAAGGCCAAATAATGTTATTCTACTGATAAAAATGCAGTTGCAACAAAATTAATAATACCTTAAAGGTGAAGCAACTTTATTGTTAAAATCGGAAACTGCGAGTCCAACGTACTTATCGCCAACATCTAAACCAAGTAAACGACCTCGTTCGACAGCAGGTATCTTGAGCAAGTCTTGGAATAAGTTGAGTGGCTTCATGTACCTCATCTATCAAATCCAACATCTACAAATATCAGTACATAACATACAATCTTTACATAAAAACTGAAGCTTTAAGTTTTATAAAGATGCAATCTTTTCATATCTAGAATCTTTAACACTACCCATAAATTATAAAGCTGAAAAGATCACTAAATTATGCTTTTTTCTTGAAAATTTTGGTTTCTAAAATATGAAAATGACCCACAAATGTAAAAGGCTTCGCGAATAAAATGCGACGGTTAGGTGCAAACAACCCTGAAGTGGTTAGCAAAACTCAAGGCTTTACTTGTGAATTAGTCGGTCAAAAAGTCAGAAACAAAGTTTACCCTAAAAAGAAAATGACCCACAGTAAAAAAGTGTACTAACTTTTAGAAGTGGAATGAGCAAATGTAACCCAATTGAAAGAAGAAAGAAAAATGGTAGAAGAGGAAATTCAAATCAAAGAGTTGAAAATTTGATCAGTCAGGCATTTGTACAAACAGTTGGTGTGCATGTTAAAGAAATGGGACATGACACCAGCGTGTGTTTGTGCATATGTTACCATGTTTTAAAACTCGGGTTTTTAATCGACCCGGTTGAGTTGCCGGTTCACCGGTTCAACCGCCGGGTCGAACCGGTTTTCTGTCATTCAGTTTATGTTATAGGGAAGAGATCTAGTGAGAAGAGAAAATAAAATGAGAAGAGTGAGAAATATTCTACCACACATTTCAAATAAAAAAAAAATTTAAGGGGAGATCATCTACTTTTGCATGCATCTCCGAAATATCTTGTGGTTTCTTCTGATCCTTCTCATTTCAATTTTATTTCTCATTTGATCCTTACTCTGTTATATTCATATGTTGTTTATCTTTTGAAACTAGTGCATAATTGATACTCCGTACCTCATTCAAATAAATAGGATGTTGAAGTGATCGAGAAGTCAGAATTTTTAATTGTTACCCTTCTTTAAGATATAAATCTCTATGTATTGCAACTGATTTGAATAATCAAGTAGATATTCTGTTGAAAATGTTTTGATTGCTTTCTGTTGATAATGATATATACACGTATAGTTTACGTTTCACAGAGATCAAAATAATATTTCCATTACATCAACCACAATTGAATGACAGTAACAAAATGTGTGTTTATTAATATATATTTATAGTTTCCCTCTAAATCTTTTAACTCAAATTAAGTGCACTAAATATTTCCTGGAAAAGGCAATACTATAGGTTTATCAACACCTTTTTTTTCTTTAATAAACTTGTTAGTTAAAATACTAAAAAGACATATAAGACTGACTATGTGTTCGGCATACAAAAGGTTTTATCTTTATAAAAAAAACTAAACATTGAGTAACCCGGTCGGGTCTAGTGAACCGGCTCGACTAAAACCCGCCGGTTCAATCCGAGTTATAAACCTTCAAAAAACCGGCTACTTCCGGCCCGCTCCCTCGACCGGTTACCGGTTCAACCGGACGGGTTGAACCGGGTTTTAAAACATTGATTGATTGATATGTTAGGCTGATTTCTTTGTGGGACCGGGTTCGCTCTTTGTTTTAAGTTGGAAAAACGGTTATTGACTTTGTATATAAGTTAATTCTTTTATTCATATCTTCTTTTTGGATATAATCTAACACAATTATTTATGAGCAAATTTTTTAAATGACCAATTTACATGCCTATTTTATGAAAGTGAACTTCGTCTGTGACACTCCTAGCGATTTGCTAGGCGACTAATCTACTTTATTTTGCTGGGCGATTTATTGGGTGATTATTGGGTGAATAAAGTACTTTTTTTTCATTAGGCGATATTTTGTTCTAGGCGAATAAATAAAGTACTTTGTTATCACTGTCACAACTCTAATTGGTAAATGGATTTTTAATCAAAAGTTTGTAGAGAAAAAGTTTGTGATGATACATATAACGCAGGCTACATGCCTTGAATTTTGGTGACACATATACCTTGATACTATCTCTTAATAGGTAAACAATTAATTGAAAGCAAGTGCATGTAGTATCTGACAAAAGGACATGGTTCACTTTTGTAAAATGGTAAAATTTGGTCTATTCTCGTAAAACAAGTATGTTATTAATTCATTTAGGTAATTGGTTTATTATTTATTTTTAATAAAATGATATTTATTTGATTGGTTAAAAATTGTTGTGATCCATTGCAAGCTATTTACATTCAAATAAACTAGATAAGTATTCACACATAACAACGGGATTTTATAATGGCAGATAGTTTTAGTGATAAAAAAAGTTTATGGGTTATAAATGAAAAATAGCAAAACTTTGAGGATTTGTGAATTAAACAAAATGTTTTGAAACCCGGTTCGACCCGGTGGTTCAATCGATTAAACCGTTCCGGTCGAAAATGGGTCAACCAGGTTGGGTCGAAAAAACAGTTCAAACTAAATCGGGTCAACCCGCCTGTGTTTGAAGCGACCGGGGTCAACCCGGTTTTGATGTATATTAATAGTGTGTTAATAGTTTCCGACTTTGCATATGATTTCCGAAAACAGTGTAAGGACTTCCTAAACATGTGGTATTGTGACATGTAACTTGTTTAATAAGTTACTACCCCACATTTCATTTTCCCAGACGGCGAAACCCAGATTTCTATAATGAAAGAACGTTTGACTTTAAACCTACAACAACAAATCAACAAAAACCCGTCGTAAACCTACCTGGGACCTGTTAAAAGATCTTAAAGCCGTAGTCTCATGTTGGTTATGACGGTACGTGGTGTTTGAGGGTTGAAGTCGACTGGTTTTTGGGTTATGGTTTGTAGTTCCATGATTAGTGGGAACCCGTTTGTGGTTCGATTCGTTTTTGGGTTATAGTTTGTGGTTCTTATGTTGGGTGTGTGTTGTTTTGAACAATGTTTTCCCGGTTTTTTAATCAACCCGTTTTAGTCGCCGATTCATCGGGTCATCTGTTTAACCGATTGAATCGTTGAGTCAAACCGGTTTATACTTATGTATATATTTTTTTCTGTATTTAATGTGTAGTGTTGCATGATCTCATAATTTATCCGACTTTATTTCTACATTCAATTGAACCGATGAAAAGATTGAGACTCTACCGATAAACTTCGTACCGGAAAATGTTGGTGAAAAATGATTTTTTACAAACTTTGGACATTCTTTGGACATCATATTTTTTTTCCCTATATTAAGTCTTGATAAAAGCTCGAGCCGAGCTGTCAAAAGCTTGAGCTCGGGTTGTTATATGTTTCGAGTCAATTTATAGGGATTGAGCTTGGGCTTGAGATTGATAAAAGCTCGATTCAATCGAGTTAAGCTCGAACTCGAGATAGAGTTGCTTGATAAAAGCTTGTGGCTTGTTTACAGCCACAGTAAAAAAAAAAAGGAGCGATAATGCAGTTGTATATTAAACAAAATGTACACTGACATGCTTAATTTATCAAAGCACATTTTCTTTACTTTTGTTATTTGTTTACAAAGGTATAAATACTAGTTTTTTTTTTCCAGAATTGCGTTGTTTTTGATAGTTACGTTGTAGTTGAGTTAATGGGCACATATTTGAGTTATCATATCCTACATGTATGAACACCGTTTATGTTCTTTCGGTGTTTAAAATGGATATATGGGTCTTTCTTTGAATGTTTTAAATTGCATACAAGCGACTCACAATTATGTGCGTCGATTAAACTATTACAAGCAGTGTTTTATATTTTTTTAAATGACTTTTGCAACGAAAACAGGCTGCTGGCGGAAAAAATGAGGAGGAAGAAGAGGCGGATGCGAACGGTTTAGTATTGAAGGTATACGCTACTCATATGTGATTGTTATTATGTGGCCTTACAATATATTATTCAAGTCATTCGTGTCATAGGTCAAAGGTGATAAGGACATCGGCCTTTAGGGTTCCCATAAGCGTTGAAAAGACTAAGGTCGATACCAAGTTTTATTTTACAATTTGTATATCATACCAAAAAGAAATTGATTCTTAAGGAAAGCTAATAATTGTCTACTATTTGTCATGATTTATTGCAGGTTCTAAAATTTGGGGCTACGTTAACCATCACCAACGATTACACGAGGGGTTTTGTTTGTTGTAGTTTGTGACGATTTTGACGAATCATGCTTACCAGGTTGTTTGTTTAGAATGTCAAGTATCTAGGGTTCTGAAAAATCGAGTCCTTTTTTTTTGAAAAGGAGAAATATTATTAATCACAAAAAGAGTATTAGACACTCATTTACACTCATGGACATCCCCCATGAAGCATTAATGAGGCATAAACAAATAAGCATTCATACAAACAACAACATACTGTGAGATTAAGCTAATCTATACTCTATATCAAAACATACACAAATATAACTATCTACTTTTATAATCGGCAACCGGACATTATCTTGAAGCTCTTTTAAACTTCACATTCCATTTAGCTTCCACATTTCTCATTGCATCGATTCCTTGACGGTGAAGCTCATAATCCTCCATTTAATACTATTCATAATATTCTGCACAAGAGTATTAATACTTCTTTCATTGTTCATGAAAATCCTGGAGTTTCTTTCTTGCCATACAAAATAAACTGTTGCACCAGGACCGCCTCTAATAGTACTCCAAATGTTTCTGTTAGCCTTCAACTTAGAAAACTCATCAATTATTCCTTTCCAGTTAAAAGAAAAACTTTTATCAGTGAGATTCTGCATTATGCTCCAAACTTTGTAAGTGTATTGACATTGGAAGAAAAGGTGATCATGGGAATCCTGGCATTGTTTACAAAAAACACATTTCATCTGATCATCTTGTTTCCCGCAATCCTATCTGTGTTAATAGTCTCTCTTGTATTGCCAACCAAATAACAAATGAGTGTCTAGGTATGTTCGGGGAACCATACCAAGTCTTTCCACACAACTGTGCTCCCATTACTTCTCATATCCATCCGCACCACTCTTGTAGCATACTCAGTTTTCTTATTTAAATTTGTCACCCACACAACTTTATCCTTACAACCATTATTCAATAAAGGAATTTGAACATTATGAAGTCTGGAAAATTTAACACTCCAATCCATTGGCCATCTCCAATTATTATTAACAACCAACTCCCCAACTGTGCATTCTAAACTCAATCTTGCATTATAAATTTCCCTTGCTGAAATAAAATCACACAAAGGCCTCACTACACCACTTATCAAACCAAGCAGATACATTTTTTCCATCTCCAAGCTTATAGAACACATGCTTTTTGATTTTTTTCTCTAAGTTTCAATATATTCTTCCATCCAATACTACTATTACTATCCTGATTCACTTCCCATATACTTTTTCCTTTCAATTTCTCCACACTAATCCACTTTACCCATAGAGTATCTTTCTTAGCAGCTATGTTCCATAGATGTTTCATAATCAAGACCTCATTCCATGTCTGCAAGTCTTTGATACCCAGACCCCCTTGATCCTTAGGTTTACAAATCTGTTCCCAGGAAATCTTAGCTCTACCTTTAGTAATTTCACCTTGGCACCACAAGAACCCTTTAAGCAACTTATTAATTTCCTTAACTACTGTCCTAGGGAGAATGAATACAAAAGCCCAATAAACTTGCATAGAAGATAGAACTGAGGCAATAAGTTGTAATCTCCCAAAGATAAGATAGTGTTCTACTTCTCCAATCATGGACTCACTTCTCACTTTCTCAATCAGGGGTTTGCAGTCATTGACACTTAGATTCTTGGTTATCAATGGTACTCCTAAGTATCTAACAGGCAGTTTTCCAATAGTGAAAGGTAAAATTTGAATCAAATTACCCTGTTCTGGAATTGATAAACTACTAAATTGATCCAAAGTATCTCTAATAACACTAATTGACTGGCAATCACCATGACAAAAAACAATCAGATCATCAGCAAAACCCAAATGTGTAATCTTTAATTTCTTCCACCCTTGATGATACCTAAAATTATCACCATTCTCTATATTCTTCTTCAAAAGCAGATTGAACACTTCCATGGCTAAAGTGAATAAGTAAGGTGAAATTGGGTCCCCTTGTCTTAATCCTCTACCCCCACTAAAGTATCCAATTCTATCCCCATTTACATTCAAAGAAAATTTAGTTGTTGAAACACAAGTCATTATCCACCCAACCATTTTACTATGAAATCCAAAGTATTCTAGAGTACTTCTCAGAAAATTCCAGTCCAGGGTGTCATAGGCTTTCTGTAAATCTATCTTAAGAGCACATTTCTCAATCTTTTGTTTTCTATTATAACCCCTCAATAGTTCCTGTGCTAATAAGCTATTATCGTTATCATGCACTGCTATAAAAGCACTTTGGTTTTCATCAACTAAACTTCCCAACACTTCTTTAATTCTGTTAGTAATCACCTTGCTAATACACTTATACAATACATTGCAACATGCTATAGGTGCGAAATCGAAACCTTATTGGGTGTAGGAATTTTAGGAACTAGTGAGATTAAAGTAGCATTCAACTCACCTAGTAGTTTACCAGATGTGAAAAATTCTTGCACTGCTAGAACAACATCCTTACCCACAATGCTCCAAGCTTTTTTGAAAAATTTGGAGGTAAAACCATCTGGTCCTGGTGCTTTTGAGTCCTCTATATCAAACATGACATCTTTAACTTCCTTTTCAGTTACTTGTCTTATCAAATGTTCAGCATCTTCACTTGATAATTTGTTGGTGAAGTTAACAGTATCCCTATGAAATCCAGCTACATTGTCTTTTGTTCCCGAAATTTTGAAAATGTTCAAGAAACGCCTCGGAACTTGCTCTCTATCATAACTGACACCATTCTCCCCACAAATTTCCATTATCCTACTTTTGTGTTTCCTGCCTTTTATGATTTTGTGAAAAAAACTAGTGTTTGTCCCCTTCCTTGAGCCACTCAATCTTTGCTTTTTGAATTAAAAGACTTTCTTCATCACTAACAACTTCACAATATTCTTGTAACAATGAACAACTTTCCTCTCTCCATTTCTCACAAAAAGGCTCTTTGTCAACTTTTACTTGGCAGACTTTCACTTTCTCTCTTAAAGTATTTACCCTTTCATGCACATTTCCATTTTTCCAGCTTAGATGGTTCATCTTATGTTTAAGCAACTTCATTTTTTGAACAACTCTATACGTCTGGAACCCATTAATACTTTTCTCCCATTCTTCTTTAACCATTGGCAAAAATTCATCTTTCTCAGTGATAAAATTTGTCATTCTGAATGCTTTTTTCTTTCTTCTTCCCCCTTTTGGTATTACTAGCACATTTGGTGAATGGTCAGAAATGATATAAGGTAGGAATATACTGTGTGCAGTCCCAAAACACTCCAAGAACTTCTCATTTACCATAACTCTGTCCAGTTTTTTCATAGTTTTACATTTTGAATTCTTCAAACTCTTAGTCCAGGTGTATTGAAATCCTGAACTCAAGAATCGTCAACTTCCACATCATCAACACAACTTTTAAATTCAATCATATTATTTGAAGGGACTGAACTACCATTAGAATGTTCATTGATGTCTAAAGTAACATTAAAATCACCCATTAAAATCCAAGCAAACCCTCTTGTAATCTGCTTATAAGTTGCCAATTCTTTCCAAAGTTTCCTTCTTTCCATTCCTGAGTTACTAGCATACACAACTGTACAAAATAATCTAGTCTTCTTGCATATAGACTCAACCAGCAATAACATACTTTGTTTAGACTTGTGAATCAACCATGCTTCAATCATATTCTGATCCCATCCAAACATTATTCTACACCCTTTGTTGTTGTCTTCAGCATTAGTAACATATTGCCATTCACCAAAAACTTTATCTCCAACTTTCTTGACATTCTTGTATTTGATATGTGTTTCCAACACAACACATACTTGTAATTTTTCCTCAATAATAAACTTTTTGACCTCCTTTTGCTTATCAAAAGTACTTAGGCCCATTATATTCCATGTAGCAACTTATAATCCATAACTCTCTTTCTGTTTTTTGGCTCACTTTATCTCTCAATTCTGTTGGCTCACTTATACACTCTGTCTATTTTTATACACACAACTCTCTTTCTATTTTTTTCTCACCTATTCTCTCAATTCTTTTGGCTCCCCCAATCACTCTGTCTGTTTTTAAAACACACAAAAACTCTCTTTCGTTTTATTCTTACAAACTCTCTCAATTCTTTTGCTCACAATACACTCTCTGCTTTTTAAACACATAATACTCTCTTTCGTTTTAATCTCCCCAACTCTCTCAATTCTTTTGGCTCTCAATTCACTCGTCGTTTTTACACACAAAACAAAAACTATACATAAAAACAAAATACTTTCTATATACATTTCTCGGATAGAGATGGTACTATCGGATATACTAGTTAAGAGAGTGATCGCACACCCCTCAACTTCATTCCTAATGAGACATTATTCAGTAGAGGATAAGTCTTGCACAATGTCTTCCTCATCATTTGTTTCCTTATTATCATTAGTTATCCCTTTTTTCCTTTTATAATACTTTTTCATTCTATCACTCCAACTATCCCATTCAGTCACAGTTGGGTCACCATTTGCTTCTAACACCTGGTTGACTATCATTCTTTCCTGACCACTTAGTTCCTCCTCCTTCTCATTATCCAAACTTCCTAAAGGGGAAAAACTGTTACTTCCTATAATTCCAACTTTTGCTTGCTGATAACTAGTACTTGCCTCTGAATTATTCTTATTAGGAGATTTAGTAACACTCTTGCTTTTTTCATTTGTTGTATCAACATTATCCATAGTCTCACAAACTTCCTTTCCTTTATCTAAACCAGGTTTAGTAGCTACCTCTACATTCCTTTTGTCCAATTCTCTTGCTTATTGTAGTTATATTTAGGACCATTCATTCTTTTATTATAACCTGAGTTTCTAGTCTGACTACCAACCCCATTTTGATCAAGACTACTATTCCCCCATTTTGTCCAATTCTCTTGCGTATTGTATTATTATAGTTCTCATTCCTCCCTTTTTTGTAATGCACCTGTTTAAA
Source organism: Chrysanthemum makinoi (assembly GCA_910596185.1). Taxonomy (NCBI): domain Eukaryota; kingdom Viridiplantae; phylum Streptophyta; class Magnoliopsida; order Asterales; family Asteraceae; genus Chrysanthemum; species Chrysanthemum makinoi. The sequence goes on from OU343219.1 coordinate 235,395,355, forward strand.
GCCATCATTGCCCATATCCTGTTTCTGTCCTTGATTTTCCACAACACTTTCCTTTGGTACCATTCTACACTTGTCCACTTCATGTCCAAAAACACAGCAATGACTACATCTAGAAGGTTGCCAATCATATTCAACTTGAACATACTTAATCATACTAGTGCATGCCATTTTACTCCTATAAGCAATTTCAATAACATCTTTGAATTGCTTTTCAGCATTAAGCTCAACAAGAACCCTAGCAAATCCAAGCCTACCAACACCATTCATACAAACTTTAGTTGTAACCTCATCCATTATTATAGGCTTACCCAAACAGCTTGCAATTGAACTGATTCCTTTAACACTCCAAGCTTCTAAGGGTAAGTTTCTCAAAAAAAAATCGAGTCTTTGAGGAAGAAGATTATAAGTTTATGTCCAGTAATTTATCACAAAGACGAGATAGATGTAAAGATTTATTGGTGCTTACAACAATGAGATATAGAGCGAGATATGGTTATAGTGGGTATTGTTTCGTCTATCACAATGGAATTAAATTTTTGGGGGACTGTGCTTAAGTATATGCATTTGTGATTGCAAGTATTTTTGGGGGATTACCCTTATGCTATTTTGATTTGCAAGTATATACAACCATAATGTGGTTCATACATAGCCAATCCATTGTGAGACGACATGAGTGGGTCAATACATAGTCAGTGTTGTAAGGTATGTTTGATTATCTCTTGCCGATGTTGAGTGATTTGGATACTAAGTTGCATTAATATTTTACAAAGGGTAAGGTGTAATATATTAAACAACAGCTGTAATATGTATGATAACTCTAGCCTGCCTCTTAGGGTGTCAATATGTATGTTTCCCGCTACTGGGCTTAAAACATGTCATATTTTTGTAAAATCTGACTTCGCATTTACAATAATCCAAAAAGATAGCAAACACCTTCGTCATAACGCGGTGGGCTTCTGCTCCTCGTTATTATCAAATTTCAAGGTTATTTTTTATTGTTTAGTGCTAGTTAATGTATAAAATACTATAGAAATATGTATACTATGTCATAAATTTTTTAAGCTATAGATTTGCAAAGCATTATCTAGATGTTTATTGTATGTGTAATGCCTTAGGGCATGTTTTGTACAAGAAATTGAGAGGAGAGAAATGGAAATGAAATCATTTCCAATGTTTGCTACATCTATAAAAAAATAAAGTGGAGAATTAGAACTCTTTCAAAACGATTCTTTTGCAAAAAATGAAGAATCGATATCCACTCACAAAATAATGAAATTGAATTCTTTCATATTAATAATAATAATAATAATAATAGTAATAACAATAAAATAATAATAATAATAATAATAAATAATAATAATAATAATAATAATAATAATAATAATAATAAATAATAATAATAAAATATAATAATAATAATTATTATAATATATATTAATAATATTAATATAATAAATAATAATAATATATTAATATAATAATAATAATAATAATAATAATAATAATAATAATAATAATAATAATAATAATAATAATAATAATAATAATAATAATATTTCAATGTAAGACTGTTAAAACCTCCATTATAAAAAATGTGTAAATTTTATTCATTTCTTGGTTCAAGTCTATGCTGTTACCAAACAGTGGAATCAATCTCAATTTTCTACTGATTTCAGTTCTCTGGATTTTAATTCTTTTACTTATTTTATTTCTTTGAATTTCCCTCTACCAAAAGTACCTTTTGAGTTTTCAAAAAGTGAGTGTGAACCTATATAGAAGGTCTTCTTTATATCATATCAAATTTCAAATGCTAATACATCAAGAACCATCGTTTAACATCAATATTCATAGCTTTAACAAAGTTGTATGTTGTTCATGGACTTCCAAAATATAAATAAATTTATGGCAACCACAATTAGCCGCGTAGTTCACCAAATGCTCATCCAGCAAAACGTAATTTCAGTTCACCAATCGGGTCACGTAAATAGTGGCTCAAATAAATATAACACCCCTTTTTTCAAAAACATGCATGAAATACACACATGTATTACTATGGATAAGACAAATCTAAAAATTAATACACACGCAAAAACACACACGACTTTATTTCGAATGTAGACACTAAAAACGCGCGTTGAACACACATATGATTTTAGTTCAATTCTAGACACTAAAGGCACACACTAAAAGAAGAACCTACAAGTTCAGCTATAAGCCATCAAGTTCACAACATCAAGTTGCAACAGGACAAGTCAGCTAAACCATCCAAGTTCAAGCTGCATAACAAGATCCAAGTGTGTTGTGATGTAATGTAATGTGTGTCTGTAATGTAGTAAGTCTTAGTGTTAATTGTGATTGTTTAATCCAGTATTATAGTTAGCTTTTGATACAGTTTGTAGCTTAGTTGACTTTTATAGTTTGACTTCTTGAAGTCTATAAATAAGCTTGATGTAACTTCATTTTGGTTTAATGAGAATATAACAACCTTTCCTGCCTTAATTGGCTTATCTCTCATTCTCAATATGGTATCAGAGCTTATGATCAAGCTCAACCATCAACCACCACTTTATTCCGCTACCAATAACTGAAACCACCATCAATAACTAACTTTGACTGCCATAACTAACTTTGACCGTCGTAACAAACCACCACAATTCATCAAAACACCACCAATTTCAGTCAAACAACTTGATTTCCATTCACAATCACATGAAGAACACAAATACCACAACAGATTCACAAAATTCTCATCAAATTCACAAAATCATTCAAATCCAAAAAATGGTGGGAACTACAAGTGCACCTTCAACTGCATCTGATAACAAAACGCATAATGATGAAATCACTTCTAATCACCCACTTTTCTTATATCAAACAGATCATCTAGGATTAATTCTCATCTCCAAGAAGCTCACTTGTTCTGACAACTATTCTTCATGGAAAAGATCCATCATGATAGCTCTAAATGCAAAGAATAAGATGAAAATAGTAACTGGTGAGTATGATGAACCAGGGTTGAATTCTGATCTCAGACCACTATGGGAAAGAAACAGTGACATGCTCATATCCTGGATCTTGAATACTGTAAGTGAGCAAATCAGCAATAATTTGAATTTCATCAATTCTGTATCAAAGTTGTGGGTTGAATTGCAAGAACACTATGGTCAAATTGATGGGCATAGGGTTTATCAGTTAACAAATGATATGATTCAATTGAAACAAGCAAATTTCACTATTGAAATTTACTATCACAAGTTAAAAGGACTATGGGATGATTTTGATGCCTTAGAGGCACCCTATATGTGTGTTTGTGCCTGCAACTGTGAGAATGGAAGGGTCAATGGAGAAAGAGATCAGAGGAAGAGGTTAATTTAGTTTCTGATGGGTCTTGATGAAGGGTATTCCAATGTTAGGGGACATATTTCTCTCATGCAACCATTACTAACATTGACTAAGGCTTACACTATGATAAGGTAAGAAGAAAAGAAAAGAGAAGGTCTTAGTGCAAAACCCATTGCATCAACCATTTTCAACAACTACACCAACTCATCAAGGCCTACATACAATCCAACTCAGAAAACAATACCACAAGGCAACCAAATACCCTTAACCCAAACACTGGTGTTAATACAAATAAGCAGTAAAAACGTTTATTTATATTTTACGATCTTCTAATGTTTTGTCGATAACAAACGTAAAATAATTTTAACGAAACAAATAAAATACGTAAACAGTTTGAGCCAATAGTTTACTAACATGCTTACATTTTCATATAAAACACTAAACAAATAATAGTTTTTACATCTTATAGAAATACATATGTATAACAAATAGTGTTTACATAATATGAAAATGTGTATATATTGTGATGGGTAATGTAATGGGTAAAAATCTTAGTACTTGACCCATTGACTTGATACATTGAACATTGTTGGGTAAAACCCAAAGTCCATGACCCATACCCATGGAGCTTGATCCATAACCCATGACCCATTATATGACATCATGCATGAAGTCATGTTGGGTATTATCCATGCTCCATGACCCAAGACCCATGACCCAATGTCTAGATACATTGCATCTTGAATAACCCATGGTTCAAAACCCATAACCCATAACCCGGTTTGCAACCCAAAATCCGGACTTAAGCTGACCCAGATGCCGGATCCCTTGGATTGCACTAGCTGGATCCCTTAGGGAGGGATCCGTGGGAACCAGTGAACAGTAGAGAAAATTGCCTATAAATAGTGAGCCATTTTTCTCTTGCAACTCACCCCTTTTACACATACTTTCTCTTAGTATTGTAAACTCTCTAACCTTAGATCCAAAGGATCTTTCTATGTAGTTTTGTGATTGTGTGATTCTCTAGGTTCCTCTTAAAGGCGAGATCACCACTTCTTGAAGTCGAGCAAGCTCAAGTCCATGAGTTGCCAAGCTTCGTCATCATCAAGACTATTGAAGTTATCTTGTTGATATTTCTTTCCTCCCTCCTAGAAGTGTTGTATGAAGGCATTAGTGAAAGGTGCCAAAGTGTCAAGTCGAAGGCATTAGTGAAAGGTGCCAAAGGGTCGTGTCGAAGGCATTTTGAAAGGTATCAAGGGAGTACATTCGATATGGTGCATCGATGTACAAGATAGATAGGTTGGGTTAAATTATATTTATATCCTTTATGTTGTTGTAATAAGGAGTGTGTCTCCTTTGGGGTTGTTGTGTATTGTTGTAGTGTTGGGTAGTAGTTCCTCCTTTGTAATGGAACTCGGTATCTAGCCTTGTACCGGATAAAGTGTCGGCGACGTTGTGATAGGGTTGGTTCTACCTCGTGGAAGGAATCAGTGTCTAGCCTTGTACCGGATAAAGAGTAGGCGACGCTGTGAAGGCTTCTCCGCCACATTAAGCAGCTTTTGTTATGTAGTGCTTACGAACTCTTGAGTGGGAAACTCAGAGAGTGGAGTAGGGCAAGGAAGGTGTCCTTGTAGCCGAACCACTATAAATACTCGTGTTGTGGTTTTGTGTTTCTTACTCTTTATCTTTGCATTTCTTATTTATATACTTATCTATCATCATAAAACACACACATTAAATAGATTTATATAAGTTAATCTAAATATTTTAAAACGAAGTTTTAATAGGTAAAACTATTCAACCCCCCTTCTAGGTTTCAACAACTGGCACAGACAGAGAAACACCTCCACTCCAAATGTTGGTACAGATAAGAGAAGCACCTTTAAGAAGGGAGTTTATTGTGGGAATTATGGAAAAGAAGGACACCTCCAAGAGGAATGTTACAAACTTGTTGGGTACCCAGTAGGCCATCCATTACATGGAAAGTATTAGCCACCAAAGTTTAACAAGTTCTCTCATGTCAACAGGACTACTAGGACAGTTAATATGGTGTTTGGACAATAGGAGCAAAGGCAACAGACTGCACCAACAATTTCATACATCCACCTAAACCAACAAGTTGGTGATCCACATGTGTCTGCAAGGATGGATCAGCTGTAGAATCAGCTCAATTAGGTTATGTGTTGGAATCACTCCTAACTAGAATTCAAGTGTTAGTAATTAATATGTAATAGTTAGCTTAATTATGGCTTTTATGTTAGTTATCATGCCAAGGTTATGTAGAAAGCCCATGAGCCTTGGCCCAAGCCCATAAGAAGGGAAGGATGCTAGTATTGTTGCCCTAGCTCCTTGCCCTATAAATAATCTTTTAAACCTTCCTTAGAAGGTTGGTTATTCATTTTATCTCATTTCCTACGCATAACCTTTCTAATATCATTCATGTGTTTTGGGTTAAGTGTTCAACCGATCTCTCTTATCTATACTTCTTCATATTGATGCTTGTGCTATAAACTTAGTGACCTAACAGTGGTATCAATCGCCAAATAGTTGGGTGAAACGATTTTGTTTTTGAAGTATTTGTGTTACGCGTAAGGTTCACGGTTTCAAAACTTTCATACGCATAAAAACTCATCTTTTTTCACTTTCAAATCCAAGATTCTTGTACTTTCAAGGTTATTAGGTATTAAAGGTTAAGTTTTTGGCAGAATGTTTCAACCTTTATGTGTATTTCTTAGTTTTTAAGCTTGATTTGATTCGTGTAGCTGTTTCTACGCGTAAGGTGTACAAAAGTTTTAGATCATCAAGTTTCACACTTTTGTGTTACTTTGGTGATATTGAAGCTGTCTCATCACAAAAATCTGGTTTAGAAACACTTTGGGCTGAAATCTTAGTTTTGGAAAATCCTACGCGTAACAAAACCCTAAAGTTACGCGTAAGTTATCCGTGGTTTGATCTTCAGTTTTCTTGGTTTACTCAGTGTTTTCTTGCTTGGATAAGCCTGAAAACACTTCGACTTTGGATATCTTTTACACTGGAATAAGTGTAAAGGATTTTTGGGCAAAACCCTAATCATACGCATAAGCTAAAACTTACGCGTAGAACTCTTTACGCCTAAGCATTTTCTTACGCCTAAGCCTTGTCTTACGCATAAGCTAATCTTACGCATAAGTTTTATACGTCTAAATTTCAGGTTACGCCTAACCTTAGTGTTTCTCAATTCTTACGCGTAAGCTAATCCTACCCGTAAATATTAATTTTACGCTTAAGTTTGGTGTTTTTACGCATAAGGATTACTCTGCCTAAGCTTGGTTTCTATGCCTAAGGACTCTTCATCAACAAAGTTTCATTCGATTACAAAGATCCATTTTACAACACAAGTTTCAAGATGTCTCAACCACCATACTCTAACTACTTTCCTCATGTGTATCCTCAACAACAACAACAACTCAGTCAACAACAACAACAATTCAATCTACAACAACAGATTTATCAACAACAATTTCAACAACAACATTTTCCTCAAGGAGCAATTCAACCACAGATGATGCAACCACCACCTAGTCTTCAAGTACAACCTTACATAAACTTTAAAAATCAACATCCATCCAGGAATACTATGAAGGAACCGTCTTGGTTTGCAAAGATGTGTGAAGCTTTAAGTAGCCAAAAATCCATTCATGAGGCTGGATCACTTGATAGACCTCCAATGCTCACTCCCGACAACTACGATCAATGGGTAATTAGGTTCTTTAGGTTTTGTGATCTAAAGAAGCCACATGGAAAGTTCTTAAAGAAGGTCATTCTGGAAGGTCCGTTTCAGATGCCTATTGTTGTTACACCCGGGAGATCCAATGCTGTTCCACCAAGAGATGATATCACCAACGTTGTCGGTCTTAATCAACTCACTACTGATCAACTTCTACACTTGGAAGCCGATGAACTGGCAATGCAATACATCCTTTTAGGATTACCTAATCCGATCCTTCAAAGTGTTGATGCTCAAAAGACTGCTCAAGCAATGTGGGAACATATTCATCTTCTCATGGAAGGCACTGAACTCAATCAAGAGGATATGGAATCCAAAATCTACTTGGCTTATGAACACTTCATGATTGAACCAGGAGAGACATTAGAGTCTTATCATCATCGTTTTTGAGATATCATCAATGACTTGGACAAACATAATATTATTATGCCAAGAATTGCAGTCAACACTAAGTTCCTAAGTAGTCTTGGTCCTGATTGGGAAAAGTATGTCATTTTCATCCGTCAAGCAAAGAATCTTCATCATGCTACATACGGATTGTTGTACGACTATTTGAAGCCCCATCAAAAAGAAGTTGACAAAGAAAGGGTTATCCGTGCTCAAACTGTTTCACCTTCACTTCCGGATAATCAAAAACTTGCTTTGTGGGCTCAAACTTGTTATCCTCAACCAACTGTTTTCACAAATCCTCCACAACCAGCTGCTCAACCATCTGCTAAGATAACACCTTATGATCTGTCACAACACCAATCTCAAGAAACTCAATTGGTTCCATACAACAACAACAATGATCAAGCACTTTACAGTGAAGCTAATGAGGACTCCGATGATTTCGATGCATTGCAACAATTATTTGTTATGATTGCTAAAGCCTTCGGCCGCTATACAAACAAATCCAACAATCGCATTCGTACCTCATCAAACACAAGGAATCAGGCTGTTGTTAACAATGGACGTGTTGAAGTTCAGAATCGTGGTAATATTCGTCAGATGGGTGGTGGTCAAGGGTTTAATCCAATGGGAAGGAATAACATGGGTGCCCCACAGCAACAAAGGGCTCAAGTGGTTGAACATGGTAATGCTCAGAATGGGATGAATGGTCTTCGTTGTTATAAATGCAATGAGAAGGGTCATCTGGCTAATGCATGCCCCAAGCCGAGGACAAGAGGCAACGCTTATCACAAAGAGGCTTTACTCTTGGCTCTTAAGGATGAAGCTGGTGGAACTCTTACAAACAAGGAACAAAGTTTTATGGCAGATGCAGAATCAGATGATGATTTGGAGGACTTGCAGGCTAATGCAGCAGTTATGTTGATGGCAAACATGCACGAACTCCATATGAGTGACACAGGCCCGTGTATGACACGGCGGCTTGTCTCGGTACCAGATCAAACCATATTCATCATCGATCTAATATCTCAGCCAACATCTGCATCCGACGAGGCTCAGAATGTTCAACATGAGCCGTCCACATCTCATTCTGATGATACTCAACTAGATCCAGTAGTTATATTTGACGATCAAGATGACATCATGGTTACCATTGATAATCAAGTTGACTCCGTGGTTATACTTGAGGATCTGAATAATGATCATGTTGCGACTCACGTTGAACATGCTGAACCTTTGCCTAATCCAGATATTGTCCTCTTACTTAATGACCAACGATCCCGCATGGAACAATGTCGTGAACTCAATCCGCAATTACACACTAAAAATGCACTGTTAACCAGGGATATTGAATGTTTAAAATATCAACTCAACATTTTTCAAACTCAAGAAAAACGTGAAAAAGGTTTTGAAGTGGCTTTTGCTAAATCTTATCAAAACGAAAAATCATTAGAACAACAGATACGTAATCTAGTCGCATCCAAGAATGCTTTGTTGTCTCAAATAGAACAACTAAAATATGATCATAAACAACAACTTAACACTTTCACTTTGGAAACTCAAAAAGCCAAGTATGAGTTGTTAACTTGTCAAAAACAGTTCTCCGTACAAAAAGCATTCCACGAAACGAATAGATGACTATCTTGAAGAAATTGTCGACTTACAAAATAAACTTAAAGAGTTTCAACATATTGTTTATAAACATGGTGAGTCAATCACAACCATTCAAATATTTACTCTTAAACCAAATCCACATGGACATGGACCTAATCTTGCTGATTACAAACCAAAGTTTTCAAACAAAGCATTCAAACCAAATCCTGAAGTTTCCAGTGCAGAATATAGAATTAATGATTCCATTGTTGAATATAATCGTCAAGAGGAATTAGATGCAGACTACGAGAGTCGATCAAAATTGGAAAACGTTGTTTACAACAAACCATTTAACTATTCAAAAGCCATCACTTTCGTCAAACAAAAGGATACTTCTAACACGCCATGGGTTATCATACCTATGTCTGAGTTTTCTAATGTTGGTCCCCAACCCAATTCTGCACAAATTAACGGTCCTTTACCTTCACTCAGTGAAGTAAAAATCATACCCGAAAGTCATCAAATTCTTAGATATTTTGACACTTTCCTATCTGACATCAAAATTTTAGAACGTGAGATTGAATTTCATTCTGAAATAAAAGTTGAACATTTTCAATCGCCTCAGGCGCGAGAACATAGAGATATTCTTGAAACTAATTTTACCCCATGTTCAAAATTTGAAAAATTGTGCATTGTATTGGGAAAGGGAATTTCATATGGAACTTGGACTGATGAAAATAGTTTTCGAGAAAACAGAAACATCTATTTCAAACACAAAACGCAAAAAGAAAATGTTAAGAAACGATGTTGATCGACTCTTGGAAGATGTTATCTGTGCTGATATCCATAATGTGGTGTTATTACATTCTTTTGCAAATGCATTTGATTATATCTCTGCTGATTCTGTTAATTCTATTGAAATTGTTGAGAATACTGATACTGTGTCACAAATCAAGTCTTTAAAAGTTGAAAATGAACGATTGTTAAACGAGCTTTCAAATTCAAAACGTCGTCTTCAATGGTGTAAAAAAGATTGTCAAAATCGTGAACTTGCTTTGCAAAACAAAATCAATCAGTTGCATACAAAAACATTTACTTCAAAATCTGAGCAACTGGATGATGAAAACGCGTCTTTGGAGTGTCAAATCTCAAAATATGAACAAAAAATTTCAAAAATTAAAAAGAACCATACTGTCATATCTGATTTACTCAAAAAGACTCGTGTTAAAGCATCAAAAGATCTTGATGATCATCTTGCCTACACCAAAGATGTTTTACGACGAGATGGACTCACTCGTAATGAAAATCTTAATTTGTTACACACTATCCATGACCTTAAAGCAGAGGTGGTGAAACTTAAGAAAGATAGGGATAATAACACCGTAGTAACTGCACCCAAACAGATTCAAAATGACTCTAGAACATCTAATGACAAAACACAAGAAACTAATGTGCTTCCTTCTACTGAAACAGGAATAGTTGCCTCTTTTCCCAACGTCTGCACTTCACAGCCTAGGAGCAATACAAGGAAGAATAGGAAGTTGTGACCTAAGAAAAGAACAATAAAGAATGATGAAGTAGAAGAACACCCTAGGACTTTGAATAAAACTCAAGTTGCACCCACTTTAGATATTGCGTTTGACAAATATAATGGAAAAAGTGATGTAACTACTGCTGAACCTTTAAGTACTTTTGATGTTAAGTTTGAAGCCTCTTGTGTTATTTGTCGTAAAAGTATGATTTCTGATTGTCACGATAAATGTGTTGCTAAAACTATCTTGTCTCGTTTACGGAATCCTAAGAAACGGAATACCTCTAGCCCACTAAAGCTTCTAAGTCTGTGCTTGGTAAACCGCCCTCTTTAGATTCTAAGAATAACATTGATGTTCCTATAGCTCCATTATCACCTCCTAGGGCTGTAGTATCACCTAGTGCATTCACTAAGACAAAAGCTAAGACTAGTTGGAGATGGCAGAAATGGTTACACAATACACTTAGATTTAAATGGATACCTAAAATCATTGATATGTGTGTTTCTACTATAACTGCTTCGGAACCCTCTAACTCTTCGGGTTCCATATCTACTTCTATTCCATTACGTTGATAAGGTTTTAAAATGTACCTTTTTGAGGGGTCGTTTAAGCCCTTATTTGATCACTTTTGTATCCGTTATTACTTAATATCGTTCCTTTTCACTTTTTAGGTCTCTTGAAGGCAAATTGCTGGAATGGCACTTATTTGGACGAAAAGGCGCGGATATACGAATAAAATGGCCAAAGTCAAGAATCAAGACACTCAAGCTGCTGAAATACAAGGGGACGGTGTCGTGGTGTTACTGCGACGCCGTCGATCACTTTTGTGACGGCTCAATAGCCAAATTGCTTATTTTCAAGTGGACGGTGTCGGGCTTTAAAATGTAGGTCGTCGCAACTCGAGGCGGCTAGATTTGATCCAGACGGCGTCGAGATCGAAGGGGACGGTGTCACAAGCATAAGGTGATGCCGTCGCAAGACTAACGTGGCCAAGACGAAACCCTAATGTGGCGACCGACGGCGTCACAAATCAAAGGGTGACGCCGTCGCGATTGTAATCTTATATATAGAATACGAATTTTTTAGTTTTTAGAGTGTAGTCTTTTGGAGTAAAAACCTAAACCGAACTAAGGCTGTCTTGTACAGTATTTTAGGGTTCCAAACCCTATCTTACATCAAGATAAGTGTTTTAATTCATTAATTCAATTATGTCTTCAATTATTTGTGTGTATGCTATGCTTCATGTTCTCCATGTCCGGCTAATTTACATGTGTGTTTGCTTAGGGAATATGAAACTTAACTATTGAATATTGATTGGTTGTCTCTTATCTTAATTGTTAATGATCTAGTAATGCGATAGGTCATTCGTTGTGTAGTTAATGCTTGATTAATCTTTGTGAACCTTAGACTATAACACCTAGAGTAGTTGTAGGCTAAACCATCCAAAGAGTACCTTAGAGTAGTTGAAGGATCGTTATTTTATTGTGTTGATGATTCAGGTGGTCTTGGGAGATCAAAATACATGTTTTCCATTTTAGAGAGAGAAAGTAGAGAGAGAGGGTGTTCTTGCTAGAGGTTTACTCAAATGTTGAATGTTAGATTATGAGAAGCACCATCCCTTCCATGGATGGAAGGGGTATTTATACTACAAATACCACGACCTCCTATCGGCACGTGGATCGGGGATACATGGGTAAAGACCGTCCTTCCTCCACGGTGTTGCACTAAACTAAACTACGCTACAAACTAACAAATAAACTACTTAATAACGTAACAAACGACCCGTCTACGAGCTAACATATGCTAGACTTATAATTGGGGTGACCGACACTTTAACATAGAATTTTCTAATTCCTAACAATCTCCCCTAAGGGAGGTCACCCCATGAAATACATTTTGCATCCTAGCATTCTATCTTTGTCTTTGTTCTTGAGCTCGTAGACATGAATTCTTCATTTCCGCAATCTTTGTGCTTTTGTAGCGATTCTTCAAAGTCCGCATAGTTTTGTACTTTGAGTGGAGGTCTTTGAACTGATCCACATCTTTGATGATCTTCGAGCTTTCATTGAGATCATCTACCACAGTAAATCTCTGGATCACCCTTTATTGTGTTGCCATCATGTGAAGTTGTGACTTTTGGACCGACATGCTCACACTTTTGAATCATGACATCTTTCCATCTGAGTAGCGGAAGCCTTACTGGTTCATGATATTTGCGGCGCAATAAGCGAAGCATAGTATGAAATATCGAGCCGATTATGTAGATATGCACCGTCATGATTTCTTCAAATTAAGTGTGGATGCTGTGAGCATGCGGCTTTGGATTGACTCCTCATTACGATCGGTACCGCAACCGTCCAAATGTACCGCAAACAACGATCGACAATAAAACACACGAAAGTGTCTTTGATCACTTTCGTCGAATTGAGGTACACGGCCCACGGTTCCCTGTTGATCAGTACAAGTACCGCCTCGTGATCGTAGGATTCCTAAGAATCTCCTTGACAGGGTTTCGCAAACTGTTCTAGCCGTTCTCAAACCGAACGTCTCAAAGAAGACAACACAGTGAGAGAACCGAATTGAGATTCACTGATTGATGAAAATGATTTGAAAACAATCGCGTATTGCTTGAAGAAAGAGTTTTGCAATACGACGAAGGTTTTATGAAAAGATCAATTTTCAATCAAAATACTTTTGTATTAGAGAATGAGTACACATTCGACGTGCTAGCGAAAAGAAGAGATTCGCACATCGAACGGTTTTCTAAAAGTATTTTTCAATCAGAGATACTTTTTGTGTTTGAAAATGAATACACATTCGACGTGCTAGAGAAAAGAAGATTTGCACATCGAATGGTTTTTCCAAAAGTTCTCGTCAATTCCATTCCTAGACCAAGGTTGATTCAAGAATGAATCGCCCCATTGTTTCTATCCGGTTGTCACAAGCTTGATCTTTTGCAAGATTTCACATGTCACCCACCAAGAGCTTGTTTGATGTTGGCTCTAGAAGGATTTCCATCTTCATTGTGAATATTTTTACATATCACTCGGATGTTCTGGCAATACCACAAGGATAACGCGTAGGACTCTTAATATATACTTACTTTCCACATTGTGTGAAACAGCAAGTCTTCAAGAATTTTGTGTCCTAATGAGATATAGTGGATGATCTCTTGGCTCTAGACTCAATTAGTGCACATTTGGTTTCCTATGCCGGAGACTAGGGAGAGGGTCTCCTTCTTCAATATCAACAATCTCTAAGAGAAAGTCGATAGATAATGTCGGTTCCCCGTGAGAATGAAACAAGTCCTTTTAAGAGGAACTTGAGTAGTTTGGGAAGTTGTAGTGCAATGCATCACTGGGTCCATGACGTCTTGTCTTCAATACCGATGTTACCTTGGTAACAACTAGTAGCATATGTATTGAACCCGTTCGCCCTAAGGTTGAATTGATGGAGGGCTATTTCTTTTCACCCTTTTCACATTCATTTCCTTTTCATTCTTCAACCCCTTCAGTGCTTACCAAGACTTCATAACTATAACCTTGTTGGGTTTATTCCAGTAATAGCTCTGTCTCAGTCCGCACTCTTCCCATATTCTCATTTTTTTTCCTTTTTTTCAATATACCTAAGGACTCTACACTATCTAGTGGATTGTCCCTGGGTAGATCCCTCCGGCTCTGGTGGATCGTGGGAACGAATACCTAACCTAACCATCCTTATAACACCATGCATAAAGTAAATTGGTCGGTCTTTTGGTATTGTTCTTTCCTTCATGAAACCAATCGAAAAATCATTTGGAAAAACAATCAAGGTACTTGTGATACGAGATCAAAGCATTTTGTACCTTAATAGTTTTGATCATTTTAGAAATGCTCCCCCTCAACATGTGCATATGATATTGAAATTGTTTGTCACATGGAGGCACGAGTTCTTTGAAATAATTTCTTTGAAATAATTTCTTGATCACATTTTCCTTAGAAAAAGCCATTTGAATTTCTTTGGTAAATTCTCCCACTCAATATGTGCATAGGATATTTTAAAACATTTTATCACATAGAGGCAAGAGTTCTTTTGAAGCACATCCACAATCACAAAATCCATTAAGAAAACCATTTGAAAACACAATCAAGGTACTTTAAAATCTCTTTTAAAAAACTTTTGTACCTCGATGGTTTTGCTCCCCCTCAATATGTGCTTCTAGATTCGAAAGCGTTTAGCACATATGAGAGAGCGACGCACAATTTCATCAAATCGATCACCTTTTATCAAATTTCATTATTAAATCACAAATTCTCCCCCGATCAAAATATCAAACCCTTTGAGATTTTGGATCCCAAGTGATTTAATTAGGTTTAGAAAACATGGGAGAAAATGTGGCCTTGTTTTAAATACTCATCTGGTTTTTGGATAAATCCTCCTCCTCAACATGTGCATTGTGTATTTGAAATTGTTTGGCACATGGAGGCAAGAGTGTCTTTGAAGGACTAAAACCAATTCCATTAAAACAGATTTGAGATTTAAATCACGATCTCTCCCTTGATCAAAAATTTCAAACCAATTAGGGTTGGATCCCAATTGATTTAAATCATTTAAAAGTTTTAGGGAAAGACGTGGCAAGATTTAATTTTGAAAAATGATAGATAGGAACAGATTTAGACATTAAAGATTGTTAGTGTCATGTATGATTTGTTTTATGAGATCTTTAAGTAAAATAAAACAATTTCACAATCAAACAAGAACAGAAAAAATTTCATTTTGAAAGACCTTGATTCAAAAGAAAAATCATACCATGACATAACATTAAATCTTTAGATCACCACATTTTAACGTACAAAGCGGAACTTTTGTGAAGAAATATCGTTTGAAAATATTTTATTTTAAATCACTCTCCCCCTCAATCCATGACAGAAGTCAATAATTGAGTGACTTAGGTTTTGATACTATGAAGACCGGTGATTTTCAAAAATTAGTCCAATATATTTTCAAAACAATATTTTCCATTTTCAGAACAATTTTATCAAGTTTGTTTTAAGAAAAATGGTATCATCCACTACTTTTTCCTGCACAAGAAACGTTAGATGGTTGAGAAGCTTATGTTGTTGCTGTAGGGCTTGGAAGAAAAACCGTCTGCTGATGCAGTGAGACTTCTTCTTTCGTTGCATTTTGAATGCCAACTGAGGTCAAATTAAGCTCCGTTTCTTCAATCAATTAGAAGAAAACCATCTGCCGATGCAGTGAGACCTCTTACGTTGCATTTATGCCAACTCTCCAACGAAGTCCAATTAAGCTCCGTTTCTTCATTTGTCAACCCAAGATATAGTTACCCTTTTCTTTCGGCATCCAAACATCATATTATGTGGGATCCGGATCGGGAACATTCTTATACCAAGATACCTGCATACGTTAGTGAACACACATACCGATATATGGTGGTCGACAACACCCAAACAACAATCGACTAATAAAAGTCAATTCAACATATCAATCAGTTCATATAAGGCATGGGAATAATGTTCATCAATCTATAATCATCTAAACCTAACAATCACATCCTAGAAACCTAGTCCTTCAACATAGGCAATTATATTTTTCGGATAAGCACGTAGGATGATTAAGAAAGCCCGTTAGATGATATAAATATGAAAATATTCTTCCCTCAATCAATGACTCTTTTTCTTGAAAAGTTTTAAAAGTCTTTGAAGTCATCGATTGAGTTTTTCTTAATATCTGAAAACTCGATCTGATTGATTTTTCAAGCAACTCATTTTACCACCATTTTTGAAATACAACAAATATTTTTCTGAAGAATTTTAGACGGAAAAACATTTGTGTAGGAACAGCAGTCCTTCGACATACTTTCCTTAAATAGTTTTAGGATAAGTGCACGAAATATTTGAAAATTGGTTTAGCGTAGCACTTTCCTTTCTTGAAGAGCGGGTTGCTATCTGAGTAATAGCAAACCATAGTTTAAGCACGGGTTATCACGAAGTAGCAAGCCATTTTTTGAAGCGGGTTACGTCGAGATAAGCGTAAGCCATTTTTTATTTTTTTTCTTTAAGCACGGGTTACAAATCAAATAGCGTAAGCCATATTTTTAGACATGTTTAGAAGGAAATATTTACACCTCCTACTCGAACTTCATCTATGGTCCCGTGCCATTATTGAATGACATTTCTAAGACCGTAGATGTTATCGATACCAGAAGACATGTCATAGAAAAACATATTTTGGTATTTTTGAAATTTTCTGATTTTTATGGGTTTTTGAAGGTTTTATAATTTTCTATTTCTTTTTGTTGGTTTTATATTTTTGTATTTTGTTTTTCGAATAAATATTTACAAGGATAGAATAGATGATATAGTTAAAGAGGATGATGATACGAGTACCGAGATAAGGATATCGAAGACGTCGTAGAAGATAGAATTAGATCATCTCTTAAACTTCCACCACCAAAGCTTCCAAGGCTCTTGCATTGAAGAAAGAAATTGAGCCATCTAAAAGTGAGACTTTGGCGACTTCCCCAAACCGAAAATCCTTTAGTCATTCGAAGCTCTATTTCAAGCTTGCCTTAGCCAGGTGCACAGAGAAGCACACCATTATCATAAATCCCGGTGCTCCTTTCAAGAATAATCACCGTGATTCTTCGTTCGAGGTTATATCATCAACAAGAACAACAACGTATCATCCCACGTATAATTAATCTTCTCAAATTTCCCTTCAACCGGCGTCTGAAGAGATCCATTCCAAAAGGTGTCAAGAGAGCAATTCCCCCAAGTAGTTGAATTGATGCGGTCGACCTCTTTGTATAATGTCAAGAACTCTCCCAAATACACTTCATGAGGGGAATGAAGAACACCTTCCCATGTTCACATTTTTCTTCCCCGATGAACGTGTATGAAGCTCAAGAACCCGAAGTACACCAATATCCAAGAACTCTCCCGAATACACATCAAGAGGGTAATGTAGAACACCTCCTCTATGTTCACATCTTTCGTCCCTGATGAATGTGTATGAAGCTCAAGTATCCGAAGTATACCAATAGAAAGGAATGAATAACGATAACATTGAAGAAGCGGTGCCAAGTCACGATTATCTCTGGGTGACAATCTCTGCGGATGTCAACACCGAATAAGTGATTATATCTCAATCACGATTAAGCACTCAAGTGAAACGGTGAGCATCCCCAATGTACACAATCTCTCTCCCATGATCATTGCGATACCATCGAAATCACCACACACTAGTGTACCTCTTTATCTTGAAACTTTTCTAACATCACTTCCCCCACGTAGATGAAATACTAACACTAAACGCCTTGATGAGTAAAACCTTGAGTTTCTCTGCGGTCATGACATTTGTTTTCCGGGATATCTTCAATCACTTAGAAGTATTAAGCTCATCAAGTTTACTCGCCATGAGTCAAACCTTGAGTTTCTCTGCGGTACTAACATTTGTCTTCCCGGGATGTCTTCAGTTACATAGAAGAGTTAAGTTCATCAAGTTTACTCGCTTTGTGTTTATATGTGAGTCTCCTTACGCCCTTTGGTTTTGACACTTGAATCGGCAACTCTTTGTAAGCCCAAATACTTGAAATTTGTTGAGAAGATTGCTTGAAGTTTTTGTGAGAATCAACATGTCAAGACTCTCTCGACTATTTATATCAACCCTTCGTAGACAATTTGAAGTGACCATGAAGAAGAAAACCCGCTATACCATACTTGAAACTGAAGTCAACTTCCCCACATTTGTATCTTAAGCTTGCACCTAATGATGGAAGAACGTTGTAGAGAATTTATGCTTCAAGCAAATCTCTAAGTACTCACTACCCAAACAAAGTATGAGACATTAACACCTCTTGCGTTTATCCACACCGTCATATGCGTGTGACACCGAGTAAAACAAAGTAACTCCTAATAGTGATAGTTAACCAGGTCTTCAACCATCCACCTTGACTGGCGGTAACTAGATAAGCCAAGTCTTCAACTCAAATTCTTAAGCCCGAGCAAGTTATCAAATAAGAACACGCCTTTGTGAAAGTAAACTTCAATCTCAAATAAGTGATAAATGATTAACTCCAAAGTAATCACCTTGTGTCAAATGTCCAACAATAGTCAATATCAACGTCTCGAGGGTCATCAAGCTAAAGAATATGAGCAAGTCTAATTGGGAATTGAATCTGACTTATAACTTTCTCCCAATTAGTGCTCTCCCCTAAACCGACAATCTGTTTGATAAATGCCCAAATTAAGAAGAAGTCTTTAGATCGTTAAATGCAACTCGTCTTTAGTCTTCTAACATGCTGTAGAAAATGTAGAACGGTATCAGACTCGACCTTCTTCAAGATTGTGCAGTTGGGGAATAGATAGTTAACATCTTCAACTCACACCAAAAGCATCCCACCAAAAAGCATCCCAATTAACTTACATCTTGCAAATCCCCTAAAATCCCTCCCAATCAAACAAGAACAGAAAGATGTTCATCAAGGAAATCAAGCCGCGAACACACAAGATGGTAACACCAAACTACCAATCACATCAAACAAGAACAGAGATTGTTCGGAATCATCATGTTGATGTATACGTGAAGCATTAACGGAAGCACTTTGTCGATAAACTCATCAATCCGAGTGAAGATGTCAACCAACGGCTCTTAGAAGAAAACTCCATGTGAAGATGACCCGATAACAAGAAGCTCGGTTCTTACATGAGTTTAGAGCATTATGACCATTTTATTCTCAAATATCAATCAACAATGCAAAAATTCACACTTCTTTCTCCCCTCAAGAATTGCATACGGAGATGCCATTCTTGACTAAATAAGTGAAAATCATCCGAATGTTCTATTCACACTTCTCTCCCGCAAAATCGGCACATGATGTCGCCATCTTCATTATAATCGAGCAAGTGGAATGAGAAAACAATCGTGGTAGCCGGTTCACTTGATAATTGAAGCGCATGGAAAGAGTATGAAGCATGTTGATGAGAATGGTCATAAATAAGAAGATTTATCTTCTTGAGAAGATAAAGCGCCTTGGCGTACACTTCTCTTTTCTTTAGAGAACGAGGTTTGAAGCTGAAGTATTCAAGCGTCATAAGAAGATTTCTCTTCTTTCAAAGATAAAGCGCCGAAATGTACACTTTTCTTTTCTTTAGAACGAGGCATGAACCTGATGTGTTCATACGTCATAAGAAGATTTCTCTTCTTTGGAAGATAATCGCAAACGTCACATTTCTTTTCTTTGGAGTACGAGGCACGAACTGATGTGAGCAGCGTCATAATCTCTCTCTTTCTCGCTCTCTTAGCAAAACATGTAATCATCCCCATTATCATTCTCGTAGGCTATTTGTCGTGACGGTGATGGAGAAAACCGGTATGATGAATTTGACCACAAGTGAAACTAACCCGAACTTCGTGACTTAAACTTGCACATATGTAACAAAGAGTGCGGTCGGTCTTGAATTCATGCTCCATTGAATCTCTTAAGTACTCTATACTCTTCAACCAACCAACCATCAAGTAATAGACGTACATTACCTCTTGAAAATCCACAATTGAATGTGACACCGAGCACTACAACGTAACTCCTTTAAGTGATAGTTATTTTGAGGTGATAAGAGCCCAATTTCCCCAAGTGGTAAAAGAAGAGGTAAAAGTCACCCAACAATAACTAGATTTCCAAGTCTTCGTTTTTGATAGTAAGCTCGAACAAGGATCATGAAGAATCTTCATCCATCCATCCCGATACCTTCAGATACTAAGTACACTCGCCCGTGATAATTCACTTCAACCTCAAATAAATAATATTGAATTAACGCCGTTGTCACATCCTCTGGTTAACTGCTCAAATCTAGCCTTCTTTGACATTTAAACGAACTTTGATAATGGTTTCATCCCGACCATGGTTAAAAGCACATAACCCCGCAAACCATGTAATAACCAAATTGCCATGACGAATATCCAAACACACATCCAATTTATGAAGTACACCCTTTTATCCTTTCTTCGAAACAGAACCCATAACGCCAAAGATCGAAGACCCGAGATACGCTTTCCTTTCTCCAAGATGGTTCCATCATTACGGGATTTTACAATTCTATAGTTTAAACGAGAAATAGTTTCTTTCGTGGGATTTTACAAAACCAAGAATAAACCGCAAGATAGATCCGGAAATGCACTCAACAATTACCGTGATGTTTCCATTGTCACGGATTTTACAAGTCTATGATTTAAACCGAGAAATAGATTCTTTCGCGGGATTTTACAAA
Organism: Chrysanthemum makinoi; assembly: GCA_910596185.1. NCBI lineage: Eukaryota > Viridiplantae > Streptophyta > Magnoliopsida > Asterales > Asteraceae > Chrysanthemum > Chrysanthemum makinoi. The sequence continues at coordinate 235,416,243 of OU343219.1, forward strand.
ATCAAGACAGAACCGCAAACAACGTTAGCTTGAATGTGTTATGACAATTTTGGTTTCGATGAATATCTGTTTTAGGGGAACATGCAGCGGTTCATCAACGGTTCAGTAACCAACATCCACAACATCATCAACAATCCAATACACACTTTTGGTAAACACATCATTCACACATTATGTCGGCTATTGTAGTGACCACATGGAGAAGTAAACCCGATATATCAAACTTGATCATGAAGTAGAAACCCCCAAATTTGTTACTTAAACTTGTACTCATCCTTGTGAAAAAGAAATGGTGTACCCAATGTACAAATCCTCTTGACTTATCCTCAAGCGTGAGACACGGAGTGATAGTTACGTTGTGGATTAAGCGAGAAAGAAGCATAACCGTAACTAAATAGCCAAGTCTTTATCACACTCTAAAAATGCTCAAACAAGTCATCTTCGCGGAAGGGTAGAAAGAAAGAAGACGAAGATAAGTAAACACGCCCGGAAAAACCCAACTTCACAATCCAGTGAGAAATATCGTCCAAACAACCCCGTAGTCAACATTTTCAATAAACACTTCTTCGTGACAAAATATTATCCATGAAGATGTAAATACTAAAGTACTCTTATATCACAACAGATCTCAACATCGAATCACATACAGTCCATTATCCTTCCAATTAAACCATTTGAACTGTCACTTCAATTCCATATCAATAATGCCGGACAAGAACCTCAAACATAATTAAAGATCAACAAATAAGTCAAGCCGTGACACAATCCTCCGAGAAGAATTACCATTCGGATTTCCAATAAGTAAAAACTTGTATCCAATCATTTGTAAAATAACATTGGATGACAAGATGTTTGTACTTATTTTGCAAATGATAGATTCAACCGAATATTGCAAGTAAATCCGGTTCATGTAACGAGATTGAGTCCAATCAGCCCATTATCCATACCTCTACTCAGCCCATGATCCATTAGGAATGATGAAAATAATTCTCGGCCCAAAGACCACTTCACAAATGCACGACCCTTTGATACTTTGCATATCCAGATATAATGCTCACAACACAAGATAACCCTAAACCTAAAACACAGATATCACAAATATATGCGCCTACCACACTTACTTTTCTCTCACCCAAACTCTTCTTATCTCCAAACTGGTTTCTCAACAAAGATAACTCATCTCATTACCGATTTCATCATCAATCCGAATAAAGGGTTTGATCAAGTGTAGTCCGTACTCCTCGTGTTTAGACACAACACGATGACACTAAGCCACAGGGATGGCAGGGACATATGAGTCGGCTTCAAGGACATATTCCAGGTAGGTATAACATATGCACGTTATTGATGTTCATTGTTGTATATGAGTAACACGAATCAAAGATTTGAGATAACATACTTGTTAATCTCATTTCTTTATTTCATATGAAGTCAAAAGTAACACGAACCTAAACAAGAGGGATAACATTCTTGTTATTCACTTACTTCTAAGGATTCGGAAATAATCAAAAGCATTTAGATCAATGATGGTTTGAATTATTTTTCGTGTTTAGGACTCTTGATAGTCTTGGATGTAACTTGTGAGAACCACGAAAAAAAAACAAACTGAGATCACCTTTTAGTCCCGTTTGATTATTACCTTATAACCGAATCAAGGAGAAAGATGAAACCCCAAATGGTTTTGATCTTTCTTCATTATTTTCGGATATAATCATTACCACATGGATCAATGATGGTTTGAACAAGGTCGTGAATAGATCTTTTGAGCTCTATGGCGGTTGAAGCATCTGCAGACCTAAACAAGCGAGATCTCTTAAATGTTTCTTTACCATTAATATGATTGTTAGACCCTTTTGAGTGTGAGTCTTGATATAGGATAGAGATTGTTGATTAGATTCGGGACAGTGGTTGATGTATTAGATGTTATTCCTTTTGTGATAGTAGATCTAACATGGACCAATGATGGGTTATGTAGAACTTGAGGTTGTGTGATGTTAGATTGGTATTTGTGTTGAGGTCAAGTGGTTGTGGTCAAGTCTTCTCTACTTCTACCTTTCTGTCAATGTCAAGTCTAGTCGTGAGACAACTCGCTAAGCCAAGTCGCTAAGCAAATTCGCTAAGCCAACTCGCTAAGCAAGCTAAGCAAGTCGCTAAACTTCGCTACGTCTTGTTCAAAAACAAGTCGCTACCGTTTTAAAGAGTCAAGTCGCTAGTATTTTTCCAAAGCAAGTCGCTAGTTAACTTTTGATATAACTTCATTTGTTGACTTTCAAGAAAGTCAACGAGATAACCAAGTCGCTACTGAGAACCGTGAATCCGGGACAGTTTTGTGTCTAAGTCGCTATCAAGATTTTTACATTTTCCGATGATTTTTCCGACCTCTTTTCCGACCATCTTCAAAAATAACCCGAAATACTTATGGAAAAGTATGCTTCATTTTGACCCATTTTTATCATGTTAGACCACATATTATGACCAGTTGACCACTTTTACTACACATAAATGATAGCAAAAATGATAAGACGGCGTATTGTTCACGGACATGACACAAGAAAGTTAAAAGCGAATGGACCATAACATTTATCATTTGACCAAACAAAGGATCGAGAAAAACCATGTTATAAAAACTGCGTTTTCACAAAAGTATTAGGAAAAAAATAATCCGACCCATAAAAATAGTGCTAAAAAGCAGTTTTGAACATGATCCAAAACCAACATAACCATGATGTGAAACCACACAATCAACACAACACAACAACACGGCTCACGATACCAATTGAAGGATCGCTATTTTATTGTGTTGATGATTCAGGTGGTCTTGGGAGATCAAAATACATGTTTTCCATTTTAGAGAGAGAAAGTAGAGAGAGAGGGTGTTCTTGCTAGAGGTTTACTCAAATGTTGAATGTTAGATTATGAGAAGCACCACCCCTTCCATGGATGGAAGGGGTATTTATAATTACAAATACACGACCTCTATCGGCCGTGGATCGGGGATACGGTAAAGACCGTCCTTCCTCCACGGTGTTGCACTAAACTAAACTACGCTACAAACTAACAAATAAACTACTTAATAACGTAACAAACGACACGTCTACGAGCTAACATATGCTAGACTTATAATTGGGGTGACCGACACTTTAACAAAGCATTTTCTAATTCCTAACGACCGATCGAGACCGGACCACCACATTCGGTCCGTCAGCGGTCTTGGCTTTGAGGCAATCGGTCCTCGGTCCGTGGGACCAAGCAAACAATTGGCGTTTTGGACCGGACAAGGACCGAAGGACCGGCCGGACCGACCGAGACCGACCGACCAAATTCGGTCGGTCTCGGTCTTGGCTGGTCGAACTTCGGGTTCGGTCCGGTCCGTCGCGGTCCGGTCCGCTTTCTTTGCACACCCCTACCTTAGAGTTAGAGTTTATAATTCCTAGAGATTTTGTAGACGAGACCCTTAGGTAGTTTCAAAGAGTGAGGGACAAACGCATACCCTACGACTTTAGACACACAACGCGATTAAGAATAAGGACGTGACAATTCAACCATCAATAGGAGATAATTAAGGAGTAATAAAAACTATGTGAACACATCTTTAAACCATCATACGAGCACACAATAATTAAACATAGACTACATACACCTTAGATTAGATAATTAGATAAGTAGAGTAATCGGTAGAAATACCAACCCCCAAATCCAAACCCCGAGATTCGTACCTTTCCTTTCCTTAAATATATAAAAAGATAAAAAATAATCTTCCTCAACCCCAACCTTAGCGTAGTAACTTCTCACTAGCATTCCTATTCCCCTAGAGAGCGATATCAATACCCGTGGCTTACCCTAATACTACACTACAACGATTAGGTTCACTGCCTAGGGTGTTATAAAACTTGCTCGAAGAAAAGGAAGTTCCTTTGACCCCGAACGACGCGCGTAGCGTTATCACGGTCGTCATGCGTAATGCATGTGATACTGAATCATCCTTTGGATTGTTGATAGCGGATGTTCCGACACATGACGAGCAATCTAAAGCTGTTATCAAACTTTATTGCAAAGTTCATTGGCAATCGGATTCGGGAATGATCACCGCAACTATCATGGGCTACTGCGATTACATCAATGGCAACATCGAAATTAGCGGGGTTTATTATGTGAAGGCCTCGTCACAATCTTTTCTCAGTAGGTCAATTCTATGATGGAGATTTGGAAGTTACTTTTCGGGAGAAAACTTGTTTCATTCGTGATCTACAAGGAAACGATCTTATGTCTGGCACCCGCAATTCAAGTCTTTACACTATCTCCATGCAAGACATGATTTTTTCATCTCCCATCTGTCTACTTTCAAAGGCAACATCAACAAAATCCTGGCTATGGCACCGTCGTCTCTCACATTTAAACTTTCAAACCATAACCAACCTTGCTCGATACAAACTTGTTGAAGGTCTCCCGAGATTCTGGTATTCTAAAGATCACCTATGTTGACTTGTGAACAAGGAAAAAGCACTCGTGCTCATTTTCCTTCAAAGGTGGAACACGCTCTCATGTGCTTCATCTTTCTTCACATGGATTTGTGTGGCCGATGCGTGCAAATGATCAATGGCAAACGCTACATCTTGGTAATTGTAGATGACTACTCCAGATGGACTTGGGTTTATTTTCTTGAAGTAAAGATCAAGCTCCACAGATGATCATCACCTTTCTCACGAAAATTCAAGTTGACTCGAACACCGTGGACAAATTGAGCAGACAAAGGAACTGAATTTGTGAATCAAACTCTTCGTGAATATTATGAGAAAGTGGGAATTGAGCATCAAACATCAATTGCACGTACCCCAGAACAAATTGGAGTTGTTGAAAGACAAACCGACGTTAGTGGAAGCCGCCGGAACAATGTTGATAAATGCAAAACTTCAGTTACTTGTGGGGCGAAGCCGTCTAAACCGCATGCTACACTCAGAATCGCTCAATGATTACAAAACGCCACAACAAAACACCTTTTGAGCTCATCCACAACCGAAAACCGAATCTCAAACACTTTCATGTATTTAGATCCCTTTGATATCCGAATAATGATCGTGATGATTTTAGAAAGCTCAAAGCCAAAGCTGACTGATGAGTGTGTAAATACTCATCATTTTTTGTCAAATCTGAACTGCAAAACGTTTAAAAATGCTCAGAAATGCATCAAAATCTGAAAATATCTCAAAATTGCATTTTATATGTTTCGGATGCAAAATGTTTAAAATCAGATGAAAAATGAGCAAAGTTTGCATAATTGGCGCTTTGATTCCCCAGTTTCAAAATTGTCGGAAATAGTCCCTGAGCACTTAATTTCAAAAGAAAAATCACCAAAGGTCCTTTTAAAATCACAATTTGTCAAAATCAGTCCTTTGGTGAAAAATGTCAAAAGTTTTGAGAAATTACAAGTTTGGTCCTCCAAGTTTCAAATTTGGCAAAAATGGTCCTTGGAAATTTGAAAATGTCAAGTTTGGTCCTTGTACTATTGGAGCTTGTCACTTTTGGTCCCTTGGAGTAACTTTGCAAATATGGCAGCCTTGGTCCCTTGATTTTCAGAAATTACACAACAAGCCCTTGTATTAAAACCCTTGGACCCTTGTCATAACTACTTTGGACCCCTGCCATTTTAACCATTGTGACCCCTCCATTTTGACCCCCCCTTGCAATAATACTCCCGGGTCAACAAATAAGTCAAACAAACACACCCGCCTTTTTTCTTTCTTCTTCAACAACCATGTATGCGCAACACTCAAGCTCCCATTCCCCGGCTCACCTTCACTTCCATGTTCCCCACCTCCACCAAACTCCAAGATACATTTAATGCATCCTCGTCCATCTCACTCAACCCACACCTTGCTAAAACCTTTTTGCCAAAAATGCATCAACGCCAAGATCACTCCAAGTCATCCAATGGCCTCAAATTAAAGTGGGATTAGCTCATAATGGAGAGAGAAGCATTTTGCTATAAAGAGGAAGCAAGAGATAGAGAAGCATTAGTCTTTAGTTTTAAAATTCTATGTATGTCGTTTTTAATATATAAGTTTTAGTTAAGCTTAAAATTGTAATATTTTGTTTTATTGTATCAAACTCAAGTTACTTTATCAGTATAATCAACTTGTAATCATCAATTCTAAAGTTTTATCTAGTTTCATATTTTTGTATCATTTGTAGCAAATTTCGGTTTCAACTCCTATATCCAAGCTTCAACTAGCTTATTTTTAAACTCAAATAAGCTTACATAAGCTTCTTATAGCTTTTTGTAAGCTTATGTATCAATTTCAAGCAATTTTGGATTTTGGTCAAAGAAAGTCAAACTGAGCTCAATTTGAAATGGAAATGGATATGGGTGATGCAGTGCTGGATTTGGGTTGATTCAGAGTTAATGGGATTGATATATATAGGATAGAGGTTCTTTGGTTGACTGATTTCAAGCCATTGTGGCTAGGACCAATTGTAAGTCATTTTCAAGATTTATGTTAGGAATTAGAAATTCCCGGTATTAAAGAGTCGGTCACCTCAAGTATATGTAATCGTTAGAAGGCTCGTAGTCGTAGTTATATTTAGGTTAGTAGTATTTAGTTAAGTAACACCGTGGAGGACGTACGGGTCTTTACCCATTTGTATGCACGATCCACGGCGGATTGGGTGGCGATTTATGTAAGACTATAAATACTCTCTACCTCCCAAGGTAGAGAGTTGGAGCTCATAATAATATCTTTCACTTTCTCTCACTAAGTTCCCTAAACCTCTAACTTTCTCTCTCTAGAATTCCATCTATATGCTACCTTGTGTTAATGTTATGATGTGTATGTGAAAAGTTATATCTTACAATTGGTATCAAGAGCCATGGTTAGATCATATCGTGCACATCTTTGGATTTATAGTGATTTTAGGTGGTTTTTGAGTTTGAAAAAGTTTAGTGGTTTTTGCATCATTTGGTTGATTTCTTGTGTTAAAGTTTGAATTTTGTTGGTACTTTTATGTTTAGAATCATCAAAAGTGTTTAGGTTTTCATTTGGTAAGCTTGAATCATCTTGGTTGGGTTGTTTTTGGATTGAAAAGTGAGGTTTATATGGTTTTTCAAGCTAGCGACTTAGTTCACGGAATATTTTCTTGGTAGCGACTTGCTTCACATTTTTGTAGCGACTTATAGTGTTGGAGCTAGCGAAGTTAGATCTAGCGAAGTTAAAGTACAAGTAGTGGATTCTCCACTCACGGGTAGCGACTTGTGGTAGCGACTTGGTCGATGAGTTGCTCTTTAGCGACTTGTGTCTCTGCGACTTTTGTAGCGAATTGTCAAAAATTTGGTTAGCGACAGTGCATGCTTGAGTTACTACTTAGTAATTGCTTTTCTGTTAGCGACTTGGGACTCTAGCGACTTAGGGGTGTAGCGAATTAAGGGTTAGCGACTTAGTGCATTAATTTCTAGCGACTTAGTGCATTATCTTCTAGCGATTTAGTATTTTATCTTCTAGAGTCTTGAGTGATTGTTTACGGTTTTCTCTTGATTTAGTAAAATCCCGCGAAAGATTCTATTTCTCGGTTTAAATCATAGACTAGTAAAATCCCGTGCATTCTACCACATCATGTCTTACTCTACTGACCCAGTGATTTCAGAAGTGCTTAAATTGTATGATGCTGTGGACAACAATGATAAAATATGCTACTCTGACGGTTAAAGATGTTTGAATTGAACAATGAGGATGTGAGATCTTCATGTTCTGAGTACGATGAGAATGCCACGCCAAATGGAATGCAAAGCATTGAGCCATATCGGCTACTTCATCGCACCTCATACAATGTTATCCATAGGGGATCGAACATGTAGTGCTCTTTTCGCGGGACTTACCTACATTGACAAGAAGCTTGTGTTGAACTTAGAACACTTAAAGCTGCAACTTACCAATAAAGAGGTTCAAAAGGATGGTTCAGTCGCGACTCTTCAAGTAATCTACAAACAATTTCGACCATTCATCGATGGGGAATATTAGATTACGATCAACACTTGGACCGGAATTTCCTTCAAAAAACATCTGGAATGGAAATTCAGAATTCATTGAGACATTTATCCAACTCATGGATAATGTGAAAAAGTACATTGAAGAATCTGCTCAAAAGAATGTAAACGTGAATGAGTGTCGAGGTGCAGTTGAAAGATTGTTGTGATAAGTTGGGTAATGTATATGTTGAAGAATCGGGTGTTCTTGAATCGTAATGTCGAGTGACAACAAAAATGATGAGTCGGATAATGGAAAAATGGAATCTTCGTGCTCAAATTCACAAAAGAGAGAGGTGCACCGACACAACCCTGTGCAAGTTAATGCAAAGTAACGCTCCATGGAAGCTTCGGATGTACCCAAGATAGAGATGCACCGTCGCCACGTGCATGTCAATGCTCAGGTAAGTTGCATGGATGTTTCTGCTATAACTAGTTGTGCATCTTCTACTCAAAATGATGATTATGAAGCTGCATGAGTCTATTTGCATTTGTGCGATGATTCCCTTACCAGCGAGCTTAACATATATAAGGATCGGGTTGCTATTTATGAACAACGTGCTAAGTTTGAGTTGACCACCGTGGAGCGAGGAAATGGGCGTCCAAATACGTTACAACTATTAGAAAAAGTAGGTTTAGAGAAGAAGTATTAAAACAAGAGTTAAACTCCTTACAAGAAAAGCTTTCTAATACTGCTAAGCAAAAACACGAACTTCAAGAAAATGTTAAAATGCTTAAGCAATAATTCAAGGCTAAGGAATCAAAACTTTTGAATGATTTTTCCAATCTAAAACTTTGAAAAACAAGCTTGAAAATAAGTTGTATGCGTACAAAGGGAATACCATTGGGACTGCTCAGCATGATCACTTAAGCATAGAGTCTTAAGCGATAAGCATAGCATTCCCCTTGTTGAGGAACCTAATCCAGAGGTAATTAAAAGGCTAGAAATGCTCATAAGGTATGATGGTAATGAGATCCTTAAGCCTAGACAGAAACCTAGTTGCTGAGTGCACGAGGAAGATAAGAAATCGATGAAGTCACTAGGAGAAAATGAATAAGAAGCTAGAAGATCCCGAGTGTAAAAAGAACAAGATAACGATAAAACCCCATGATTACACTAAGGAAAATTGGATATCCTTAAACATGTTTAAGCCTCGGACTCTATTGACCCCTGAACAAGTGTTCTGGAAAAAGGATATGGACTTGCAAAAGCTGAAAATCTTGTTGAAAAGAATCCCCTGTAGGAAATTCCCAAAGTAACGTGTATCCTCCAAATACACCAATGCATTTAGTTCCTAGAACTATTGCCACTAAGAGCAAGACCTTAATCAGCCAATATGTTATTCTTCAACTATTTGCCGATTTTGAGAAAACTTGTAAGAAAAAGGATCACACCCAATGGATAACCAAGGGAAAGGGTTTTGAGCAAATGAAAGAATGTTATTTAACTGAGGTCATGCCTCTCTTTAAACAACTAAAAGATCATTTTGAGAGTCTTAAAAAGGGGATAAAATCACATATTAAAGAAATGGAAAAGGAATTTGATGCAATGGTAGTTGAAGTTAGTGATTATGAGCTGCAGCATTAAAATATAATGAGATTGAGAGGAAGAACTTGCATACCTTAAATGAGACTCTTACTCGAATGTGTTGCTCAAGATATCTTTTTTCATCGCTTCAAATTGCTCTATTAATGCTTCCAAATTTCATGAACTATCGTGGCTCCTGAAAGTCTCCCATGTCATTGAGCTTGAAAAACTAATTCTAAACTAAACGAGAAAATTGAACTGGATGATCACGACAATTTGGTTAAACATTTTTCTAAACTAGAAGTTGAGCATTTTAATTTACAACTCAAATATCAACATCTCAAAGAAAATGTCAAAACTTCATATATCAAGACATCTTCGATGCTCCGAGTTTGATGCTTTTTTCAATTAACAAACGTGATGAACAGATTCAAGCTCATTACAACACGATCAGAAAGTTGAAAGCCCAAATCTCAATTAAAGGGTCAAAAGAACAATATGACAGGCTCCCAAATGCCTCCTCCTTTAGATTCTCACAATTCTCAAACGTTTCATCTTCAAAACCTAGTAAATGCTTTACAAAAGGAAAACGAAAGTTTTCTAGAAGAAAATGAAAAGGTTAAACGACATTTTAAAGAGTTATATGATTCAATAAACGTCACTCGTGACCAAAACAACAAAAAAATAACGCCTTTACAAAAGGAAATTGAGAATCGAAGTCGTGGAAATGGGAACGCCACTTGTTTTCAATAAGAATGTTGTTTCAAAGTCACCCTTAGACTGCAAATACACTGTGACGCTTAAATATATTCCTCCTCATCTTAGGAATAATGAACATGCTTTTCATGACTACTGTGCTCACCTTAAGGATAGTCTAGAATGTCTCCGTGAGATTGTCGAAGAGGATTTCATTAACAAACCTCTTGATAGTGAAGTTAGGTTTGCTTGCCTCGTGCCAAACGATCTCAAGAGCTGCTTGAATGTGTAATTGCAACATGTCCAAAACCCTTAGGTGAAAAAGGCAAACCTGTGAAGCCTTGTTCTATGCCTAGTGCCAAACAAGAAATCCGTTCTATGCCTAAAGCCAAGCATGTGACCCTTGATATGCCTTGTTCCATATCTAAATTCAAGCAAGCAACCTGTGATGTGCCTCCTAGAATTTCGGATCCCAGACTTCTAGACTGTGAATGCGAGAAAGTAGTAAAGCCATGTTATGTTCCCATCGTTATTTCTACGGATGTTAAGATCGACACTAAAGTTAGCGGGTCAAAACCTAGAAGCTATGCAAAGAAGGATAGGATTACGCAAACTAAAAGTGTTCATGATAAGGAAGTGAAAGAACACCATAGGGACAAGAAGTTTGATTTGAACAAAAAGAATCGTGTTAGTTCTAGTATTAGCTCTAAGCTTACTAAAATTAATTCGAGGCCTTATGCCGTCTCGCAAAACATGCAAAAATTTTTAATTTTCGGTAATCATGATAAATGTGATGTGTTATTTCCGAGGTCTAAGATTCATAACCCAGTTAAGAAAGTTTGGAGAGCGAAACAGATTAAGCAATCGAAACCCACAGGAAGGTTTTACCAATGTAGGATTTCAGTGGAAGCCAACAGGTCCAATATTCACGAATGGCAAACCTTGCCCCTTAACTAGATCCACTATGCCTAGAGTAGTGCCTGTTAAGGTTTGGAAGCCAACCGGTAGAATAATCCCATTAAGCACAAAATGTCCCTCGACTAAGTCCGATGCTTCTACTAGTTTAGCTCCTAGTGACAATGACATTGCACCTAGGGTTTCTGCCGATTCAAAGATTGTTTGTGCTAACCAAAAGGACCCCATGAGCACGTGGGGATCCAATGTTTCCATTCTATGTCTTCGTCATATCCAGCAAGGTCGCATAAGTCGCCCTTGGTATTTGGATTCGGCGCTCTAAACATATAACTGGGCTCTAAACAATGACGCTCTGCTCACATCGTCAGCCTCGTTCTTCATCATAATGGTGTCCTGCAGATATCACCAGTGCCCCGTTCTTCAAAGAAAAGAAAAGTGTACGCTTCAGGCGCTTTATCTTCAGCTAAAGAGAAATTCTCTCATGAATGGCCATACTCATCTACATTATTCATCAACAAGCTTCATGTTTCTCCCATGCTCATTCAGTCATCAAATGGATCTACATTCATTAATGTATATTCTTATTCACTTGCTAAATCAAAAATGGCAACTTCGGATGCAATTTTTGAGAGGGAGAAGAGTGAATATACTAAATGATGATGGATGTTTGAATAATGGTTATAAGACTTAAAGTTTGATGACTCTCACTCACTAAGGATAATGGGATTATGAGAAGAGTGAATATACTAAATGATGATGGATGTTTGAATAATGGTTATACGACTTAAAGTTTGATGACTCTCCTCCAACTCCTAATGTTTCACTCACTAAGGATAAATGGGAGTTATTGTTTGGGATTCTTACAATCAAGCATAATATTTGATGATCATCAAAGAATGATCAAGATATGTTTGATGATCATCAAAGAAGTACAACTCGACTACTCAAAAGCCCTATCTCCGTTATTCTCAAGGCGTTGATAATGATTATCATAATATTGCAGTTGCACTCATGAATAATGATCCGCGCTTTGGTATTCCTTTGCCAAATCTTCACGGATTATTGTTCATGAATAATGATCCACTCATTCCTTTGCCAAATCTTCATGGATTATTGTTCCTCACATCGTATATGCTATAAATCAACCACATGAACTTCAAGGAAAATGTCTACCTCATCCGTCATGGTTATGTATCCTCCGTGATCGCTACATGCATACTTTTAGGAAGAATACATTGATGTTGAGGCATCATTTGTTCCGGTTCATTCAGGGGGTGAATGTACATCCGGTTGTATGTTTATTCACATGTTGGGCATTTGACACAAGTTGATTACATATTAATCTTTTATCACTTATTTGAGGTTGAAGTTGACGTCAAAGGCGTGGATCTTATTTGATAACTTGCTCGAGCTTAAGAATTGAGTTGAAGTTGGTTATCTAGTTACCGTGCCGAGGTGGATGGTTGAAGACCCGGTTAACTATCACTATTAGGAGTTACGTTGTTTTACTCGCTGTCACGTATATTACGTTGTGGATAATCGCAAGAGGTGTTAATGTCTCATACTTTAATTGAGTATTGAGTACTTAAGAGATTTGCTTAGTGCATAAATTCCAACCGTTCTTCCATCTTTAAGTGCTTAAGACACAAATACGGGAATTAATTTTTCAAGTTTGGTATATTGGGCTTTTTTTCAACAGTGGTCACTTCAAATTGTCTACATATGGGTTGATAAAGATAGTAAGAGAGAGTTTATGTATGCTTGACTCTCACGGATTCATTTGGGCTATTTGAGTTCTTCTCACAAGATTTCAAGTTTATGGTTATATTATGTTACTTCCGTTCAGCGAAGAAATGTGAGAAGAATATTTGGAACGTGAGATTCTCGCCTATCGACATCTTATATACGGTTTATGATAAAGTGCTTCCGGTTATGCACAACATGTTCACTTGATCGAGCTAATTCCGTTATTTCGAGTTGACATCCACAGAGATGATTAGTAACTCAACATGTTACATGGATGTCATCGTCTCTACTCTTGTTGGGTACATGTGTACATTATATGCTGATTGGTTATATGTTATATAACTGGAATGCACTTGGTAAAATGAAGATGTTGATATATTGTTCCCCCAAATAGACAACGGTCAATCTTGAAGAGTAAGGTGTACATCGGGATGCAACAAAGTTCATGTGATCGGTCGTAATCGCTAATCCGGATTTGATAACCACTGAGACGATCAATGTTTCAACTTGTTACTTCGGTGTTCTCGTGTTCTTCAAGGTGATGAGCTTCAATCAATGAGACCGCTTTGTATTCAACTCTACTTCTTAGGGAAATGGTCTTTATTCGATGTTTGTCGGTTTGGGGGAAGCTACCAAAGATTCATATTGAGAAGGCTCATGTCCGATCGATTTTCTTAGAAGCCTCAATGTTGGTGGCGAAAGTTTAAGAGATGTTGATTCCTTTCTTCTACAATGTGCTGAACGATATCTTTATCTCTAGTACTCATTTCATCATTCTCTTAAACTAATTTATATCTTTGTATATATTTATCCAAAAAGCAAAATACAAAATTATAAAACCCTATAAAACCAAATAAAAAAAAAAAAAAAAAAAAAAAAAAAAATCGAAAAATCTTCAAAAATATTGTCAATTTGTCATGTTTTTCTCAGTTCGATTATATCTACGGTCTTTGTGCCGTCATTCAAAGAATGACACGGGACTTTAGATGTTGTTCGAATTTAAAAAAAAAAAAAAAATCAAAAATCAAAAAATATTTTTGGGAGAAAGAGAAACAATGGTTTATTGTCATTTTCAGGCAATAACCCGGTTTTAAAAGAAAGAACCGAGCCATGTTTTACCATGTTTTCAAATTCCATGCTCTGATTCTATAAACATTTATCTGATGAAAACTAAATGCTTTGAAAAATAACTCAGTCTCTATTTTTGATAATCATCAAGACTTATTTGTCAAAATGTCTATCTCAATCAACAACCTATGTCATTGATTGAGGGGAGAATGATTTCAATTAAATTAAAAAGTTATTTGGCATTAAATTGTTTTCAAAAGATATACATGCATGTTCTATCAATGGAGATTAAAGTCTTAAAATCCATCCTTATCGCTTAAAACGCTTTCATAATCAAGTCACAATTCTCCTTAAAAGCTTTCAAAATCAATTTAAATCTATAAGAGATCACAAACCTCAAATGATTTGATAATTGTGATCGGGGGAGAATGTGTGATTTAAATTGATTTAAACCGATAATTAGGTAAATGGTTTTATAATGATGTACATGCTATCCTGCTCACATGTGACAAACGATTTTAAATTTTCCATGCACATGTTGAGGGGAGCATCTATCTTAAACCTATGATTTGAAACGTGATAACTTATCTCAATGTGCTTGGTTCCTCTAGTATGTGTAAAACTCTTTTCAAACCTCGAGGCACATATTGAGGGGAGCAAAATCATGAAAACCTCATCCTTCCCCAAAATGCTTTATCTACTTGATTTGATCAAGGAAGTGATGGTGATATTTTTAGAAAATGGTAAACAAAGAAGTTAATTTCTTCCTCTTGCCTCCGTGTGCAAAACAATTTCAAACATTTGATGCACATGTTGAGGGGAGCACTTATTCTAAAAATATCAAAAACAATTCAGGTACAAAATGTTTTGATAATATATCACAAGTATCCGGATTGATTTTCAAATGGTTTTCAATTGGTTCCAATGGCGGATGAACAATACCAAATAGACCGACCAAATTTACTTTATGTACGATGATATAAGGATGTTAAGGTTAGGTATTGGTTCCCATGATCCGCCGTGAACGGAGGGATCTACCAGGGAATCCACCACTAGTTAGTGTAAGTCCTTAGGTATGATGATAAAAGGAGAAAATGAGATATGGGAAGAGTGCGACTACCGAGCTATCGAATAAACCCAACAAGGTTCTAGCTATGAAGTCTCGGTAAGAATCAAGGGGTTGAAGAATGAAAAAGAATTGAATGAGAAAAGGGTGAAAACAAATAGCCCTCCAATTATTCAACCTTAGGCGAAGCCGGGTTCAATTCATATGCTAATGATGGTAACATCGGTATTGAAGACAAGACGTCATGGACCCAAAGGACGACCGCACTTCAACTTTCCAAACCACTCAAGTTCCTCTTAAAAGGACTTGTTTCATTCTCACGGGAACCGACATTATCTATCGACTTTCTCTTAGAGATTGTTGATATTGAAGAAGGAGACCCTCTCCTAGTCTCTGATATAGGATCCAAATATGCACAAATTGAGTCTAGAGCCACGAGATCATCAATAAATCTCATTAGGACACTTTCAATGAAGACTCTCTGTTTCACACAATGTGGAAAGAGAGGTTATATTTTGAGTCCTACGCATTATCCTTGTGGTATTGCGGAACATCTCGAGTGATGTGTTTACACATTCACAATGAAGATGGAAAGCCTTCTGAAGCCAACATCAAACAAGCCCCTGGTAGGTGGCATGTGAGATCTATTATATGGATCAACCATGTGACAACCGAGCGAAACAATGGGGCGATTCAATCTTTTGAATCAATCACGGTTCGAGTTAGGGATTGAGGATACCTTTGAAAACCGGTCTTTGTGCTTAAAAACTCTTTTCTTTAGCACATCGACCGTGTACTCATTTTTCAAATCAAAAGGTGTTTTATGATTGATAATTGATTTTCATTAAAACCTTCGTTGTATTGCAAAACAATTTCTATTGAGCAATACACGATTGTTTTTCAAATCTATTTTCATCACTCAGTGGACTTAAAATTACCGGTTCACTCACTCCGAGTTGTCTTCTTTGAGACGTTCGGTTTGAGAACGCTAGAGCAACTGCGAAACCTCACGTCAAGGAAATTCTTCGAATTTATACGATCACAGTGCATGTATCTTGATCAGCGGGGAACCGTGGGGCGTGTACCTCAATTCAACGAAAGTGATCAAAGACACTTCCGTGCGATTTATTGCTAAGCGTTGTATGCAAAGTACGCCCACGCTTGCAAAATGACGAATGAAGCGGTCAATCCATAGCCGCATGCTCACTTAACACATTCATCTCAAAAGAAATCATGATTAGTGCATCAATGACTCTGATATATTCACTCCAAGCTTCGCTACGCCGCCAATATCATGATTCAACAAAGCTTCCGCTACTCGATGAGAAGATATCATGATCCGTAATGAGCATGTCGGTCCCGAATGTCACAACATCACATAATACCAACACCACAATGGATGTTGATCTTTGTTTGCCGATGATCTCTTTAAAACATCCGCTCAAATATTATCACGTGGATCAGGAAAAGACCTCCACTTGGATTAACCAAACATGCAATGAGTGGAATCAATGACTACGAGCAAAGTACTACATCAAGAATGCAAGATCAATTGTTAATGTAATATCTCGATTGTATTCAATGTCATTTTAGTATATGTTTGAGGTGACCTCCCTTAGGGGAGATTGTTAGGAATTAGAAATTTCGTATTAAAGAGTCGGTCACCTCAATTATATGTAATCGCTAAGAAGGCTCAAGTCGTAGTTATATTTAGGTTAGTAGTATTTAGTTAAGTAACACCGTAGAGGACGGACGGGTCTTTACCCATTGTATGCTCGATCCACGCCCGTTGGGTGGCGATTTATGTAAGACTATAAATACTCTCTACCTCCCAAGGTAGAGAGTTGGAGCTCATAATAATATCTTTCACTTTCTCTCACTAAGTTCCCTAAACCTCTAACTTTCTATCTCTAGAATTCCATCTATATGCTACCTTGTGTTAATGTTATGATGTGTATGTGAAAAGTTATATCTTACAATTTAATGCATGATCTGTACTTGTGGTTTAGACTGGTTTTTATTTGTTGATTAAGTCTTATTAGGTTAGTTAGAGTCAGTTTAAGTGTGCAAAGCTAGTTTAGCAGTTGGTTCAACTTTGCTTACAATCAACCGAGGGAAAAGTGTTGTTTGGATCGCTTGGTTAAAGCGTGCTTGAGGATTGCTCGAGTTAAAACTTGTTATTTTATGCTTGTGTAGTTCTATTGTACTCATTCTAGTCCTTACATTGTGACTGCACACTATCAAAGTCAAAATGATCTAAGAACTGCCTTATTTACTCAACCTGGGATTTTGGAAAAGCAAAAACTAGTTTTGTGTTTAGAAATCATAGGTATAGCTTTCATTAGCTTTATTTTGTCTTATAACATCAAGATCAGTCCTCAAATTGAGCTCAAAGTTCATCAAAGTCAAAACTTCAAAACTGTTTTAAAAGTCAAAAGTTGAAAATCCAGTTTTGAGCCTATCTAGGATGATTTTTCATTGATTCATCTTTGGGCCAAACTAAGTGAAATTGTAGGTTTTTAAACTTCAGTTGGTCTATTTTCTTATTATCATTTTTGTAGATTTTTGTCAATTTTTTATAAGCTTCAAAACAGCTTGTGAATTGGGTCTTATTTCCCAGGCACAAACTCGCTGAACGATGAGTGTGCACAGTGTTTGTTGTGGCTTGCACAGAGCTCATAAGAGCTTGTCCAAGTTTGGTTTTTGGTTTACAAGCACCTGGCCAGGTCTTCTTTAGGTTCCTTCTTTTGGTTTTGAGTTTAGCTTATCTGAGTAGCTTATTCTTAAGCTCCAAAGTAGGCCCCAAAACCTGTTCTTAGCACATAAGCTCAAATAATCGAAACTGTGTAGAGTGAATTTAAGTAGTTTAGGACAGTTGTAACTTGTTGCATTTGGGTAGTTTTAGCTTATTGTAGCTTCTGTTTCAGTTTGGTGCCCATTTGGGACATTTTGGCTTATTTCAAGTGCTTATTTATAAGCACTTGCTTTGCAGTTTCATATTCTTGCACACAACCCCCTGTTTTTATATTTTTCCTAGATTCTTAATATTATTTTAGACTTTTCTTGAATTTTTCAGATTTTTCTAAATCAGTTTGCTATTTTTCTTTATTTAAAACAGTTTTTAAGCCTTTTTAATTAGCATTTAATACAATTAATTCAGAAAAGTTTCAAAAAAATAATTTTTCATTTTTCCTAGGTTAAGATAAATATAAAAAGTCAAAAAAATATTTTTCCAGATTTTTCTTAGTTAAATTTGTATTTTTCAGCAATTTAAGTAGTTTTAAATAGTTTTTAATTCATAAAAATAGAAAATTAATCAGAAAAATACAAAAATAGTTTTGAAAATTCTCTTTAGTTATTTTAGATTTTTCCAAGTCATAATTTCATTTTTATAACTTTATTTCATATTTTCTTGTATTTTAGGCTATTATTAAATAGTTAAAATTAGTTTTAATTAATAATAATTAGATAAATAGTTATAAAAATAATTTTCTTTTTCTAAAAATTTTCTTTTATCATTAGGATTGTAAAAATATAATTTTCATATTTTTAGGATTAATATTGTTTCAGTTTTACATTTTCTTTTGTACGTCACGTAGTGTTTAATTAAGTTTTATAAAAGAAAATTCAAAAACATCATTTTGAAAATAGTGATAGCGTTTATTTAATATAGTTTATCTTTTCAATTTCCTTTAATTTGCATTTAAGCCCTTTTAATTTATAGACTTTTTCTTTAGTTATAATTGTTCATAATCAACTCTTTTCCGTTCAAATCTCTCGATCACTATTCGTTTGGTGATTCATCGCATAGCTCGCGGGACATAACGACCGGGAAACACTATTCTCTCCTGATCTTCATTGCATTTGGTTCGGATTTGTTTTTAAGTTTCTTACGGTTAGTCATTCACAAGTGGCTAGCTTGTGTGAGTAAACTTGACGGTTTGTACGAATCAAATTTTTGCAGCCGTAGGGAGTTGTGTAATTATCTTCCGTTTAGCAGATTAGTAATTTGAATATTCACTCTTTGTTCATACCATCCATCTATATATATCTATATTTTCTTATAAAAATCCAAAACCCAAAACATCCAAAACGTATAAAACACAAAAATATTTTCCTTTTGTTTCTATATATATATCAAAGATAAAATACAAAAAGATTTGTCGTTTTCTTTGTTTAATAATAACAACATAAAAAAGATTACCACCGCAAACCAAGGCAGTGTACTACCTAACTGGGGGTACGACCATAATAAGTTCCCGAACCAAAGATTTAAAACTTGCCTTTGTGTCCTTGTGATTGGTGTATCTTTTTCAAAGAAGCCATTCATCTTGTGATTATTGGTTTAAGTTCACTATTGTTTTGCCTCGATTTTGTTTTAATTGGATTTATTGTTATATATACTTGTCAGAACCAGAAAACCCAAAAAGATTCTTTTCACCCCATTTTTCATAAAATATTTTCATAATTCCCATTCCTCTCCTTAACTCTGAGATTCCTTAGAGTTAACTCTAGTGTATGCGCACTCGCTCTTCTAGATCTGTGAGCCCATTTCGTGAACTTGTCAAGATTCCAGAAGCGTGTCGTAGACTTTACCCCATCGGTCGGATGAGATCCGGTCTGCTCACACTACTTCGTTATCATGGCGGAAGAACGTCCTATGTGTGAAGCTTCTGCACCCATCGACGGGGTATGGAGATGCTATTGTGATCCCACCATTGTGGTGAAAATTTTGAACTCAAAACCGGGTTACTGAATCTTGTAACCTCAAGTCAGTTCTATGGTTTTGAGCGGGATGATCCTCATGCTCATATTCGATGGTTTAACAAGATTGCATCTACCATCAAATACAAAGATGTCCCTACGATGCTTTGTTAAGCTTCTTACATTCCCATTTTCTCTTGAGGCACAAGCCCGATTTGGCTTGAAAACAACCCTCAGTCAATCGAGACATGGGAAGACCTGGTGAAGAAATTTGTGAATGAATTCTATCCACCTTCCAAAACCACGAGTCTTAAAAATGAAATCATCAAGTTCACTCAAAAGTTTGATGAATCCTTCAGTGAATCGTGGGATTGTTTTAAGGAATTGCTCCGCAAATGTCCTCACCACGGTTTCTCCGAGTTGATGCAACTCGATACTTTCTATAATGGAGTGAGTCAATCTGATTAAGATTCTCTCAATTCCTCCGCTAGAGGAAATTTCTTAAGCAAAACTGTCAAAGAAGCTTTAGCGATCATTGAAAACAAGTCTAAAGTCCGCACTGCACGAAGCAAGCCGGTTGTTTCCCAAGTCAGTGTTGGTCCTTCTACTTCATCGCCCGTGAGTCAATCTAGCACCGATGCTAAGATTGAAAAACTCACGGAAGCTATTCAAGCTTTGGTTCTCTCCAACCAAAAGAAAGTCTCTTTTCCACAAACTTCACCTCCTGCTGAAGTTAAGAAAGTGGAAGTCTGTGTTACTTGTGGTGGTCCCCATGCTTATTACAACTGTATGGCCACCGATGGTAACCCTTTTGAAGCTAATGCTGTGGGCGGGATTTCTAATCAAGGAGGCAACCAATATCGTGCTCCTATAGACCCGAACCACCGTCCTAACCACTACCCTGGACCTCCCGGTTTCAACCAAAACCGTAATCAAAATCAGAATAGACCAAACCAAGGTTTTCAAAACCAAGGTAATTTTAGTCCAAACAACGGTTTTCAAAATCAAAATCAAAATTTCCAACACCAAGGAAATTTCAATAGAAACCCAGGTCAGGGAAATTTCAACCCAGGGTATTTTCATGCCAATAATCAAGGAAATTTTCAAGGCCCTAATCCTAACAATAGAGGCCAGAATTTTCCTGTGCAAAATCAAGCCATTGTTCCAACTGGACCATCATCTGATGAGTTGTTGAAGCAATTCATGAAATCCCAAGAGGAAATGAATTGGTTGTTGGTTAGCCGATTTCGACATTAAGAAGTCTTTAAATGATCGACCCTCGGGCTCAGGTGAAAACTTCGAGCAACACGATCGCTAACCCGAGGGAAGATGCAAAGGCGATCACAACCAGAAGTGGTGCCTTGTATGATGGGCCGCCATTCCTACTACCTCTTCTTCTTCTCTCCCGAAGGTAGTGGAAAGTGAACCTGAGGCGACAAAGGACAAGGAACCTCCCAATACCAAACCTGGAGTTGTTTTTGAACCTCCAGTTGGTAACCCCAAATCCAAAACTTCTATTCCTTACCCCTCACGTTTAAATGAGCAAAAACTCCGCGAGAAAGCCAGTCATCAAATGGAAAAATTCTTTCAAATTTTCCAAGAACTTCATTTTGACATAAGCTTTGCGGATGCCATCATGTTGATGCCTAAGTTTGCATCAACTCTCAAACACATGTTGAGCAATAAAGAAAAGCTGTTTGAAATGGCCAAGATTCCTTTGAACGAGAACTGCTCAGCAGTCCTGTTAAAGAAGCTTCCCGAGAAGCTAGGAGATCCTGGAAAATTTCTTCTTCCTTGTGTTTTTCCTAGGATGATTGAATGCTTTGCCCTTGCCGATCTTGGTGCAAGCATCAATCTGATGCCTTATTCAGTTTGGAAGAAACTTTCTCTTCTAGAACTTATTCCTACCGCATGACTCTTGAGCTTGCAGATCGTTCTATATCGCGTCCTCTTGGCATCGCCGAGGATGTATTTGTGAAAGTAGGAAAGTTCCATTTTCCAGCTGATTTTGTAGTTGTTGATTTCGATGCGATCATCGAGTTCTCTCATTGTTGGACGAGGATTCCTGAGAACGGGCCGTGCTCTTATTGATGTATTTGAGCAAGAAATCACTTTACGTGTGGGTAATGAAGCTGTTACCTTTAACCTTGATCAAACTTCGAGGTACTCCTCAAATTATGATACTGAATTAGTTAATCGAGTCGATTTAATTGATATTGCTTCAGAGGAGTACTCTCAAGAGTTTCTTGGTTATCTTCATAATTCTGTGAGTGGGTATTCCACCACATCTTCTAAACCTATCATTGCCGACTCTTCCCCTCTCTCACTCCGTTTGAGGGAGGTGACTTCTTTCTTGAAGAGATCGTTGAATTTCTTGCTAGTGATGAATCAATTCCGCCTAGAATTGATGGTGTTTATGATTCGGAGGGAGATCTTCTTTATCTGGAGCAATTGTTAAATGAAGATCCATTACCTTCACTCCCTTCGAAAGAGATCACGATTGAGGAGATCAAATCAGTACAAACTTCTACTGAAGAATTTCCCGAGGTTGAACTTAAGGACCTACCTCCTCATCTCGAGTATGCATTCTTGGAGGGTGATGATAAATTACCCGTCATAATTGCTAAAGACTTAACTGAGGAGGAGAAAACTGCTCTCATAAAGGTCTTGAAGTCACACAAGCAAGCAATTGCTTGGAAACTCTCCGACATTAAGGGTATTAACCCTGAGTTTTGTACTCACAAAATCTTGATGGAGGATGACTTCAAACCAGCAGTCCAACATCAGAGAAGGGTGAATCCTAAGATTCATGAGGTTATTAAACAAGAGGTTCACAAACTTCTTGATGCCGGTTTAATTTACCCGATCTCTGATAGTCCTTGGGTTAGCCCAATTCACTGTGTTCCAAAAAAGGGTGGCATAACTGTTGTCACAAATGAAGATAACGAGTTAATTCCTACTCGATTGGTTACGGGATGGCGTGTGTGTATTGACTATCGCAAGTTAAACGAAGCCACCCTTAAAGACCATTTTCCTCTACCCTTCATGGACCAGATGCTTGAGAGATTAGCAGGGAACGAATACTATTGTTTCCTTGATGGTTTCTCGGGTTATTTCCAGATCCCCATTGATCCGCTGGATCAAGAGAAAACCACATTCACCTGCCCATACGGAACATTTGCCTATAGACGTATGCCTTTTGGCCTATGTAATGCTCCTGGCACGTTCCAAAGATGTATGATGGCAATTTTCCACGACATGATCGGGGAAACAATGGAGGTGTTTATGGATGACTTCTCGGTCATTGGGGACTCATTTCATACATGTCTTTCCCATTTAGAAAAAATGCTTCAACGGTGTGAAGACACCAATCTTTGTCTAAATTGGGAGAAGAGCCACTTTATGGTCAAAGAGGGCATAGTCCTTGGCCATAAGATTTCAAAAAACGGGATTGAGGTAGATAGAGCAAAAGTTGATGTTATTGCTAAATTGCCTCATCCTACTACTGTCAAAGGTATTAGGAGTTTTCTAGGTCATGCCGGGTTTTATCGTAGATTCATTCAAGATTTTTCTAAAATCGCTCGGCCTATGACCCATCTTCTTGAAAAAGATGCTCCTTTTATCTTCTCACCTGAGTGCATCGAAGCTTTTGAGACATTAAAGAAAAAGCTTACGGAAGCACCCATTCTAGTTGCCCCCGACCGGGATTTACCCTTTGAGCTCATGTGCGATGCAAGTGATTTTGCTATCGGTGCAGTCTTGGGGCAACGAAAACCAAGCATTTTCAGCCTATCCACTACGCAAGCAAAACTATGACTGAAGCTCAAACCCATTACACCACTACAGAAAAAGAATTATTAGCTGTGGTGTATGCGTTTGAAAAGTTTCGGCCATACCTTATCTTGACCAAATGCGTAGTGTATACGGATCACTCGGCTCTAAAATATCTCTTTGCAAAACAAGATGCAAAGCCGAGATTGCTCCGTTGGGTTCTCCTCCTACAAGAATTTGATATCATTATACGTGATAAAAAAGGAGCTGAGAACCTGGCTGCTGATCATCTGTCCCGTCTAGAAAACCCTCACCAAGATGTGTTCGAGAAAAAGGAAATTAACGAAACATTTCCTCTCGAAACAATCAATGTGGTTTCTTTTCGTGGAGACTCTTCTACCCCATGGTTTGCTGACTTTGCAAATTACCATGCGGGTAACTTTATGGTGAAAGGGATGTCGTCCCAACAGAAAAACAAATTCTTTAAAGATGTGAAACATTACTTCTGGGACGACCCTACTTGTTCAAAATTTGCGCGGATCAAGTCATCGGCGTTGTGTGTATGGTCAGGAAGCTATTGACATTCTCAAGGCTTGCCATTCTGGACCTACTGGGGGACATCATAGTCCCAACTACACCGCCAAGAAGGTGTTTGATTTCGGATTCTATTAGCCCACGATTTACAAGGATGCCCATGAATTTGTCAAAACCTGTGACGCTTGTCAACGTCACGGGAATATCTCACAAAGAAATGAAATGCCGCAAAACGCCATTCAAGTGTGTGAGATTTTTGACATCTGGGGCATTGACTTTATGGGGCCATTTCCTTCTTCTCGCGAAAATAAATACATACTGCGTGGCCGTTGACTACTTGTCAAAATGGGTTGAAGCTAAGGCTTTGCCTACCAACGATGCCCGAGTTGTTGTGAAATTCTTAAAATCTCTTTTTGCTAGGTTTGGAACTCCACGAGCTATAATCCGTGATCGTGGTACGCATTTCTGCAATGACCAGTTTGAAAGAGTCATGCAAAAGTATGGTGTAACTCACCGTCTCTCTACTGCGTACCACCCCAAACAAGTGGGCAAGTGGAAGTTTCCAACCGAGGGATAAAAAGAATCTTGGAAAGGAAGAGGCGAAAACCGTGCCTCTTGGTCGGATAAGCTAGATGACGCACTCTGGGCCTTCCGTACAGCTTATAAAACACCCATCGGGTGCACTCCATACAAGCTTGTGTACGGAAAGGCATGTCATCTGCCGGTTGAGCTTGAGCACAAGGCATACTGGGCCTTGAAGCATGCCAACTTCGATATTCAGACAACTAGTGATCACCGGAAAGTTCAAATGAATGAATTAAATGAACTCCGTGATCAAGCATACGAGAACTCTTTGATCTACAAACAAAAGACAAAGAAGATTCATGACTCCAAAATCAAAACCGCGTTTTCAACGTCGGTGATCGAGTCCTTCTTTTCAACTCAAGATTGAAGATTTTCTAGGGAAAACTAAAATCACCGGTGGTCGGACCATTTACCATCACTAAAGTATTTCCATATGGAACCATTGAGTTATCTCAACCCGATGGTCCAAACTTTAAAGTGAATGGTCATCGGTTGAAGCATTATTTTGGAGAGGACATACCTCCTGTGGTTGTCCCGGATCTACAAACCTTCCCCATGAACCAATGAATGCGGGGATCGAGTCAAGCTAGCGACTCGGGAAGCAAAAACAGAGCATGCCATATGGGTTTTCACCCATATTTCTGACTTCTTTCTATCTTTCTAACACCCTAGTGTGGGGGAGTTGCCCCACATGTTGTATATAAGTTTCTAAAAAAAAAAAAAAATATATATATATATATCTTTCTAAATAATGGCCGTAGTATTTCCCTTTTACGTTCTATGTTTCGGCATAACCGCCGGTACTTTGAATATTGAGGGCAATATTCATTTCTAAGTGTGGGGGGGAATTCTCACGAATTTTATCATGTAATTATACCACCCAATTCCCCATTTTTGGCCAAAATTTTTTTTGGAGTAAGTGTTTTGCACTTACTCAGCCTTACTTATCATCCGCCATGTCTAATAAACAAAAGGATTGGCTAATCCAAGAGCAAACGGCTCTTGGTAAAGATATCTCAAATCCGTTGACGGCTTGCAATTTGCCCAAAATTGTATGGTATTCAACTCACCATATCTTTAATTAGTGAAGAGTTGGCTAGCCCGCAAGTTTATGGCTTGTGGTAAAGGCAGTTGGAAAAC
This sequence comes from Chrysanthemum makinoi, assembly GCA_910596185.1. NCBI lineage: Eukaryota > Viridiplantae > Streptophyta > Magnoliopsida > Asterales > Asteraceae > Chrysanthemum > Chrysanthemum makinoi. The sequence goes on from OU343219.1 coordinate 235,442,010, forward strand.
CATAATTGGTAATCGACTCAACAAAGATAGTATATATTATCTAAGAGTTGGCTAGTCCAGAAGCAAACGGCTTCTGGTAAAGACAAATCAAATCCGTTGGAAGCTGGTGGTTTGCTCAAAATCACATGGTTATCGGTGTACCATGGTTCTTACTTGAACTGAAACATTTGGCTACTCCAGAAGTAATGGCTTTTGGTAAAGAGATTCAAAACCATTAAGTTTTTCTCAAAAGATTGCTAGGGACTAGCAATAGTTTAGTGTGGGGGATTGATGAGTGTGTAAATACTCATCATTTTTTGTCAAATCTGAACTGCAAAACGTTTAAAAATGCTCAGAAATGCATCAAAATACTGAAAATATCTCAAAATTGCATTTTATATGTTTCAGATGCAAAATGTTTAAAATCAGATGAAAAATGAGCTAAGTTTGCATAATTGGCAGTTTCAGTCCCCAAGTTTCAAAAATTGTCAGAAATAGTCCCTGAGCACATAATTTCAAAGAAAAATCACCAAAGGTCCTTTTAAAATCATAAGTTGTCAAAATTAGTCCTTTGGTGAAAAATATCAAAAGTTTTGAGAAATTACAAGTTTGGTCCTCCAAGTTTCAAATTTGGCAAAAATGGTCCTTGGAAATTTGAAAATGTCAAGTTTGATCCTTGTACTATTGGAGCTTGTCACTTTTGGTCCCTTGGAGCAACTTTGCAAATATGGCAGCCTTGGTCCCTTGATTTTCAGAAATTACACAACAAGCCCTTGTATTAAAACCCTTGGACCCTTGTCATAACTACTTTGGACCCCTGCCATTTTAACCATTGTGACCCCTCCATTTTGACCCCCCCTTGCAATAATACTCCCGGGTCAACAAATAAGTCAAACAAACACACCCCCGCGCCCTTTTTTCTTTCTTCTTCAACAACCATGCCTGCAACACTCAAGCTCCCATTCCCCCCAGCTCACCTTCACACTTCCATGTCCCCCCACCTCCACCAAACTCCAAGATACATTTAATGCATCCCTGTCCATCTCACTCAACCCACACTGCTAAAAACCTTTTTGGCACCAAAAATGCATCAAACGGCCAAGATCACTCCAAGTCATCCAATGGCCTCAAATTAAAGTGGGATTAGCTCATAATGGAGAGAGAAGCATTTTGCTATAAAAAGGAAGCAAGAGAAGAAAGAGAGGAGAGTCCTTTAGTTTTTAAAATTCTATGTATGTCGTTTTTAATATATAAGTTTTAGTTAATCTTAAAAATTGTAATCTTTTGTGTTATTGTACTAAACTCAAGTTACATTATCAGTATAATCCACTTTTAATCATCAATTCCAAAGTTTTATCTAGTTTCATATTTTTGTATCACTGTAGCAAATTTCAGTTTCCAACTCCTATATCCAAGCTTCAACTAGCTTATTTTTAAACTCAAATAAGCTTACATAAGCTTCTTATAGCTTTTTGTAAGCTTATATATCAATTTCAAGCAATTTTGGATTTTGGTCAAAGAAAGTCAAACTGAGCTCAATTTGAAATGGAAATGGATATGGGTGATGCAGTGCTGGATTTGGGTTGATTCAGAGTTAATGGGATTGACATATATAGGATAGAGGTTCTTTGGTTGACTGATTTCAAGCCATTGTGGCTAGGACCAATTGTAAGTCATTTTCAAGATTTCATGCATGATCTGTACTTGTGGTTTAGACTGGTTTTTATTTGTTGATTAAGTCTTATTAGGTTAGTTAGAGTCAGTTTAAGTGTCTGCAAAAGCTAGTTTAGCAGTTGGTTCAGTTTTGCTTGCAAATCAGTAGGAAAAGTGTTGTTTGGATCAGTTGGTTAAACTGTGCTTGAGGATTGCTCAGTAGTTAAAACTAGTTGTTTTATGCTTGTGTAGTTCTATTATACTCATTCTAGACCTTACATTGTGACTGCACACTATCAAAGTCAAAATGATCTAAGAACTGTCTTATTTACTCAACTGTTGGGATTTTGCAAAATCAAAGACTAGTTTTGTGTTTAGAAATCATAGGTATAGCTTTCATTAGCTTTATTTTGTCTTATAACATCACAATCAGTCCACAAATTAGTCTCAAAGTTCATCAAAGTCAAAACTTCAAAACTGTTTTAAAAGTCAAAAGTTGAAAATCCAGTTTTGAGCCTATCTAGGATGATTTTTCATTGATTCATCTTTGGGCCAAACTAAGTGAAATTGTAGGTTTTTAAACTTCAGTTGGTCTATTTTCTTATTATCATTTTAGTAGATTTTTGTAAATTTTTTATAAGCTTCAAAACAGCTTGTGAATTGGGTCTTATTTCCCCTGTGCACAAACTCAGTGAATACTGAGTGTGCACAGGTTTGTGCAGGGCTTGCACAGAGCTCATAAGAGCTTGTCCAAGTTTGGTTTTTGGTTTACAAGCACCTGGCCAGGTCTTCTTTAGGTTCCTTCTTTTGGTTTTGAGTTTAGCTTATCTGAGTAGCTTATTCTTAAGCTCCAAAGTAGGCCCCAAAACCTGTTCTTAGCACATAAGCTCAAATAATCAAAACTGTGTAGAGTGAATTTAAGTAGTTTAGGACAGTTGTAACTTGTTGCATTTGGGTAGTTTTAGCTTATTGTAGCTTCTGTTTCAGTTTGGTGCCCATTTGGGACCTTTTGGCTTATTTCAAGTGCTTATTTATAAGCACTTGCTTTGCAGTTTCATATTCTTGCACACAACCCCCTGTTTTTATATTTTTCCTAGATTCTTAATATTATTTTAGACTTTTCTTGAATTTTTCAGATTTTTCTAAATCAGTTTGCTATTTTTCTTTATTTAAAACAGTTTTTAAGCCTTTTTAATTAGCATTTAATACAATTAATTCAGAAAAGTTTCAAAAAAATAATTTTTCATTTTTCCTAGGTTAAGATAAATATAAAAAGTCAAAAAAATATTTTTCCAGATTTTTCTTAGTTAAATTTGTATTTTTCAGCAATTTAAGTAGTTTTAAATAGTTTTTAATTCATAAAAAATAGAAAATTAATCAGAAAAATACAAAAATAGTTTTGAAAATTCTCTTTAGTTATTTTAGATTTTTCCAAGTCATAATTTCATTTTTATAACTTTATTTCATATTTTCTTGTATTTTAGGCTATTATTAAATAGTTAAAATTAGTTTTTAATTAATAATAATTAGATAAATAGTTATAAAAATAATTTTCTTTTTCTAAAAATTTTCTTTTATCATTAGGATTGTAAAAATATAATTTTCATATTTTTAGGATTAATATTGTTTCAGTTTTACATTTTCTTTTGTACGTCACGTAGTGTTTAATTAAGTTTTATAAAAGAAAAATTCAAAAACATCATTTTGCAAATAGTGATAGCGTTTATTTAATATAGTTTATCTTTTCAATTTCCTTTAATTTGCATTTAAGCCCTTTTAATTTATAGACTTTTTCTTTAGTTATAATTGTTCATAATCAACTCTTTTCCGTTCAAATCTCTCGATCACTATTCGTTTGGTGATTCATCGCATAGCTCGCTGGGACATAACGACCCGGGGAAACACTATTCTCTCCTGATCTTCATTGCATTTGGTTCCGGACTGTTTTAAGTTTCTTACGGTTAGCCATTCACAAGTGGCTAGCTTGTGTGAGAAAACTTGACGGTTTGGCACGAATCAAATTTTTGGCGCCGCTGCCGGGGAGCTGTGCTAATTATCTTCCGTTTAGCAGATTAGTAATTTGAATATTCACTCTTTGTTCATACCATCCATCTATATATATCTATATTTTCTTATAAAAAATCCAAAAACCCAAAAACACCCAAAAACGTATAAAACACAAAAATATTTTGCTTTTGTTTCTATATATATATCAAAGATAAAGATACAAAAAGATTTGTCGTTTTCTTTGTTTAATAATAACAACATAAAAGATTACCACCGCAAACCAATGTTTCCGCTGCTCAACCTGATCAAATTCCAATACCTGATACACCTGCTACAACAACTACTTTTGAGGAAGCACCACCAGTTGACTCTACAACAACAGTTGAACAAACCGCATCCAACGACGCTGTTCCAGCTGATGATGTTCTGAACAATGAAGTACCCCCACCTGCAGATTACGATCCAAATGCGTTCTTCAACCTGTTTGCTAATGAAACTGCTGCACCTGATGTTGCGGAATCATCAACAAGCCATTTGAATCCTCCCAATCTGCATAATGTATATCAACATCAACCTTCCACACATCGTTGGACGAAAGACCATCCTCTTGAAAACATTATTGGTAACCCGAATCAACCAGTCGTCATGAGACAATGTCTTCACATAGACGGTGAACATTGCATTTATGCTCTCACTGTCTGCCAATCTGAACCTAAAAACATTAAAGATGCAATGACAAAAGACAACTGGATTGAATCAATGCAAGAAGAACTCAATCAGTTTAAACGTCTTGAAGTTTGGGAATTGGTTGAAAGACCAACAGGGGTCTATGTCATTGGTCTCAAATGTATTTGGAAAAACAAATTGGATGCTGAAGGAACCGTAATCAGAAATAAGTCACGTCTGGTGGCTAAGGGTTATAGACAGGAAGAGGGTATTGACTTTGAAGAATCATTTGCTCTAGTTTCTCGTCTTGAGGCTGTTCGATCTTTTCGCGTCGCGGCTCATATGAATATAACGGTCTTTTAGATGGACGTCAAAGCGCTTTTCGAATGGGAAATGAAAGAAACGGTTTATGTCGGCACCGGAAGGATTCGTTGATCCAGAGTTCCCGAACCATGTATACAAACTGAATAAAGCTCTCTACGGACTCAAGCAAGCCCCTCGGGCATGGTATGATGAGTTATCATCCTTTCTCCTATCTCACCAATTTGTCAAAGGTTCGGTCGACCCTACACTGTTCATACAATATCACGGGCCACACATTTTAATCGTTCAAATTTATGTGGATGACATCATTTTTGGGTCAATACATTTAAAATACTCAAACGCTTTTTCAAAACTAATGAAAAAAAATATTTTGAAATGTCCATGATGGGTGAACTTACGTTCTTTCTAGGACTGCAAGTTCATCAATCACCCCGTGATATTTTCTTGAGTCAGTCCAAATATGCCCTTGAAATTTTAAACAAACATGGAATGACAAGTTGTGATACTGTGATACATATGCCACACCAATGGCTCATACCAAGAAACTAGACGCCGATTTACATGGGAAATTGGTGGACCCTACTAAATACCGTAGTATCATTGGGTCTCTCATGTATCTAACAACAAGTAGACCTGATATTGTCTTTGCCTTATATCTTTGCTCCCGTTATCAGTCGAGACCAACTGAAACCCACCTCTCCGAGGCTAAAAGAATCCTCCGATACATCAAGGGAACCATTAACTTGGGGATCTGGTATCCGAAGGATTCTGGTTTTGAACTAATAGCTTTTTCAGACGTTGATCATGCAGGATGCTTAGATTCACGGAAAAGTACTTCAGGAGCATTACAATTTCTTGGTGATAAACTGGTGTCATGGCAATCGAAGAAGCATGATTGTACATCGCTGTCCTCAACCGAAGCAGAATATGTAGCCATGTCGGCATGTTGTGCTCAAGTCATTTGGATGAGAACACAACTCAAAGACTATGGTTACGTATTTGACAGAATCCCGATGTACTGTGACAATCGGAGTGCTATTGCGATCTCGTGCAACTCTGTTCAACATTCAAAATCAAAGTACATCGATCTTCGATATCATTTCATCAAGGAGCACGTGGAAAAGGGTACCGTTGAATTATACTTTGTGGGTACTGAATATCAATTGGCAGATCTTCTCACCAAAGCCTTAGCCCCTGCTAGGTTTAATGAGTTGGTCCACCGGATTGGTATGCAGTGTTTGACTCCAGAGGAACTGGATGAACTTTTAAAACATTCTTAAAAACCAGTCAAACACCAAAACCTCTTTTGTAAATATTTTTCAAAAATAAAATACAAAATTATAAAATATGATAAAACAACAAAAATATTCTTCTATATATATTTCTTCTAACATGGCAAGTACAAATATTTTGTCAACACTTTTCTCTTTCAAAATTCAGTATTTTCTCGATTAAGTGTTGAGGGGGAGAAAACTAATTTTTTTTCGGTTTCATAAAACCTTGTACTTGCATGTTACCTCATCCCGGTTGTTTCTTTGATAATGGTGGTCACATCTCTGGTTTACTGACACTCCCCGGACTCAAATTTATAAAATTTCATTATTTCTTAAGTTGAGGGGGAGTGTCGTCAAGTTTCTTTCCATAAATCATACTTTTGGTAACCAAAATGGAAGTTATGGGCGTTGAATGTAAATGGTTAAGGTGGAGGGACTGAAAGTGTCAAATGCTCAAAGTATTTTTGAATAAAACATTTCAAAATACATTTAATTCACCACATTTATTACTCAACCACCTAAATCCTACGCCTAAGATTCATCTGTCAAATCCGTGTTTTTGATCGTCAATTTGTAAGTGGTTTTATAATCTTAACATGCTTACAAACAATGGTTTTTGATTTCATAAAAATCCAACGGTTAAATATTACGTTTGAGTGATTTTTGTGTTCTACGCGTAAGCCAAGAATACAAAATCCTCATTTGAGTGTTTGTGTTGATAAAAATGATGTTAAAAGGCTTAAATATTCATACTTTAAACGTTTTTATCAATCAAATCCACCCAGAAACATGATTTGAACGTTTTCAAGATTAGGGTTCTTATGCGTGAATTGGGTGTTTTGAATTGTGAGAGTTTTTGGTTAAATAGATGGTTAAGAGATGTTATTTATATGTTGAATTGATCATATCCACGTTTAAAACTTACCCAGAAACATCAATTGTGTGAGAATTATAATTTAGGGTTTAAGTTCATACGATTTGGGTATTCTTGATTCATAGGGTTTTCGATGTTAAAACTTGCTTAGAACATCTCTATAGGCCTCTAAGATATCCCAGAAATGTTTTGGTGTTAATCCTATGGTTAGAATTGTTACTCGTAAGAATTGAATTCTATTAATGTTTACGCGTAAATAGCATTCTACGCATAACTGCTTAACTGTGAATCCATGTTTAGAACTGAAAGTGTTTGTATGTATGTGTTAATATTGGTGTTATGATGAACTTATTTCAGGTTATTACGCGTGAAAATTCAGAATCAAGGTTACTAGAACTTCTACGCATAAGGATCACCTTACGCGTAGCATGTTATGCGTAAGAGAAATCTTACGCGTAAGGTTCTACAATGGGGACTGCGCGTATTCTTTGAAGGATATGCGTAAACAATAACCTTTACGCATAAGGCTCACCCTTACGAGTAAGCCTTACGCGTAAGGTTCCATATACGCTTACGCGTAAGCTTTATGCCTAAGGTCCTATTTTCCTACGCGTAACATTTCTTACGCGTAAGTCAAGAACCTACGCATAAGCTTATGCTTACGCGTATAACCACTCCTGTTTACGCATAAGCTTGCAACACCTACGCCTTAGCCTTGTGTTAACCAAAATTGTGAATTGTTACGCGTGCAAACATGTAAATAAATAAATTATAACGTCACGAAACCAAAATGTCACTAATAAGCTTAAATGTTTAATAAGTTGTGAGAAATAAGTGAAAACTTGGACTTTAAAACTCAAAGTTAATCTACTCACGAAACTTATCACGACGTCTTTGGACTATTGAACTAACAAGTGACACTAGACTCGTAACAATCATCGACATATCACATTCAATAAATAGACAATAAAATCAACTGTTGACTAACGTAATGTCTTTCGATATTTTGGTTCTTTTGGCTAAATATCTTTCAGATCACGATATGGACGTTCAAATGCAAAATGTGGATGCACCAAATGTTCTCACTGTTGAAGATATCTTCCCTAATGGTTACCCAATGAAGATCGAAAAGAACAACCTAAGAGTTCATTTTGATAACTTTTTTTGTTCTGAGTCTTCGTGTCAGATTGCAGTGGATATTTTGAAGACTCACCCTTATCAGAACATGCTCACAAACTCTGCTACTGTACCGGAGATCTATATTCACCAATTCTGGCATACAATGCAAAAGGTCAAAGGTCAAAATGCTTTTACAGTGACCCTTAACAACAAACAAGTCACCATCACGCCAGCAGATTTGAGGGCTATTCTTCTTATTCCTATCATTGAACCTACTGAATACAATGCCACTCCAACTGAAGAGGTCGTTCTCCAGTTCATGGTCGACATCGGCTATGATGAAGCTACGGGGGTAATCACAAAGCACTCATCTGTGGATCTCAAGAACATTCCCCAGCCATGGAGAACCCTCTACATAATGATTACCAAATCCGTTTCCGGACGTGATAGTGGTCATGAGCATCCCAAGCTCATGGAACTACAAATATTTTGGGCTTTGGTCAACATGAAAGACATAGAAGTTGAAGCTCTGATATGGGACGACATGATGACTTACCTTAAAAAGCTTGGCACCAAGATCCCGTATATCAGATACACCAAAATGTTGATCCAAGTTGTATAAGAGTTGAAATGCATGAGACTTATACATGGTTTTAACACAAGTTGGGGTGAGTTGATGTCGAAGGGATTAGGATAAGGGGGTATGGGAAACTGAAGCTAGGTACTAGGGCACTTGAGTGTGTTAGCAAGTAGTTTGCAAGTGGTTAATATGTGAACTAGTTTGGGGATTGGGTTTAGGGGGTGAGTAAGCACTTAACCGACCTTGTGGTTTTATTTGTGTATCCTTGGGTCTAAGCAAGGTCATAACATGACCAGAACATGTTACAAGAGTAAATTTGGGTGTTTAAGGGTCTTGGATACCACTCGTGATCAAGTAGAAATACATCACATAGCTCGTTTGGCTTGCTAGGTCACGAACGGGTCCAAACAACATATTAACGTGACCAAATGTGCCATGGGAACTCATTTGAGTCGAGCACAACATGTGTGATTAAAACAATTAGGGAACCATTTTGAGTAAAAAGAAACACATTAGAACAAGTTTAGATTATTTTTGTAATTTTAGGCATGTGGGGTTTAGGTGACAAAGGTGATTAGCTTTGAGGCTCGTTTAGTGATTAAACCCTTGAACTAAGTTTATGTATTTGGTGTTTCTGATTCTACGCCACGAGCTTTATCGATCCATGTAATTTGTCACCTAGCTTATGTATAGAAATTTTGAATATATGAGTTAAAGTGATAGGGGTTGAGGCATTTGCAACTAGCCTGGTTAGGCTTTATTGGATTAGGACCAATTATAATTTTAGCAAAGGTCTGGTTAGCCTATTAAGGGTCCGATTTGGTTTCATAGGCCCAATTCGTGAAAAGAAAGTGGAGGGGGGTTGTGAGTATATATGGCGTTAGTGATAATTGGAGATTTTGTGGTACGTGCGTGAGCTCATCCCAAATAAATTTGAATTCTGTAATGACATATTGTTTCGTGTCACAATATATATTAAAAAATTGTACGCAAAAATGGTTAAGCGAACTGTAATAGTAATTTACTTATTGATTAATGTTTATTGATAACTAGTAGTTTTATGAGGATGTTACAGTACCTCCCCGTCATTCAAATTCTGTCCCGGAATTTTATGTTTAATGTAAGTATTGGGGTTGTCTAAGGAAACAAGTGTGGGTACTTGGCTCGAATTTGGTCTTCAGGCTCCAAAGTATATTTTGGTCATCATTTAGAGTTCCATCGAACTTTGACTATAGGGATACAGTTTTGCTTCACTTGTTTTACTTCTCAGTTCATAATTTCTACTGGTTCTTCTGTAAAGGTGAGTATTTCGTCAAGTCGGATCTCTTTGAGTGGGATAACAAGAGATTAGTCTGATAGGCACTTCTTCAAATTTGCTACGTGGAATGTATTATGCACTCGGTTGAGTTCCTCTAGGAGTTCAAGTTTGTATGCCACTGGACCTATCCTTTCTAGGATTTTGAACAGTCCAATGTACCTATGGTTTAACTTTCCTCTCTTCCCAAAGCGTACCATTCCTTTCCAGAAAGATACCTTTAGCATGACTTTATCTCCAACCTGGAATTCCATTGGTTTTCGCCTCACATCAGCATAACTCTTTTGCCTATCTTTAGCAGCTTGTAATCGTTGTTTGATTTTGAATATCCTTTTCGTTGTTTCGTGGATGAGTTCAGGTCTTGTGAGTTTTAAATCTCCCACTTCAGTCCAACAAATAGGAGATCTTCACTTTTGACCATAAAGTGCCTCAAATGGTGATGCCTTGATACTGGCGTGATAACTGTTGTTGTATGAGAATTCTGCCAATGGCAAGTGTCGGTCCCAACCTTTTCCGAAATCAATTACACATGCCCGAAACATGTCTTCTAGAAAGTGTGCACGCGATTCAAGCTGGGTGCGAGACATGTGGTGGAGCTCATCTTGCTAAAAATTGCCCTCTTGATGATGAAGATAGAAAAATTAGAAAAGGAAAAGTATGGTGAAGCTAATAGACCTTTCCAAGGATCAAATGGAAATGGTAATGGATATCGTGGAGGACCACCGGGGTATTACAATCGTGCACCTTATGGGGATAGAAGGCCTAATCTCGAGGATACTATCAACAAATACCTTGAAGACTATTCCAAAAGGCAAAAAGAGCAGCACGAATGGTTGAAAAGATTCCAAGAAAGTACGAACAAAAGCCTCTCTAGCCATAACGAATCTTTAAAGAACTTAGAGGCAATGGTTGGAAAGCTTAGTGAAGAGGTGAAAAGAAGTAATACTGAACTTGAAGGAAGTAAACCTATGGTGGCTTGCAAGGCCGTCTTTACGGACGAAGAGGTTAAAGAATCAACCGACAATTTCCATACTTCTATTACTAAGGGGGAATTTGAAGATGGATCGGACGACAGTAACCAATTACGCCGTAACTCTTGCGATGAGTTACGGCGTAATCAGGGAGCAGATATCGAGCCGAAGTTGGAGAGCACTAATGCGGATGAAATGCCTAGCCAATTACCAAAGAAGGATATTGGCACGGATAGATTCATTCTTCCATGCTCTATTTGTAATCATGATCTATTGGCATTAGCCGATCTTGGGTCTAGTGTGAACGTTATGCCACTTTCAATATTTCTAAAACTTAAGTTAACTAATATTTGGAAAACAAGCATGGTGATTGAAATGGCAGATATGACTAAGGCGACTCCGATTGGACTTATGGGTAATGTATTAGTTAAGGTCGATAAGTTTCTCTTTCTTTCAGATTTCGTTGTTATCGATATGGCCAACACTCCTAGAGAGCACTTAATTCTTGGGAGACCTTTCCTAGCTACCTCACGTGCCCGAATCAAGGTCTTTGAAAAAGAAGTTTCATTGGGACACAATCATGATATGGTAGTTTTTAAGATGGACGATGTTCTTTGTCAAGAACCAGAAGAAGTAGTGAGCTAGTGCATGGCGGACTTAGTAACTAAGGAGGAGCCAGCTAATTTACTCGACAGTTCTAACAATGTTTTTACTCTTTTATATACTTGTCATACGCAGGAAACAGAGTCTAATGATAGCTATGATACGGATGAATCTTCTTGGAAGGATGACGAAGAAGATCGGATTTCACCTGGGGAAATGGATAAAAGTGGTGTAACTATCGTAACAGGGAAGCTACATTGTTGTACTCCTATGACTACTATGTTAGAGGATTCAAATTAACTTTGCCAACATGTTCCTCTTTTATCAAACACTGCAATGGAGGTGGCCAATTCTTTGTGAAACGGATGAAAAAGGAGGCAACCGTTTGGTGGTGTTTTGAAGAGGAGAAAATAATTAAGGAATTTGGTTCCGAGAACACCATATTATGGCCGACTGGTTTGAAAATATAGAACGGACTATTCACTTTTGTGAACCGACAATTATGATGTCTGCAAGAACTACTCAAGCTACGTGTGATCCCCATCTCAAGGTGTGTAATGGAGGAGAATTCCATGAGCCAAACTCGATCAAACGTAATGAATGGGTATGTTTTAATGAAGAAAAGAGAGAAAAATTCGGCTACCATGGGATTTCGTTTGAGAATTGGATTAAAGTAAAATTTGGAAAGGTTAAATTAAAATGGGAAGTCGAAGCTAAATTTTGTTATGAATGGGCCAAGGTTGTGTTTGGTAGCACCCACAAAGGAGCATTTTGGACTAATTAGCATATAGCATTTAGCATAAAACAAAAAACGCTTGTTTGGATGCATCAGTGGTTAGCAGTTAAAAAACAAAAAACGCTATTTTTCCTTCTGCTCATTGAAGTAGCATTTTAGAGGAGCGGAATCTAAAAGTTACTAAAATACCCTCATCCATATCCAAAGATAAGATATCACAAGTCACAATTTGAAAATGAGCCGCCTAATAGCAGGCAAGAGGCTTTCAATCATTCTCATTCGTCTTTACGAAGTGCAATTGAGAGATCATTTGGAATTTTGAAAAAGCGGTGGAAAATATTGAGTAAAATGCCTAAATATAGTGTGGAAACCCAACATGATGTGATTCTTGCTGCATTTGCCTTGCATAACTACATCCGTAATAATGACAAAGAAGATACATTGTTTACTATGTTTGAACAACATCCAGATTACATGGGAGGTGATGATCTACGTGATTTACGTGGCTTAAGCACAAATAATGATGATACGCATGCTGGAATATCTAATGAGATGAAATATATTCGAAATGATATTGCCACATTAATATGGAATGTACGTCGTCGATAATTTATAAATAGTGCATCATTGTATTTATTTGAATTTAAGCATGTAATTGCAATTCAACTTATTTAAAGAGTTTATATTTGAATATATATATATGCCCATTTACGTCATTTTACATATTATTATTACTGCTATTCTATCAAACACTTTAATAAAATAAACTGTTACTGCTAACTGCTAACTGCTACTGCTTACTGCTAACTGCCAACTGCTAACTGCTAACTGCTAACTGCTACTGCTAACTTTGCCAAACACACCCCAAGTCTAATTTTCTTCAAGAGACTCAATATTGCATGACTCCGTTCATACCTCCAACTGTTTGGGAACAGCCTTCCTCCGATAAGAAAATTATTAAGGTCGTCCAAGTCCGAAGACCTCCATAAAGCCCCATGGCTTTGAGTCTAACTTAAAGACACGTTAATAAAGAAAAGTGCTCTTTCGGGAGACAATCCAAATTATCCCTTCCTTTTTTCTGTTTTATTTTCATTCTTATTGTTGGGTTTTGTGCTTTTAACATTTTTGCAGGAATTGAAGTTGAATGAACGACCTTTAATGGGAAATTGGATTCATACTTATCTCACTAACCAATCACTTATATCAATCTAATAATTTCTGCATGACAGTCATGTTCAACTTGCCACAACTGCATTACCTATAACTGGAACCCAAACAGCACCAAGAAAAGTCAGCAAAGATGAACTACAAAATGTAGCAGGAATAGATTCAACCATCCATACGAATACAGGTATGTGCAATTTCAAGTCTTTGTGTAAGTTATACTGTAAGAAAAATTTACCACTCAAATCAAGCAACACATTTTAATTTAAGTGAGCATGAGACCCTGGCCAATAACATAATACTTCTTTCAACTCATTCATACAGTTGTACACTGTTGTATATAAGCTGCCACCATTCCATTCCTTAACCTATGTGGCATAACGTTGAAATGGTTGTTATTAGAGAAAGCTGGTCCCAAACATTTATAATATTTCATGCATTGTTAGTATCCTAAATTATACCACCTATGTTTTCTTTGCCATTAGTATATGACAAACACAAATACAGTATCTGATATCATAAAGGCTACATTTACATACTGTAACCTGATTTTTCCCCCGTCCTATACAACTACTGTTTTAGGGCCAGGATCTCTGACAACACCGGCACGCTGGAGTTGACATGCTTTAGTGACGAAGTGCACGTAATCATAACAGAATGCAACAAGGTTGTATCAGAACTAGGATACACGGATCCATTCACACCCCCAGCACCACTCATTTATTCCAACTGCATTTCTCGACAAAGTCAACAAAGGATAACGCTGACTACATTCTTGATACGGTCATAGAGACCGGGCCACATTTACATGTAGCAGATGAACCTGTGTTAGCTACCGATTCAGAGATCACAGATGCAGAACCCCAAATGCTGCTATTAACTGGGCCAGACACTGACACACAACCCAAAACACAACCAACTACACCAACAGAAGAAGGATCCAGTTTACCAGCCGCAAAAGAAATGTCGCAGGTACCTATTTCCCTGGCTGCACATACAAAAACCCACACATCACTATTAACAGCACCTCAAACTGAAACACATAACACAGCAGAGGCCTCTACACCAGCAGAGGAACCACCAGATATGTCACCAGTACAAAGAACATCGCAAACATCCATCTATGTCGCCACAGAATACACCGACCCTGTGCACGAGGCTGCAACGAAGACCGAAGGGATCGGGACCTCTGTTCTATCTAATTTGATTTTCTTTCGACAATTTGTGGCCACATTAATCTATAATTCTAGCTCAACGTTTGTGTTTTTCATGTAGCACCACCACTTAGGCACTTTTGTTTTCAATTTCTAATAACATTGATCTTACCGCATAGTTATCCTTTTAATCCTTTTGTTTTTTGTTTTTTAATGAGCTTTAGTTATTATAGGCTAACGGATCTCTCTTTTAAAGCATGTGATGGGGAAATATGAAAAAGTTATCACATCTGTATTGTTAAGCAATTTCATTTTGTTCACAATGAAAATTATACATCAAGCTCGCCTTCGTTAAAAATAATTTTTCGTTTACTAACACCATCAAAATTAAAAAAAAACAACAAACAAATGATTAAAAAAAATACCCGAACAATCGTCTTATAATATTCTATGACAATTTTTTATAACATATTTACGCTAACAAAAAACAACAAACAAATAATTATAAGTCATGCCCGCCCATTGGGCGGGCTTCGAAAACTAGTATATATATATATATATATATATATATACTAGTGTCAAAACCCGTCCGATGGACGGGTATGACTTGTGGTTTTTATTTTTATGATTTAGTAGAACAAATATATAGTTAAAAGTTATTAAATGTTTAAAAAATTTAGTACTTTTGTTTGGTTTTCTTTCATGTATTTGTATTTGTGTATAAAATTTAATATTTTATATATGGAATTTAACACCAAAATAGTTAATTGTATTTGTATTTTTAATTAATGAAAAATTAGTTAGTTAAAAAAATGAAAAATAAAATGCAAGGTGGGTCACAAACGGGTGTTATGGCGTAGGGAGCGTAAGTGATGTTAGTGTAAAGTTGATGTGGCATGACGTGACATTAAAAAGTGGGTTTTAACATGTTATGGCACCCGGTGTTCAGACAACTATATTTTGAAAATGTTATTATGTGGGATCATCTAGTGTATTTATCATAATTCGTTATAATTTGACTATGTCATATTTTCATTACTTATTTTAAGTGGCATTCTGCCCGTTTAACATGTAATTTTATTTTTATTTCATATTGAGTCATTGACAAACAGTCTTAAACCAAACCGATTAATACAGTAAAGCTAACGTGATAAGTTGGTAACTTTTATGCTCCGTTTTCAAGTTCTTTTTTTTAAAGGAAAGAAAAGAAATGATAACAGAAATGGCAGAAAACTTCTAAACATTTTTCTTCAATAAATTTCGCCCAAAAATGAGTGGATTTAGATGGAAACAAAACTACACCCAGATTATTGAGTATATAATGACCAATATAATATCCAGTATTTAACTATATACTCATATTAGAGTCATGTGATAAAATGAACATGTTTAAAAGTGTATAAATGTAATTATGTTTTTTCTTTCTTTTTTTCCAACTCGAGAACAACATTCTATATTTTCTTTCCATTTCATTTCAACTCGAGAATATGAAATTAAAAATAAATAAATAAATAAATAATAGAAAATCATTTCATTTTTCTTCTTTACCTATCATTTCTATCCCCACCTAAAAATACTCGAGAAGGCAACGTTAAAATTTTTTGCATTCCGCAAAATTTTATAATATAGCCACTTGGTAAGAAAATATGCACATCACAGGGTCTTATATCATGGAGAAGAAGTCCATGTAGTTTAAAAGCCTTTTAAAAAAAAGGGCTAATAGCCTATTAAAACACTATACTTGTCACAAATATCAGTTCGACGTAGCGAACTATAGCGAACTAAAAAAATAACTCTTTTAGACATTAAACTTGACATTTTTGTCTTCCCTTAAGTATTATGACCAAATTATGACCATTTTACCCTTCGAAAAATATTTAAAAAAAAAAAGAAATTCGAAAAAAAAATTCAGAAATTTTGAAAAAAAAGTATTTCGAAAAAAATAATTCAAAAAAAAAATTTTGGAAAAAAAATTTCGAAAAAAAAAAGTATTTCGAAAAAAATTTAAAAAGGGTAAAATGGTCATAATTTGGTCATAATACTTAAAGGAGACAAAAATGTCAAGTTTAATGTCTAAAAGAGCTATTTTTTTAGTTCGCTACGTCGAACTGATATTTGTGACAAGTATAGTGCTTTAAAAGGTATTAACCCTAAAAAAAAAAATGAGGCTTGTAATAATTGGCCCCGAAAAAGGCACAATATTAAGTAACTTCTTGACTTATTTGTATGTTTGTTCCATTTAGTTGATACTTGGCAGAAACATGTGAGGTCTGATATGTAGAAAGCTATTTTGAAGTAAAGCTATACACGACCACTTCTAGATAATGAGATCGGACGTTGGAAATGCATGAGATGAGAAATGCCAATTCGTATCGTCTACCATGATTGTTTTGACAATTACATAATAAGTTGTTAATAACCATAACTCGTTTTCTAAACTTGATTGCCCCTCAAGTTCCCTGTCAGATAGAGGATAAGATATGTTACCTGTAGTCTCGAGTCTCGACCATTTAGCTAAGAATGGGTTGATTATGGATTGGGTTAATCTCTATCGGGTCAAACAGGTAAGTGTTTTAAGTACCAACTTAATTAAACGGGTTAAGCAGGTGGAAGGAGTTGAAAGTCACACAAAGTATATTCAGAATACAAACTTCCTAAGCCAATTCATTTATGTATCATTCTTAATTAGCACAATAATTACTATAAACTTTGAAAATTTATACAAAAAGGTGTGTGGGTATTCTTAGCACAGAAATTCCCGGAAAGTAATCAAACAAGAGTTTAAAGCATGTACTTGAATAACATCCAAACAAATTCATGAACTCAAACATGCATATATATTGACAATTAGAACATCTGGTGAATCTTCTACAATATTCAATCTTCCCTGACCTATCTCTATATATTTCATATCATAGTGATTTCTTTGTGGTATAAGCATTCAGTTTATTAGAATGAAAAAAATACTAAATGAACATCAAGTTTCAGAAACAACTTTGATCACCTTGGGCAACTATCAAGACCTCAATTGGATGCTTTTTCTTCAATTTCTGATTGATTCCTGGTAAAAGGGTATACGCATGGTAGATATTAGTACAATGTTAGTATCATTCTTTTCAATAATGAGTATGATTATAGAATTTAAGACCGATTGGGCAACCCATAGTAATTTATTAAAGTCCCAGCATGCATTATGCAATCAACAAGTGGACTTTCACATGAAAAATATTAAATGTCCAGTTGTTTCATAATGGATCTAGAAACTAAAATAAGCAATAAGAGTTGTAACATAAATACAAAAAGTAGAAGTACAAAAAGAAAGCTACCTTTGGGTTCGCAGGATTCTCAAACTACTGAAGAATGTATGCATTTGGTGTTTTAGCCAATATTTCCTCAGCCTTCGCGACATCACCTTTCATTCCTTTAGCAGGGTAAGTAAGGACCAACTCATCACCAAAAGTTAGGAGAATCATCCTTCTCTCCAGAATCCTAACAATAAACACATGAGTTAAATGAAATCACTTATTACGTATAAAAAGTTGGTAATTATAATGTAGTATATGGAGCTGAATATTATCGCTCAATATTACCTAACAAAATTACTACTTGACAAATTCAATCAAGGTTTTAGCTTATTTCAGATGCTGATATATTCTGCTCTTAACGATTAAAGATTTTGTGATTTTTAACCCGTAAAAACTTGATACAATGGCTTTTACCTCAAAACTTTTCAGCAATGGCTGCTATCCAGGCTCTGTCTTTACTACATGTACTGTTCTATCTGTATCTCTACTCAAGTTGATGACAAAAAACTAACCTTGTATGTACGCGAAGAACCATGTGTTGAACTGTGTCATAATGTGACTGTCCGGTTGAATGTGGATCGAAACGCAGGCTTCTCAAACATAAATGAACCTGAAAGTTTAAATAAGATTTATAAGATCTTTTTTAATGGCAATTTCTTCAAAAATGTTGGCGACTATGAAGGACAACTGAGCGAAAACCACAATAAGGATCATATGCGTCCATGCATATTGGCCAAATTGATACTTGTACATCTTCATTTTTAGTGAATGAATAAACCACACAAAACCTGGATCAATATAAAAGAGAGATTAAACTTCAATTATAACTCAAAAGATTCAAATACGTAAGCAATCATGTGAGCTTTAGATCAAAATCACAGAAACGACAAACCTGTTATATACAAAAAAATAACAGGTAGCCATATGATATCTTTCATCATCCACACAACATACAATATACACGATAACACGGTATACATTTAAAGTGATATATTTATGAAACCTATTGATTGATGGGTAGAGGATATAAGGACTCTAATCTCTTAAGCCCCGCCATTAGGGAATACCAACCAAATAATCCATTTTTCAACAACTACAAGCGTGATTGACACGCCTGGGATAGAAGGGGTAAGATGGTAACACCGGCATGACCGCCCACAACTGGAAAAAAAACTGATCATAGCATGATTGACACGCCAACCACCAAAAGTTTATAAAAAAGTCAAATAGGTGCACCAGATTCTTCTCATTCAAGATATCAACTATAGTCGTTAGAAGCAAATATATCAGCAGCTGAGAGAACCTAAGACCTTGATTGACTTTTCCAAGTAGTAATTTTATAGGCTAATATTGAATATAATACTCAGCTCCATAGATTGGATTACGAATTGACTATCCGAATTGACTTTCATGTAGAAAATCAGACTTTTAAGCTCCATATTAGTTGCACTCACTTACAGAATCACTCCATAAGCCACCTTTATACTATTTATATTATACATACATCCAAAGTAACCTATGCACAATGTTATCTCATCACCATTATACTCACAAGGACTAATATCACAACTTTTTCTCAAATAGTGTGATTGTGCCTCCTTATACCATACTCCATAGGTTATAAGCCCAGTCTGCGCAACACATAGTAACCTAAACTGAAGTGTGTGTTCAAATATGTGGTATTATACAATCTCCAAACATCCGTATTGATGTTTTTTAAGAGAGTAAACTTTATAAACGATGTAAACCAAAAAACATAAAAGGTAACCTTTCTCTGTTAATATTTTCCAGAATAGTTTCTAATAAGCCATTATAAATAAACGTTTAAACGTTTTGGTTAAACAAAATGCAAGAGATTAGGGTGAATGGTGGGTCATGTAACTTTGGATTCAAAAAGTTAACTTAAACAAACAACTTTATTGAGTAATACCTGCATGAAGACAAACACTATGCAACTACAATGTTAATGGTCCTGATATAGGTTTCGGTTTGTCCCTTTATCAACTTTGTCAACATTACTTAATCATTCATGACTTGGCCATTGCCATTGGAACTGGTAAAAGGTAATCAAATGATATATTAGATACTTGAAGCCTCATAGATAATTTTGCACAAATAAGCCTATTAGCTATCAAATGAACTCCATATTTTATGAGTACCCTTAACATAGTTCATGTCCATATTTGACGTGATAACGAAAGTATATAAGAAATTCATTTATTGATTGTATAAAGATTAATGTGGTATTTTCTTACATTGTAGTAGAGATGAGCAGTGTCTTCCCACTTCCCCAGTAATAGGCCTTGAGATCCAAAACATTCGGGTGGCGAAGCAGAAATTTAGTAACTTTCTGGATGCAGTAAGCAACTCTGTTAGAGTGAAATCAAATCCACCACATCAGTGGCGGAACCAGGAAATGTGGATGTGGGGGGCAAAAAAATTTTTTTTTACAACATCAACAGAATGCGGAAAAAAACGAGGATCTTAATGATAAATCGAGTATTTTTACTTTAAAATGACGGATTTTTAAAGCTTTAGAGTGTTGAATGTTAGGTTTTAGTATGTGGGTGGGGGGCAATTTGAGTTTTGAGTGGGGGGCACTTTCGAAAAAAGGTCAAAATTTTAAGAAAATTACATTAAAATCGCGACTTTTTCGGCTAGCCATGGGGGGCACTTGCCCCCCATTATTACAAAGTAGATCCGTCCCTGCACCACATAAATGAACCAAGTCTCTACCCGAATCATACCCTACATCAACTATTGAACCAACTGTGCCAACTCGTGCGTTGACTACTCTGTTGACATTCACACCAATGACCAAAACTTCTTGCTCACTTTTGTATTTGCAGCAGACTGATACATCTTTTTCTATAAACATAACGCAAAATCAAGCTTTGTTACGACTTCAGCCATAGTAGGCCATTGATTTCGAAGACTATGCAAGCAGCTTGCTGCAACACGTGCAAACTCTTTCAAACAATGAGTCGATATTTTCCCTCTCAAATCAGAATCAATAGATTTGGGACAATTTTTCTTCTCTTATACAATCTTAAGCCCAAGTTGCAAGACCCCATTGTTCTTCATCAAGACTTGTGTCGACAACTGGCTGCCCACATAACCCCTCAAACAATACAACTCCAAAGGCATATACATCAGACTTTCTTGTTAGTTTGTTTGTGTAGAAATACCTTGGATCCATATACCCAAAGGTCCCTTCGACTCCGGTGGTGACAAGTGTATTTTTCTGATTAGTCAGGCCTACTTTGGCTAACCCAAAGTCTGTGATCTTAGCAGCATATAATTCTCATCTAACACAACATTTGAACTCTTCACATCACGATGTATGACTCATTTTTTAGTGCCAGTACTTGTGTGAAGGTAATCTAGACCACGAGCCACCCCTATACATATATTCAGCCGCTGCAAACATGACAAAGAAGTGCCAGCTTTATGAAGACAGCCTTCAAGCGTCCCCTGAGGCATATACTCATACACAAGGATCATTTCTTTTTCATCATTGCAATAGCCAATTAAAGATGCTAGATTACAGTGCCTTAACTTAGAAAGCATTTCAACCTCACCCCAAAACTCAGATGCTCCTTGACTTGAATTCGAACGCAACCGTTTGATGGCAGTAACGACATCATTTGCTCCAATCTTGATGTTACCCTTATAAACATTTCCAAATCCACCATGACGAATGACCAACTCTTCATCGAAATCATTGGTAGACGTCCGATGACCAACTTTAACCACAAACATTTGACCAAATGTTTGTGGTTACAGTTGGTCATTGGAGTTGGTCATAAGCAAAGACATACTCGGCCAATTCGCTAACAATAATTAGTAGTGAGTTTTGATAATCTTAGTATGCTTCCTTACAACTAAAAAAAATGTTGTTTATATATAGTCATATAGAAGGAGCATTTACGGATAATAATATTAACATAAAAAAAGAAAAAAAGAACGACTTACTTGGTGATCTGGATTTTCGAAGGCGTAAACTATAGGCTTTGTCACATACATGAAACCATTTGTTGGGCATAATAGACCTGCCAGTATCTAAGGATTCCATGTCACATTTTAGCATAAACCAATATGTGCAAATCAATACATCATTAATCACAGACCAAATGATGCATCCAACGTTATTCGTAATAATCTCACTTGGTCCTAAAAGTTATTTAAACTATAACTTTGGTACCAAACAACAATTGCAGTACTATCTGATATGAATAAATTTACATAAACCAAAAAAAAAACCACTAAAACCTGTTTCGAGTACAAATTGAAGAACATTCAAGTTTTTAAATCTTTTTCGAGTTATTTTTCGGGCGTTAGATGATATGCAGATTTGTGGGGTACCGGATTATGTAATGTTATGAACTCCTGTTTTGACCCATTTCCCAACTTCAGGTTGTCTTATAACTTTAAAAGATCAATACAACGTAATGATAGAATAGCCTTCAATATCTGAGCTATCAGGGATGTTTGGTTTAGCCTATTATCTGGGCTAGCTTAAATAATAGCAAATATGCCGATGCAATTAAATTAAGTTTAACAACTGTAAAGTCATATAGGATGGGGGTGTATGTGTGGGTGGGTGGGGGATTCAGTATTAGACTCCCATGAAACAAAAAGTTGAGAAATAACTAAGTTTACATATTACTATGTAGGTTTTCTTACAAATTATCTGAAACAAAATCAATTGTGCTGAAAGGGTGGTTGCTTCTGTTTGCAGGGTCTAAACCATAGGCTCCTCGACTTTGTCATCATCCTCCTCCACCAGATTGTAAGTCGATGCCTAGTAAACACATTATCATATCAGATTGAGCATATTTGTAAGAAAATAATTTAATATAATTCCAAAATGGCTTACATGTGCAGTCCTTGATTTAGTTAAAGGCTGCTTTGGAGGAGTACGTGCCCTTCCCGTCTTCGCATATCTGCTATAGAAAGACAATCTCAAACACCACCATAAACACCTATAAAATAATCAATCCCACATGTGCTTATATACAAGTATTAATAAACAACTATGCACTTCTAAAAATTACAACTTTCACACTTGGGTTGCTAGCAACTGTTGTCGCCTTTCGGTTTTTTCATTTTCATTAACTTTGGTTCCTGCAAATGTGTAATGCAAATGTGTAATGCAAATGATTCAGGTTACTGCTCAAAATACAATACCTCTCACCATATTCTAGCCTAACAGTGATTGCATAGTAAAATTCTCTAAAACAAAGACCAACATTGTTAATTCAATACCTATCTTATTGCCCTTGATTTCTTTTTCTCTTCTTCAAAAGGATAAGCAGTAGAAGATGGTCCAAACTTAGAAAGTATAGCCTTTTTCTTTTCATCTTCCTCAGTAGGCGTCGATTATAAGATACCAAATCTGTGTAATAGAGCATATCACCAGTAGTTAACAAATGAAACAATGATAATATATGTAGAATGATACCCTAACAACTTAGAAAGAACCGAAAAGTGACAATTAGTGTACTTCAAACAACCTCTCTGCTTTAGCCGTCCTTTTCAGCTCCTCAGCTTTCTTTGTAGTATCATATATTTGTGATCGAGGTGCCTTACCAGGTGTCGTACCAAACCCGAAGTACAACGTAACAGGTCCTAACTCAACCAATAACATCACAGTTACTTATACCTTTATGTACATCAGATGGCTTCTTGGGTAATTTATTGATGTCTTTGCATTCAAATTCTAAATGGGCGATAGTGGGTTGGGTAAACTTATACATGTTCCAGAGTGGAGATCGCATACAACCATCTTGTTCTACACAATTGCAACTGCCACCTAAAAGATCTGGCAACTCACAAAACACCACGAAGATGTTTCAATACCAGGTTCAATGGAAACAGGATAACTATCCTAACACAAATATTTTCCAAAGGTATACCTTTCATTAATTACTTCAAGCAAAGTACTTCTTAGGTTTAACCTAAGGATGTAATATGTTCATGAATAAGAATTCGTAACGATGGGTTAATATTTGACAGAAAATCTTATTGAAAAATGAAATGAATGTTGGATTTTGCTTGGGGTTCCAGAAACGACTGAACCACATTCCATAACATCTTAAACCCTGAAGTAGCGCTAATAGGATTTCGGGATCAATTCCAGCAGATACTTGGTGTTGGAAGAGTAATTCATCTCGTCTAACTTGACGACAGTAATTTTCACCCTTGGTTCACCACAATATATTTCTTCTTCGATTTTCAGCTTCAGAAGTACCTCTGCAGAAAAGCGGCTTTTGACAACATTTTCAAAACACTCATCATCCTGCACTTAGCTTTTCAAAATGTAGAGATCCTTTGCAGGGCAACCTAGTATTTGTTCTACAGCTTATTGAAAAGCAGTCACCCATATCAATCCAGTGTTATCTTGGACTTGACATTGAAGAAGATACATGTAATCACATTCCTCAAATTCTTGGTTGCAGCGATCACATTGCAATGTTGAGTCCTTTTTCTGTGACATTCGTAGCAAGGTACTTGTTATCATCACATAAAGTTGTTTGCCATCATCAAGGTTGTCAAAGCCTGCAATTCTTTAATGTGATATCTGTGTCACAAAGCTCTCACAATGAATAAGGTTTTTGATTTCTTGGTTTGCAAACAAATGAAACAATATTTGTCATATTGATTTAGAGAGTAGGTTTGCCACAGATTCAGAAGGAAACACTAAAAGTATACAAAATGCAATAAATTTGATAATACCGGTCACAATTCTACAATTCTACAATTTCAATTCAATTTTACATTGCGTTATCCGTGTGAAATGGACAAAGAAGCAAAATGCTCTTTCAATTCCGAGAGGGAATGGAGCAAAATAAACCATGAAGATCAGTCACGAACATTGGGGGAGTAAAAGAGGCCCTGTAGGTACCTTATATACATCTAGACATATGTTAAAAAAGCAAACCATCAACAGAAACAATCAAACAAATTTCATAATAGGTAAACAACAATTCGTTTTTACTACCTCAAAGTCAGACATTGTGATGCTGAGTTTTTCCATCTGCCTTGGTGGCATTAGCCTCAACAACATGAACATGCTCTTTGACATCACAAATATACACTGACCTGTAAAGTAAGTATTATATTGACAACATGGGTTTCATTTTCTCACCAACAACTTCTGGTGGCATGGTACCAAATAGGAGGCAACACTGGATGGATGTACAGTAGTAGATCATATGCACTATTCCTTTATAAAATTTGTGATGATAAACTTATATAAGAATTTATAAATACCTTTAATGCTTTAGCAATTCAGTCTGAAACTTGCCATACATGATCTTGATCTGAAAAGGTCCATGACCCTTTAGAAATATGTCGGTGCATGCTTTTGAAGTCACCAGAAGGATTGTCTTTAACCTACACAAGATTGTTGAAATATTGAATAATTTATTGCGATTAATCAGTAAAAAAAATATAAATGCTTAACCATTAAAAAGTAAATAGATAAGCACTTAAAGAAGCAAGTCTTTAAGTGCTTAATGCTTTGAAAATATACCATTTTCACGGAATCTGAAAACCCTCACTGCAGATACGATTCTTTCCTTAAGTACGTGTGGGTTAGCAAGTTAGCTCTCACCTTCAGTCCAGGGGTAAGCTCATTCAAAGTAATAGCAAAGCGCGTCAGATTATATCTTGTGGGAACCTTTGGTGGTTTGCTCCTTCTCCAGAGCAAATGAGCATGATTCAATCAAAGAAAGAATGGAATTGAGACTCAAAAAAGGTCTATTGAGCTAAATTGGAGATCGCCGGTATAGCAAGAAAGTAACCAAATCAGGGGACTCAACATCGCAATGTGATCGCTGCAACCAAGAATTTGAGGAATGTGATTACATGTATCTTAGATGTAATTGATGTTGTAACAAAAGTCGACCCTTATGTCCCTATTCAAAGAAAGAATGGAATTGAGACTCAAAAAAGGTCTATTGAGCTAAATTGGAGACCGCCGGTATAGCAAGAAAGTAACCAAATCAGGGGACTCAACATCGCAATGTGATCGCTGCAATCAAGAATTTTAGACCCATCAGTGAGATTGATACTGCTGAGAATAATTCAATCATAGATGTAATTGATGTTGTGGTAGTGAGGCATCTTTATCTGGGCATTGATAGGTACTAATATTATCTATTTCTCAAGGACATATTGCGCTAATTCACTTAACCCGCTCATCTCTCAAAGGTAAAATGATTTCTACACTTTATTATTCTAAGACATATGTGTCACAGTGATCAAGCCGATACCTCAATAGTATAAAAGCAATGTACCTTGTGTTTTCCTCGAGAATATTAGAACCACGGCTTCCAACATTTTTCTGCTAGTAAGAGTCTAAATCCTATAATGCTGGTCTACAAGCTTGTGGCTGCTAATTCAACATTAGATTTAACTCCATAGCTTATTAGGTCCCCTCAGTCCGTTCATCGGTAATGATAAATGCAATAAGCTCGGTATACCACCCAACAAAAGTATACTCAACCTCAAATCAAATGTTTGAACTACTAAAATATAATCAAGAATAGGTGAATAACGATTGAGGAAAAAGGGAAGTGTTGATCAATATACCAGAAAATTATCTCTCTTTCTGCATAGGAAAATGTAGTGACTGCTGATGTAAATCCAATTGCATCGACAAACTTCATGGCATTCCACTACAAAGCATTCTTGTAAGTTCTGCTAGTCTTTTCATTTTGCCAGAAATGGGATGACCAGTTTCAGGGTCTACCAAGCTAAGAAGAGTATGCGAAAACTGAAACTCAGCAGATCAGACACATCTACATCATAAAAACTTGAAGGTTACTATGAAGTAACACTCACTTGGACAATGACTTGATTACACCATAAGATGACCTGATGCTGTTACTTAATGATAGATCCCCGTGAGCAATGACAGGTTCACTCGTGACACCGCCGAACTCCACCCCATGAGAAATAACCTGTACATAGATGATATAAGGTCCTAAACTTTACTAACGTGGTAGTGAAAGGTCTAACAGATAGTTCCTTAAAACCGGTTAAACATATACAACAACAACAACAACAACGAACCCAATCCCGCCGGGGCAAAAACCGGTTAAACATATAAAGGTCACTAATAAAAATCTTGTTTGAAACTTGTGAATCCCATTCAAATGACCTACTTCCATACATCTATGCTCTAATAACAGATTAAAAAGCAATGAGATAAGCAAGATAACATCTATAATGCACAATCAACATAAATTAATTTTACCTCACATGCTAATAGGATTTCGGGATCAATTCCAGCAGATACTTGGTGTTGGAAGAGTAATTCATCTCGTCTCCTTGACGACCTGATTTGGTTACTTTCTTGCTGTACCGTCGGCCTCCAATTTAGCTTAATAGACCTTTTTTTGAGTCTCAATTCCATTCTTTCTATGAATAAGGACATAAGGGTCGACTTTTGTTACAACATCAGTTACATCTATGATTGAATTATTCTCAGCAGTCTAAATCTCACTGATGGGCCTAAAAGAGAATTGATGTTGTGGTATTGAGGCATCTTTATCTGGGCATGGATAGGTACTAATATTATATATTTCTCAAGGACATATTGCGCTAATTCGCTTAACCCGCTCATCTCTCAAATGTAAAATGTTTTCTACGCTTTATTATTCTAAAAGATATATGTGTCACAGTGATCAAACAGATACCTCAGTAGTATAAAAGCAATGTACCTTGTGTTTTCCTCGAGAATATTAGAACCACGGCTTCCAAAATTTTGCTGCTAGTAAGAGTCTAATTCCTATAATGTTGGTCTACTAACTTGTGGCTGCTAATGACCTAAAAACTTGCTCAAGCAATGACCCAATTGAAAATCAGACAATAAATACTATGACAGGTAATGGAATGTGGATTTTATGTCAAGTGAGCAACAATTAATGTAGCCGCAAGGAGATTTTGCTGAAGGGCATCCATCTCGAGCTCCAGTCCTGCAAATCCGATAGCCATAGAATCCCAATGGGCTTGTGGATGGGCAAGGAGAGTTTACTAAAGTGCATCCATCTTGAGCTCCAGTCCTGCAAATCCGATAGCCATAGAATCCCAATGGGCTTGTGGATGGGCAAGGAGAGTTTACTAAAGTGCATCCATCTTGAGCTCCAGTCATGCAAAACCGACAACCATAAAATCCTAATGGGCTTGTGGATCGGAAAGGAGAGTTTACTGAAGGGCAGCCATCTCAAGGTCCAATCATGAAAAATCCACAACCACCAAAGGAGGAAAAATCGAAGGTGATGATACCCAAATGCTGCATAGGACTAAAAGATATTGGCCAGCTCTCAATAAGAAATCAATATATTGTTCCAATAGCGATATATATACTGGAATCAAACATACCTGATTACAGATAAATAGGTGTGTCATCAGCATGATTGTTCTCTCATTAACCCTAATTCATGAACCACAAAACAAAAAGATGATTGCCTTACTAAAGCTGGTAGTTGGAAGATAATAGGTCTTGACATCATCAC
>OU343219.1:235470359-235509152 GCA_910596185.1 Chrysanthemum makinoi
AATTTTAATCGCTCAAATTTATGATGACATCATTTTGGGTCAACACATTTAAAATACTCAAACGCTTTTTCAAAACTAATGAAAAACATTTTGAAATGTCCATGATGGGTGAACTTCTTTTCTAGGACCGCAAGTTCATCAATCACCCCGCGGTATTTTTCGAGTCACCAAATATGCCCTTGAACTTTTTAAACAAATTTGGAATGCAAAACAGGATACATATGCCACACCAATGGCTCATACCAAGAAACTAGACTGATTTACATGGGAAATTGGTGACCCTTAAATAATCGTGAGTATCATCGTCTCTCATGTATCTAACAACAAGTAGACCTCGATATTGTCTTTGCCTTATATCTTTGCTCCCTATCACGAGACCAATCAAACCCACCTCTCGAGGCTAAAAGAATCCTGATACATCAAGGGAACCATTAACTTGGGATCCGTATCCGGGATTCCGGTTTTGAACTAATAGCTTTTTCGTGACGCCGATCATGCAGGATGCTTAGATTCACCGAAAAGTACTTCAGGCGCATTACAATTTCTTGGTGATAAACTGGTGTCATGGCAATCGAAGAAGCATGATTGTACATTACCGCCCTCAACCGGCGTAATATGTAGCCATGTCAGCGTGTTGTGCTCAAGTCATTTGAATGAGAACACAACTCAAAGACTATGGTTACGTGATTTGACGTAATCCCATGTACCGCGACAATCGGAGTGCTATTAGCATCTCGCAACTCCTCTCAACATTCAAAATCAAAGCACATAGATCTTCGATATCATTTCATCAAGGAGCACGTGGAAAAGGGTACCGTTGAATTATACTTTGTGGGTACCGAATATCAATTGGCGCATCTTCACCAAAGCCTTAGCCCCTCGCTAGGTTTAATGAGTTGGTCCACGGATTGGTATGCAGTGTTTGACTCCGAGGAACCGATGAACTTTTAAAAATTCTTAAAACCAGTCAAACACCAAAACCTCTTTTGTAAATATTTTCAAAAATAAAATACAAAATTATAAAATATGATAAAACAACAAAAATATTCTTCTATATATATTTCTTCTAACATGGCAAGTACAAATATTTTGTCAACACTTTTCTCTTTCAAAATTCAGTATTTTCTCGATTAAGTGTTGAGGGGGAGAAAACTAATTTTTTTCGTTTCATAAAACCTTATACTTGCATGTTATCTCATCCCGGTTGTTTCTTTGATAATGGTGGTCACATCTTCGAGTTTATCGACACTCCCCTGACTCAAATTTATAAAATTTCATTATTTCTTAAGTCAGGGGAGTGTCACAAGTTTCTTTCCATAAATCATACTTTTGGTAACCAAAATGGAAGTTATGGGCGTTGAATGTAAATGGTTAAGGTGGAGGGACTGAAAGTGTCAAATGCTCAAAGTATTTTGAATAAAACATTTCAAAATACATTTAATTCACCACATTTATTACTCAACCACCTAAATCCTACTTCTAAGATTCATCGTCAAACTGTTTTTGATCATCAATTTGTAAGTGGTTTCATAATCTTAACATGCTTACAAACAATGGTTTTTGATTTCATAAAAATCCAACGGTTAAATATTACGTTTGAGTGATTTTTGTGTTCTACGCGTAAGCCAAGAATACAAAATCCTCATTTGAGTGTTTGTGTTGATAAAAATGATGTTAAAAGGCTTAAATATTCATACTTTAAACGTTTTTATCAATCAAATCCACCCAGAAACATGATTTGAACGTTTTCAAGATTAGGGTACTTATGCGTGAATTGGGTGTTTTGAATTGTGAGAGTTTTTGGTTAAATAGATGGTTAAGAGATGTTATTTATATGTTGAATTGATCATATCCACGTTTAAAACTTACCCAGAAACATCAATTGTGTGAGAATTATAATTTAGGGTTTAAGTTCATACGATTTGGGTATTCTTGATTCATAGGGTTTTCGATGTTAAAACTTGCTTAGAACATCTCTATAGGCCTCTAAGATATCCTTAAACGCTTTTGGTGTTAATCCTATGGTTAGAATTGTTACTCGTAAGAATTGAATTCTATTAATGTTTACGCACAGAATAGCATTCTCACGATAACCGCTAACTGGGAATCCATGTTTAGAATCAAAGTGTTTGTATGTATGTGTTAATATTGGTGTTATGATGAACTTATTTCAGGTTATTACGCTGCGGAAAATTCAGAATCAAGGTTACTAGAACTTCTACGCGATAAGGATCACCTTACGCTGTAGCATGTTATGCCTAAGAGAAATCTACGCCGTAAGGTTCTACAATGGGGACTGCGCGTATCCTTTGAAGGATATGCTTAAACAATAACCTTTATGCATAAGGCTCACCCTTACGAGTAAGCCTTACACGTAAGGTTCCATATACGCTTACGCGTAAGCTTTATGCCTAAGGTCCTCTTTTTCTACGCTAACATTTCTTACTACAGAAGTCAAGAACCTACGCATAAGCTTATGCTTACGCCGTATAACCACCTTACGCATAAGCTTGCAACACCTACGCCTTAACCTTGTGTTAACCAAAATTGTGAATTGTTACGCTGCAAACATGTAAATAAATAAATCATAACGCCACGAAACCAAAATGTCACTAATAAGCTTAAATGTTTAATAAGTTGTGAAAATAAGTGAAAACTTGAACTTTAAAACTCAAAGTTAATCTACTCACTAAACTTATCATGACGCCTTTGGACTATTGAACTAACAAGTGACACTAGACTCAGAACAATCATCGACATATCACATTCAATAAATAGACAATAAAATCAACCGTTGACTAACGTAATGTCTTTCGATATATTGGTTCTTTTGGCTAAATATCTTTCGATCACTTATATGGACGCTCAAATGCAAAATGTGGATGCACCAAATGTTCTCACCGTTGAAGATATCTTCCCTAATGGTTACCCAATGAAGATCGAAAAGAACAACCTAAGAGTTCATTTTGATAACTTTTTGTTCCGAGTCTTCGCGGTCAGACAAAGGATATTTTGAAGACTCACCCTATCGTAACATGCTCACAAACTCAAGCATCGTACTTCGAGATCTACATTCACCACCGCATACAATGCAATAGGTCAAAGGTCAAAATGCTTACAAAGTGACCCTTAACAACAAACAAGTCACCATCACGCAAGCATATTTGAGGGCTATTCTTCTTATTCCTATCATTGAACTCATCAATACAATGCCACTCCAACCGAAGAGGTCGTTCTCCGCTCATGGTCGACATCGGCTATGATGAAGCTACTGGTAATCACAAAGCACTCATCTCAGGATCTCAAGAACATTCCCCCATGGAGAACCCTCTACATAATGATTACCAAACCGCTTCGACGGATAGTGGTCATGAGCATCACAAGCTCATGGAACTACAAATATTTTGGGCTTTGGTCAACATGAAAGACATAGAAGTTGAAGCTCTGATATGGGACGACATGATGACTTACCTTAAAAGGCTTGGCACCAAGATCCCGTGATATCGATACACCAAATGTTGATCCAAAGAGCTCTAGGGTATAATCCTGATATTCCCTTGAGACTTAATGACACCAAACAACACTGCGGTTGTATGAGCCCACACTCACCGCCGATTTAAGGACTCAACAACAAAGAAAACGCAAAGGTTGCCATATCATCTTCTTACGATGATATCAGGACTTTATTCGCATAAACGATATCCGAGAAGCGCTTGAAGAAGGTAAAGTAGGTTTCCTTGATGAAAAGTAATCTGGTACACCTACTAGGAAAACCAGGAGAGGCAGTGCAGGAAGTGTCACGAGCACTGAGAGTACGAGAAAGTATCCTAAGAGGACTCATACTCGCAAAAGGAAAATTCCATCAAAACATGCTACTCCTATTCCCAAATTTGAACCGCAACAAAAGCTAATGGACGAGGAATCAGAGGACACTGACACGGACGAAAAGGTCATCTACTCCAAAAATCCAATCGATGACACTCAAACAGTTGCAAAACCTCTTAGTCCCAAGGAAGACAAAGGGAAAACTCTGGTGCTTGTGCAAGAAGAAGAGAGCTCAGATGAAGAGCCACTGGATAAAGACTACAGAAAGAAACTCAAGAATCTAAGACTCCAACACGTTGCCAATGAGTTCCAACAGCAACAAATTCGTGGCCCCGAAGGGTCAAGTGGTGGAACTTAAGCCACACCAGTTTCTGATGCGGTTAATTAACCCGATAAGGGAACAGGTACCTCCACCCACGATCAACAACAAAGGCAACTTGAGGATTCTATTAACTATGACTTTGAGGAACCGAAATGGAGAAGTCCGAGAAAATTGATGAAGATGTTGAGGTGCCGCTAAAGCAAATGCGTAAAAAGACGCCAAGCTCAAGTAGACGGAAGCCGTGATTAAGGTCAAGAAATGGCTAACCGAAAAGATGATGAAGTTGATTATGATGATTTTCTTCTAGATAGTCCAAAGACGCCCAAGGAACTAACTTCGAGCCACCAAAGGACCCTTGCCTCCTCATGTCTCCTCATCATCGACTCGCCTTTCTCACTCTTCACCTCCACCATCCAAAGGCACAACCAGATCCATTCAAGTCAAGAAAGAAACCAACCAACTCTTGATATCCCGGGCTAAGACAAAGATTGTCAAAGCTGTCGAGCAAGTCAGGAAGAAAAACGTGACCAACAAAAAGTTGAATCTACTCGCTGACAATATCAAACTTCTACAAGACGGGATAGACGAGATGTCGAGTGAAAGGAAGTATATCTAGAAGTTTAAGAAACGTGATGTCCAAGGGGAAATGAACAAGATGATTAAGGAATATACTCACAAGTTCCTTCTCGACTCTGTTCCTAGATTGACAAGGGATATGTTCGCCAGACAACTTACTCCAAATATCATCGCATTGGTTAAACATACATTGGCCAACTCACCTAAACTCTCTGAAGCTGAGTTGATCTCGAAATTGGTGATAAAAATGTCTAATCGGTCTGCAACCTTTGCTTCATATGAAGTTAAGTTCTTTGAGGCCCTTCTAGAATATCAACTCAAATCATCATGCAAAGAGTCACAGGTCAACCTAAACTACCAAGAGATGACGATGATAAGGACAAGGATTCTCGCACCTAAACGCCCAAAGAAGTCCGTGAATCTTCCTCTATGCCACCACCACCCCAAAGGAATCCGTACCAAAAGACGCCTCCACGCTTCTCGCTGATAAACCTCAAGACTCGAAGTTACCACCATCCACGAGAAAACCGGTGATCATTTCCAATACACTGGTGGTGACGATGAAGAGTTCCATGAGCCCCAACAACAACCCACCTCTCTCGCCACAACAAAGAAACCAGAGTCCTCATCAAAGCCAAAGAAGAAGAAGACAAAGACCAATGTTGTCTCATGGCTAGACGAAGATGACACCGCAGAATATGACTGGTTTTCTACACTTGTTGATGCAACTCCCTCATTACCAGAAGGTCAAGAAATGGTAGATGGCCGTACTATGGAGCATGTGAAGCTAATCCAAGAAAAGTTTCATGTGAAGAAGATGTCTAAGGCTGAGCTAAGGCGAATTAAGAATGACGCCTTCCAACTGCCTAAAGACAGCTCCGAAAGTGCAATTGAAGTTGAATACCATCTTGAAAACATTGCACGAGCCATGTCGAACAATATCGATTGGTTCAATCCCGAAGCTAACATCGACTTCACAAGACATGACAAAGTTCCATACTACACAGACTGGACCAGACCTCTACCAACAATTGGCCGACCGGATCAACCTCAAATTCCATTCCGTTATTTCTTCAACAACGACCTAGAATTCCTTCTACACGGTAGCGATGTCTCCAAGAAATACGCTACATCACTCACGCTTCCTTTCCCCAAAGAATATACTCCAACAAAGATAGCCATCGAGGAAAATGCTACTCACATGTTTGCCACAACAAGTGGAAAAGTATGACCTTGATGCGATGTACGGATTCACCATTGGGATGAACGCCAAGAATCTTCTACAAAAGCTACCGTGTTCAACAAAAAACATGAAGTGTTTAGTGATAAACGATCCTTGCTATTAAGCATGTTACTCTTTCACAAAGGGACTACACATTCCTCAAGAACATTGTGGTCAAACGACAAGACGAAAAGGACTATGAATTCTGTGAAGGATTTTTCAGCATCGTCACTAAATGACATTGAAGATATGTATCTCTAAGGTGCTAGGACTAATACTACAGCTTCTCCACAATTGTCCAACGCTAATACATCAAGTCATTACTCATCTATATGAGAGCATAGTGATCCAAGAGCGTTAGAAGACATTTACAACTTGCCGTGGAATCATGCTCAGGGCGTGTTAACCTTACTAAACCACATCTAAACCTTCGGACATAAACCAACTTCCTCAAGTACACCTCCATCGCCAGACCATTTGGAGTAGTCTACCGTAGTGAACTACACGAAATTGCTTGATGGCGTTAAAAGAACTTCATAAGTTTGGGGATCATACATCAAGAAATTCAGGGATGGTTTAGCTGTCGGTTAAAGGCAATACAACAAGGCATTGGGTCACCTAAAAAGATGGAATTCAAGGAGAGAAGGGATGTGCGAGAAGATCATCACGCGGATTGATGAAAGGTTGTTCAGAAGGGACCGTTGTAACTTTGGAGAGTTTCGTAGGTGGTCGCGTCCAAAGATATCTCTCATAGGCTATCAACATCCGGAAGGCATTCCTGGAGTTATTCCGGACTACCGATTCTCCTGTAACCCTTGATTTGTTTCCTTCAATACTTATTTGGATGTGTGATTTTTAATGACTATGGATTGTGCACACATAACAGTGTACAACCCGTTCTTGTAATGAAAGGACCCTGTGGTACGCTTCAGTGCCACAATCCTTATAAAAGGAGCGAAAGCTTCTTATTTTTGAGTAAAACTTATCAAAACTTTTATTTTCAAAGTTTTGCTCAAAAGAACAAGTACTTCCCCTTAAGATTTTCAAAACCTCAAAAGCTTATATTACTTGTCGAGGGGGAGTATTTGATTAAAAACTTTGTTCACCAAAATGTTCTTCGTGGTAATCTTCTCGCAAAACTCGAAATGGACATATTCGATATCAAAATTTCATCAAAAAGTAACATTTATATGCCATTTTTGAGGGGGAGAAAAATTATGTGATAAGAAATATGTTGTGAATTGCTAATGAATCGTTGTGCTACAGACTTAACCAATGAATTGACGAGATCTTAAATGTTAGTAACTCGAAAAGACTTGTCCTGGACGGGTAATAATTTCAAGCTAGTTCACTAGTGATGTAAACGTGTCTCGCAAAGGACTTGTCCAAGTAGAATGTACCATTCGAGAAACTCTTGGTAGACATGAACTTTGACAGTTTGACAACCTTCAAGGTTTGTCCACACCTTCAAGGTAGTTATTAGAGATAGTTGTCACCTAAAGTCGACAATGTAACTCTTTAACTATGCAACGTAACCGTGTCTCGCGGGGATTGTCTATCCGAGTTGATCAATTCAAAGTGCGGCTTTCTTCTCTCACGTGCGATTTACGTCAAAATACTTAAGCACGTGTGGAGGGGGAGTATTTTTGAAAAATTCTAAACTCTCAACAGTGGTATTAAATGTTTTTACTCATAACCACTTTGAGAGATTCTCATGAAAATGGTTTTATGGAAACATAGGTTAGTCATGGAGTTATAAGGTGACTAAGGTTAGGAATAACCGTCCTATGATCCGCCAGAGCCGGAGGGATCGACCCAAGGACACCACCAATAGTTAGAATTAGAAGTCCTTAGGTATGATTATAAAAAGGAGAAAATGAGAATCGGAGAAAGAAGGAGTTGAAGAAATAAAAGAAAAAGTAAAGAGGGTGAAAATAAATAGCCCTCCGTTATTCAATTTAGGGCGGAACCGGGTTCAATTCATATGCTGGGTTGTCACTTGATGACGGTATTGAAGATTAAAGTAGTCATGGACCCGTGGCGCATGCACTAAACCTTCTTAGCTACTAAAGTTTCTCTCAACAGAAGCTTGTTTCATTCTCACAGGGAACCCTACATAAACTATCGGCTTTCTCTTAGAGATGCGGTATTGAAGAAAGAGACCCTCTCCCAGTCTCCAAGAAAACCAGCGCACTTTGAGTCTAGAGCCACGCGATTCATCAAAAGATCTCTTAGGTACACTTGACATTTCATCACTTGTCGTTCAACAATAAGAATGCAAGTGATACGTTATCGAGTCCTTCACAGATCTTAGCAATCTATCGAGAACATTTATGAGAGGTTCACATATGTGATCCTCAGTGATTGAATGGAAACTCCGCTGAGGTCAACATCAAACAACCCCGACGGCAGGGTCACTTCGGTAACTCCTTGTGGGTTATGCTTAGTGTGTCTCAAACGGTCTACAATTAGTAGGGTGATGCCCGGTGTACCTCGGCGACTCATCTCGAACTTAGAGTGTACTTGATTTTATCGCGTTATCTCACTTGTAGGACTCCAATTCAGGAACAACCTTTATGAGAATTAGAGTTGTGTTTTCACACTATGCTGTTAACACTCTCGAAGTTCAAACTTGTAAGCTCTGGATTATTTCTAACCCATGTTTTATGTTTTCTTCTTATGGATGCTTGCGGGTGGAAAAGATCCTGCAGATTCTTCACATGCTCATACCAACAACAACACTAATTGAAGTTCTCTCGAAAGGTAACATAAATTCAGAATGATTCTTCGTCAAAGCCAAAGAATCTACAAAGTTTAAAGACTAAGAGAACTACATAAGTATTGAAATCCAACGTTAATATGTAATAGTTAGCTTAATTATGGCTTTTATGTTAGTTATCATGCCAAGACTTATGTAGAAAGCCCATGAGCCTTGGACTAAGCCCATAAGAAGGGAAGGATGCTAGTAGTGTTGCCCTAGCTCCTTGCCCTATAAATAATCTTGTAAACCTTCCTTAGAAGGTTGGTTGTTCATTTTATCTCATTTCCTACGCATAACCTTTCTAATATCATTCGTGTGTTTTAGGTTAAGTGTTCAACTGATCTCTCTTATCTATACTTCTTCATATTGATGCTTGTGTTATAAACCTAGTGACCTAACATTCTGCTTATGCTATAAAACAATCAAGGAGGTATCTCACAAGGTAGCTTTTCATCCAACAACCTTAAGATTCCTAAGTTCATTGCTACTCTAATCACTAATCTTAAAGATGCTTGGATAATTGATAGTGGTGCAACAGACCATATTTCAATCACATTCACCCTAATGCATAATGTCCATACACTCACCACACCCATCTTAGTCTCACTACCCAATGGCCAAATAGTTAAGGTTACAACCTATGGATCAATCACCCTTAATGCAGACATCACACTTCATAATGTGTTCTACATACCATCATTCACATACAACATTATCTCAGTAAGTAAACGACTTCATGGCACCTCAATTTCACTCACACTTACCACCTCTTATTATGTATTCTAGGACCAGAACAAGAGGATTGCACATGGCACCCTTTGTAATGGTCTATACTTCATCTCATCACCACCCTCAAGCTCCTTCATCTCCCCTGCTGTCTCACATACCACCACCAACTCATCCACTTGGCATTCAAGACTTGGTCACTCTTCATTTACTGTTCTTAAAAGAATAAAGTCACTAGCTCCACTGTTTAGATGTAATTCTACTTCTATCTGTGATGTATGTCCTTTAGCAAATCAACACAGTTTAACTTTTAACACAAGCACATCTTATGCAACTAATTTCATATGGATGTTTGGGGACCATACAAACACACATCCATTAACAAACGCAAGTATTTCCTAGCCATTTTTGATGACCATTCAAGGGCTGTTTGGACATACTTAATGCCTAACAAAACTCATACAACCACCAACATCAAAACCTTTTGTGCATATTTTCAAAACCACTTTGGTAAAACTGTCAAAACCATTAGAAGTGATAATGGTACAAAATTTCTCAACTCACACTTAACAGATTACT
Organism: Chrysanthemum makinoi; assembly: GCA_910596185.1. Lineage (NCBI taxonomy): Eukaryota > Viridiplantae > Streptophyta > Magnoliopsida > Asterales > Asteraceae > Chrysanthemum > Chrysanthemum makinoi. Next base: position 235,480,371 of record OU343219.1, read on the forward strand.
TTCAAACTCATGGAATCCTTCACCAAACCTCATGTCAAAACACACCCCAACAAAATGCTAGAGTTGAGAGGAAACACAGACAACTTTTAGAAATTGCAAGAGCAATTAAGTACCAAGCTCATTTTCCAAATCACTTTTAGGGTTACTGTCTACATGCTGCCATATACATCATAAACAAACTCCCCTCCAAACCAATTCACAACAAATCACCTTATGAGATCCTACATAACCAGCCACCACCACTTGATCACCTCATAATCATAGGCTACAAAGCATATGTACACCACCACAGTTCAGACAAACTTGGTCAAAGATCCATCCCTACCATCTTAGTTGGGTACTCATTCACTCAAAAAGGGTATGTTCTGTATGATCCAGACACTCACAAAACCATCATAAGTAGACATGTCTTATTTGATGAAACTGAGTTCCCATTTTCAAAATCCTTACCTCAACCAACCACTTCTAAACCTCCTCAATCCCTTGCATCACACAATGTTCCTACATTTCCAACTGATCACACTTCATCACCATCCACTGTATCCACATCATCAGAATTGCCATCTACTCCTACACCTACAAGCTCACAATCCATCAATCCAAAAACTTCATCAACTAATCCTCCAAAACCTCCTACTCCACTAACACAAATACCAGCTGCAACACCAACACCACAACCAACTCCACCTCCACCATCACCCCTACAACCTCCTCCACCACAAAGAATCTCCAGTAGAACCAAACATCAATCTTCAAACCTCACTGCCTATCAATGCACACTCCCAAAATCACTTATCCACAATGTTCACAAACATCATTACAAAAACTTCATCAACTACTCCAACATCCAAACACCAATTTCCAGGCACCTCATCAACAACATTAACAAAACTGTTGAACCACACACTTACCTCCAAGCATCAAAAGATCCTAGGTGGGTAGACGCAATGCACACAGAGATCAAAGCCTTAGAATCCAATGGTACATGGGAACTTACACTCTTACCTGCTGGAAAGACCCCAATTGGAAGTAAATGGGTCTTTAGAATCAAGTTTAAACTTGATGGAACCATTGAAAGATTCAAAGCAAGACTTGTGGCTAAAGGATTCACATAGAAGGAGGGAATTGATTACAAAGAAACCTTTGCACCTGTGGCTAAGATGGTATCAGTTAGAGATCTACTAGCTGTTGCAATTCATCACAGTTGGTTCATTGAACAACTTGATATCAACAATGAATTTCTACATGGAGATCTTCATGAAGAGGTATACATGACTGTTCCACAAGGTTATTCTACTACTTTGCCTCCTAACACAGTGTGCAGACTCAAGAAGTCTCTTTATGGTCTCAAACAAGCCAATAGACAATGGTTCAGCAAACTCACCACTTTCCTACTCTCCTTTGGATTTCTTCAAAGCTATGCTGACACCTCATTATTCACCTACACCAAAGGCTCTCACCTTCTTATTCTACTCATTTATGCAGATGACATAGTTCTAGCAGGAAATGACAAATCCATGATACAAGGCATCAAGACTTAACTTCACAACAAATTTAGCATCAAAGACCTTGGTCCTTTTCATTATTACTTAGGCATTGAGATATTTCAAAACTCCAAGTCACAGAGAAAGTATGCTTTGGTTCTCCTTCAGTGTGCAGAAGTTCTTAATGATAAACCTTCTACCATACCATTGGACCCTATCAAACCTCTTAATCTCACAGATGGAGAACCACTTACAGATCCCTCCCTATACAGAAAGCTGGTTGGCAAACTCATCTACCTCACAAGCACTTAACCAATTCTCCCATCAACCAAGAACTACTCATATGGATGCATTGTACAAGGTACTTAGGTATATCAAGCTATGTCCAGGACAAGGTTTACACTTTCCAAAAACAATAACTTACAACTGTCAGCCTATTGTGATAGTGCCTAGGCAGCTTGTCCCATCACAAGAAGATCAGTGACTGGCTATGGCATATTTCTAGGTTCTTGTCTCATCTCATGGTCTTCTAAGAAACAATTAGTAGTCTCAAGATCTTCCACATAGGCTGAATATAGAGCCCTTATGATTGTACTTGTGAAATTACTTGGCTCCAATGCTTACTCAAAGATCTTCAAGTTCCTATATCTGGTCCAGTTTCAATCCTATGTGACAATGAATCCACCATAGCCCTTGCTTCTAATCCTATTCATCATGCAAGAACAAAACAAATAGAGATTGATTGCCACTTTGTCAGAGATAAGATAAAAAACAATCAAGTCATGCCTACTTTCATTCCATCCTCTCTACAAGATGCAGACTTGTTAACTAAAGGCCTTCCTAAAGCTATACACTACAATTGTCTCTCTAAGTTTGGCATTTGTGATCCTTTCACACTGCCAACTTGTGTGTGTATGTGGGGGGGGGGGGAGGGAGAACCTACAAGTTCAACTACAAGCCATCAAGTTCACAACATCAAGCTGCAACAGGACAAGTAAGCTAAACTATCCAAGTTCAAGCTGCATAACAAGATCCAAATGTGTTGTGATGTAATGTAATGTGTGTTTGTAATGTAGTAAGTCTTAGTGTTAATTGTGATCTATAATACTTAAAGCTTACCCCCCTTAATTTAATGTGCAAGGGGGGTTGTGCACAACCAAAAGTACGGTACATACATGTCTATGCATACCGGAATAACTACAACTAATTTCGTATTAGGAGGCCCTCATATTCAATGGAGATTCAATTTGGTTCATGAAGAGGCTCGAATTGAATGAACTTGAATGCTCGCAGGCTCACAATAAACACATATTCAATGCTGGAAACACAAAAGGGCTGCGAATTTGCACCCTCAAAGAATATGGATCAATCTACAATTAAAACACTACTAAATGGAACCTGCATAAATAAGGCTGCAACCCATTATCTCCTGAACATTTTGGGTAGGCGTAGTAAAAAGGACCGTTATTTCTAAAATTATGGCTGTAGAAATCGGAGGCCCAAATGCTATATTGTTCTTGGACGAATTGAAATTGGATGAGACCGGAATGCGATCGTAGTGATGCTCGTAGGATGTGGGATATAAATGCTCCCGGGCGATACTTGAGCACGATTTCTTGGTGTCGATGCTAAAGTATGTTGACATCCATGTGTGAAAAACCTAAATAATGCCAATATGTAATAAAAAAGTTATCAAATGTCTGTGTTGTTTATCAATTTTTTCTGACGTACTTTTGATGCAGGGAAATGTTATCCATTGTACCGCCAAGGCAACTGTAGCTCACAATTTCTTGAGGTTAAAAGAGGGTGCTATATATTCGGTTAAAAATTTTGTAGTCATGCAAAACAAAGAAGATTTTCGTATCAGGAAGGACGATACGTTCATGCTTGAGTTTAATGGATCAACAAGCATAAGGAAGTCTTTAGTTATATCTAAGGGATTTGTTAGGTATCCGTTAGAATTGGTTGATTTTGATCATATCCAGCCCACAGAAAACAAATATCTCATTGGTAATGTGCTGTTTTTTTAGGTATCTTAAAATTATTTGTTTTTAAATATTGTTGCTATAAAAGCTTTTACCTTTCAGATGTTGTAGGTTATGTGACAAATGTTGGTAGGATGAACTATACCAAAACAGGAGCCAAAAACCTTGATTTCTACCTGGCGAATCATAAGTTGAAATTTATATTTGTTGCAAAAGATGTTGTAAAAATGAAAATATTTTTGCCAATGTGTATTAGGAAACTTACTGTTCTCTTTATTTGATTCCTTTGTAATCGGGGCCAATCCATACGTGGTGACCGTGGGGAGGGCTTGCTGATGTGTTGATTGAGAAGAAGGCGACGCATGTAGGCATGTGTCTTTTTGTTGTGACTTCCACCTCGCAAAACAATATAACAGTAAGTGGCTTATGGACTATTTACCTTTTGCATTTTCAACGCTTTTCTTTTACAAATTTAACCTTTAATATTACCTGCTAGATAAGCTCTATCTATCCATCAGTTCATCCACCCAGCTCCTAGATTCCGTTGACATTCCTGCAATTAAAGAATTGAATTAAGACATTTGGTAAGAAACTAATTTTTATTATTGAATATATCCTAAAACCAACAAATTTTAACAAATCATTCAACTGTTTGTTAGCATCATGATGCTTCAAAAGAGCTTCGTGTAGACACTCTGAACCAAGAGAACGATCTATCGAGAATCTGCTCATGTGGGCCCGAAATAAAAGGAATGATGTATGTATTATTTTGCACCCACCATCTCTATATTATCTTTATAGTGCATAACATTTATAAATCTTATTTATACACAGTCTGCCGTTTTCATAATTAAGGCCAAGATTGATAATGTGCGTACTAGAAAGGGATGGAATTTCCCATCATGTGGGGGAGACAACTGCAGGAAAGGGGCTACTAGAAAGAATGGGAGATTTTGGTGCGAGTCATGCAGCAGACCAGTTGAATACCCGATAATAAGGTAATGACATATTTGTAGCTTATAGTTTGATTGTTTGAATGTGTTAAATAAAATTGCTCACCTTGACATTTACCATCTGCTGAATGCTTTCTTTAGATATCGTCTTGAACTTGGTATCTCTGATGATACCGAAAGAGGCTGTGGTGGTCTTTTTGATGATGATTCATCCGTTGAATTGATCGGGTTCCCACCGGCGTTAGTGTCGGATGAGGATGAGGTACATTTATAAATCCCGACTTACACCCTATTACATCATTCCCATTACTCATGGCCTCTACAGGTTTAGACGATCATGCAAACTTGCCATCACCTATAGCTGACCTCATTGGGACAACACACGTGTTTGAAATCAAATCTCACACATATTATGAATATGGAACATTTGAGAGTTTTACGTGTTGGAAAGTTGACCCGCATAATCCATCAGCTGAACCCACAAGCGCAAGCACCGTTGATAATGAAACCACTGTTACAGGCTCATCATCCAAGTCACCCGCCTAGTTGCCGACCCTCACTACACCGTCCAAGCCTGTAGAGGATAGGATAAGGAAAAGGTAGTCGAAACCAACGAAAAAACATCAGTACAACATGTATTTGTATAAAGGCACATACTGATGGAATTCCATTGTTTGCAGGGTGGTTATTGATGATTCAGCGACAGAAAATGAACTGCTGTCGGTTAATGATGTACAAGGTGATGAGTCTAATATTGCAAGTAATAATACATCTTCAACATCCAGCCCATCATTCAAACGACTGATAAAGGCCAACCCTGCAAATGATAATAAAGATAAGTGGTTAGCAACCTTAAAACATTTGGGTGACAACAAAATATCTTTTACCCTATTTATCTTACTACTGCAATACATTTAACGTAATAATAATGTTTCATTGTATGCAGCGTTGCTATTTAGAATTCGGACGCGGATATTGAACTGATAATTGTAGACATTGAGCAGGATGGTGATGATAGCACCCTAATCGTCAAGAAGAAACAAAGATGGTGAGCACATATTGATTGTCACTTTTTTGTCACTAACCCTTTTACGTTTTCCCGCATAATAACACGTTTCTCCCTATATATTTTGTAAACAGGTTTGTGGTTGAAGAATTAGAATGACCCCAACCAAGAAGCGCCCCATCAAGACTTTATAAAACAAATGCTTATGACAATAATAATACATTTGATAAAAACTGCTTTAGGGATTTTGTTTTAATTTTGTTTTAATTGTTGTTTGGAAGACACAAGACTCAACCGTTCCATTACATTTGGTTTTATTTTTGTGTGACAATATATTTTGGTTTGCCATCAAACGAAATATTTTTTATTTTTGTGCTAAAATCCATTTGATATACCTCCAAGATGAACATACTGTGGCTTTGGACACTTGCTACATGAGATCAAATAGATATGTGTGTTAGTAATGCCAGATGACCATGAAAGCAAGGATGGTTCTTTTGATTTCTCCATCAGACATTGTTACCAAATGTAATGTCTAATGTACAAGATAGTTCTATTAATGAACCAAACGTTCATAAGTATATACTATTTCATGTAATAGTCGGCAAGGATTGTTTTTTTTCGATTTCTCCATCAGACATGGTTACCTAATGTAATGTCTCATGAACAAAATAAATATGTGAATGAACCAAATGATGATATCTGTATACTGTTTCATGTGATAACCGTGTAACCAAACATCTAATTAATGCAACTCATTTCTATGTAATTTACTAATTTTCATGTTGTATCCCCTTTTTTCATTCACTCATATAACCCTTTCATGTGATAAACGTGTAACCAAACATCTAATTAATGAAGCGTACTTCTGTATAATTCTCTAATTCTCCTGTAGTATCCCCTATTTTCATTCACTCATATAACCCTTTAAATAATTGAAAGACTTAAAGTACGTAAAGGGTCATCTAAATTCATGCACACATGTGATTGATTCATTGTGAATACCTAATAAAAAGTTTTTCAAAACATGCGGAAATTACCCAAAGGTTAAGACGGTGTTGTTTTAAATCTATATACAGAATACATAAAACAAATTGTTTGCATTTGTTGTCAACAAATCCGCTGGCACAAAATGTGTATTCAAAGTTGCAGAATCCATCGCATAACAATAGCTCAAATGATAAAGATATTGAAGATGGTTATGCTGCTTAATGCAATCACCAAGATTGGCTATAATTGACTTTATTATATACCTAATAAATTAAATAATGACTGTTAAATTATGTTTGTTATGAATTATATGAGTTTGAAACCCTCCTTCTATTTATATGTATTTATACCATCCACTACATATGTTTAATTTACACATACATTATTATTTTATACATAACAAGTGTGATATAAACTTATCTTATAAGGAAATTTATAAAACACGTTAATTCCTACTTTACTTTATAACAATTAAGAGTTTTTTACTTTCTCCACATGTTATATAGATGAACCATAATGAATTTGTGTGTTATTATTGGAAAAACATCAGTCTCATTATTAAATCATAAAAACCTGGAGATACTTACCATACAAGCCTGTTCATTGTTCACTACACTTATTGCATCAGTTCAACACTAGAATCCCAAGAGATACTTTAATATACATCTTGCTTCTATATCTTTCCAAACCTGCAAGGTTATGTGTTGCAAAATTGATACATATCCTCCAAATAATAAATGAATACAGGTACATCTCAATTTAACAAGTTACTATACCTTCCAATTATGTATATGATTAAATCCATCTTTGTTTTTTCGTTATAGGGTCACAAAATGATCATGCTCAGGTTCCATCCCTGTCAGACATGTTGCACAAAACTTTCGTTATTGATTCGAAAACAATTATCAGTCAAAGTGGAATAACACAAAGCTATTGTGGTTTACGGCTAAATGAAATTGTCAAATCATTTACGTGTATACACCACTCCAAACATTCACTTATTATTATAGTACAAAATTGTTGCAACAATTGATACTTGATTCGCATGTTCACCGTAATTTGTTAGGACAAACATCACGCTCAGTGGGCGATTTACTAGATATGACGGCGAATCAAATGGCTTCTGCTTCAAAACAACCCTTTATGTATAAAAAAAGAAGATCAACAGGTGTTTAATTAAACAAATTATATTTGGCAAACAATTGTTTCCGTAATAATGAATAATACCTTAATGTTATTCATACAGGAACACTCTCTCGGCGTCGCAGCTAAAAAATCCCACACGGAGCCGCACATGCATCTGCAGGTAGTTTCATATTTTATAATTGTTGCCTTATGTTATTTGATGGATAAAAATGTTGTTATTCCCAATTAAATTTACCTTTTTTGGCAAGGTGTTCCCGTTGTTTACCATAATATTGGCCATCCATCATTTGAGTGTCAAAATTGCAAAGCGATTATGTGGTATCAGGAGAGAAGCGATAAATCAAAGAGCGCTACCAACCCAACTTTTTCCATTTGCTGTCAAGAGGGAAAACTTCTTTTTCCAAGATTTAATGAAGCACCTTCACCTCTTAAAGAGTTTATGGACTATAATAATCCTGCGAGTTTAAGATTCAAAGACCAGATCAGGGTATATAATGGCATGTTTTTTTAAACATCTTTTGGAGCAAGAATAGACCATTCAATTAACACGGGCAGGGGTCCATATACGTTTAGAGTAAATGGCCAAAGCTATCATCGAATAGGTTCTCTTCTTCCAAAACATGGCATTCAACCTAAATATGCACATCTATACTTTTTTGACACTGGAAATGAAGTGAAAAACCGAATGAGAGCTTTTATAGACAAAGATGGGAGATATGTGGTGGATCCAAGTATAGTAGCAAGATTGATTAAAATGTTTGATCAATCAAATTCAATCTCTAAGGCATTTCGAATGGCTCGGGATTGGTGCGAGAACCACAATTCAGCCACCTTTGAACTACGGCTGATAAGTGGACATAGTACATCTCGGCAATACAACGCACCAACTGTGGCCGAAATAGCAGCTCTAATTACTAATGACTTTGGTGATGGTATTCCTACAAGAGATATTATTATAAGTAACAGGGATGAAGGTTTGAAACGTATTTCTGAGTTGCATTTAGAATACATGGCACTCCAATATCCATTGTTATTCCCATATGGGGAGGAAGGATTTCATGAAAAGATACCATATTACAACAACATGGATGTACGCAAGACCAAAAGGGCTTTTGTCACAATGAAAGAATACTATTCATATATCATACAACAACGAAATAACCAAGGTACTACACTGCTTAGAGGTGGGCGATTATTCCAACAATACTTGGTGGATTCATATACGGTTGTTGAAGAACGAGAACGGACCGGGAAAAATCAAGATACGTTACGCGTTGATCTATATCATAATATTTGTGACACTGTAACAAGGGGGGATACAAGTGCAGCAGGACTGGGAAAATGAATTGTTCTGCCAAGAAGTTTTATAGGCGGTCCAAGGTATATGATGCAAAACTACCAGGATGCTATGGCTATATGCCGGACGTATGGGAATCCAGACATGTTCATCACGTTCACTGCTAATCCAAAATGGCCCGAGATTGCAGAAATGCTAAAGCACGCCCCGGGCCAAAAAGTCCATGACCGTCCAGAAGTGGCAACACGTGTGTTCAAGATTAAACTTACTGAATTGTTAAACGACCTTACAAAATATCATATTTTTTGCAAGTCACGAGGAGGTAAAAAAAAATTAACCCATAATTTTAATCTGTTTACTCTTTTATATATACATTATGTATTATCTTATGTTTTTTTTCCAATTATATTTCAGTTGTGTATGTCATAGAATTTCAAAAACGTGGACTGCCACATGCTCATATCCTACTATGGCTAGAAGAAGAATTGAAATGTAAAACCCCATCCCAGATAAATGATATAATTACAACTGAGATACCATGTCGAATCAATGATCCGGATGGGTATAAAGTAGTAACTGAGTTTATGTTACATGGACCTTGGGGTATATATGATAAAAACGCCCCATGTACAATTGAGGGTAAGTGCTCAAAACATTTTCCTAAACCTTTTGTGGTTGAAACAATTGTTGATAATGATGGTTATGCTATTTATTGCCGGAGGAATAATAACGCTTACCATATAAAAGGGAAATTCAAGTACGATAACAGATATGTGGTGCCTCACAACCGTTATCTCCTCATGAAATACCAGGCCCACATTAACGTGGAATGGTGCAACAGATCAAAAGCAATTAAGTACTTATTCAAGTACTTAAATAAAGGTCCCGATAGAGCCACAATTGTTATACAAGAGAATGTTAAAAACGATGGTGATTTAGCAAATGTACAAGTTTTGGAGGTGGACGAAATAAAGAACTATTTGAATTGTCGTTTCTTAGCTCCATGTGAGGCGGTGTGGCATTTGTTTTCATACGACATACATTACTCATATCCGCTTGTTATGAAGTGAATTACCACTTGCCGAATCAGACGCAATCACATTACGTGACTCGAGAAGCTTACCCGCCCTAATTCAAAGAGAAGGTATCGACATGACCATGTTCACTGATTGGTTTGAATTAAACAAGCGTGATACAGAAGCAAATCAATATACGATCTGAGATACCTACACATTACGTGTGGCATGAGAAAGACAAACTGTGGAAAAAAACGCAAATTGCAAAAATGCATCGGGCGGATTGTTTACTCGCACCCGGCGTCTGGAGACTGATATTATCTTAGAATGTTGTTGAACATTGCTAGAGGTCTTGATTCCTGGGAAAAACTCATGACTGTTCACGACAAACTATGTTCCACTTTCAAGGAAGCATGTTTTGAATATGGCCTTTTAAATGATGACACAGAATGGACACATGCTATATCAGAAGCAAGTGTATGGATGTTTGGACCACAATTACGTGACATATTCGTAACAATTTTAATCTTTTGCGATGTTAGCAGACCTTTTAAATTTTGGGAAGAAAATTGGAAGTTTCTATCAGAAGATCTTCTACACAAGAAAAGGAAAATGTTTGATTATCTTGACTTGGAGTTGACGGACGAGCAACTAAAGAACTATTGTTTGATAGAGATCCAAGAGTTGTTAAATAGAAATGGGAGATCTTTATCTGATTTCCAAGACCTACCAGGTTCTGACCCAAGGTTACTAACCAACATGGACAATCGTCTAATACGAGAAGTGTTGAATTATGATATGAAACGTAGTCGATTGAACATCACAACTTCATTCATTGTTAAATCCCGAACAAGTTTAATCTTTGAAGAGGTAATTGAATCTGTCCATGGTAAAAAGGGAACTTTACTTCGTGCTACGGTCCAGGCGGAACTGGAAAGACGTTTTATACAAGACTATCATCTTAAGATTAAGATCGAACGCATGATAGTGCTCGTTTGTTTGCTTTCAGTGTACAAATTTATACTAAATTTTAAACAATCAACTATTTTAAAATGGATAAAAATTTGTGACTGATTGACACTTTCAATTTGGGTAGGAATAGCTTCATTGTTACTACCAGTGTGGGAGAACCGCATAGCCGTTTTGTTATACCGCTTGAATTATTAGAGAACAATACATGCGGCATAAAACAAAATACACATATGGCTGAACTCATACAGGAAGTTAAACTTATTATATGGGATGAAGCTCCGATGACTCAAAAATATGCTTTTGAAGCATTGGATAAGACTCTCAAGGATATTTTAGGATATCATGATCCTGACAGTAGGAATAGAATATTTGGAGGAGTGACGGTCTTGCTTGGAGGTGACTTTCGACAAGTGCTGCCAGTTATACCAAAAGGAAGCAGGGCAGACATTGTTCAATCGTGCATAAACCAATCTGAATTATGGAAGCATTGCAATGTATTTAGACTTACACGTAGCATGCGTGTCAACGAGTATACTGAGAATGGGGAGGTTGATACTCGAAAACAAGATTTCAATAGATGGGTTTTGGATGTGGGGGATGGAAACGTGCGGCAAAAATGCAAAGAAGGGGAGAACGACCCAAGTTGGATTGACATTCCTGAAATATTCCTAATTAAATCGTGGGATTGTCCAATAAAACAGATTGTCGCAGAGACATACCCTGATTTTACAACGAGACAAACCGACGATGTGTACCTCAAAGAAAGGGCAATACTAACTCCTCGAATGATGAGGTGATGACATCAATGAGTACATGTTTAAACAGTTATCGGGAAATCATTACATACAACAAATGCTGAGATGAGATTTGCAAGGCATCTACAGACAGCCTAGAACAGCACGAACACTATCCGATTGAATTTCTTAATTCCTTAAATTTCCCCGGGATGCCCCCACATGCTCTTCACTTAAAAAAGGAATTACCAATTATGCTTTTTGCGGAACATCAATCCAAGCAAGGGCCGTGTAATGGAACAAGGTTGCTCATCACGATCTAGGCCGCTTTGTTATTCACGCTAAGGTGCTGACAGGTTCAAATATAGGGGATAACGTTATTATACACAAGATTATACTGACATCAACACAATACAAGTGGCCATTTATTCTAAAACGGCGACAATTCCCTGTAAGACCATGTTATGCAATGACAATTAACAAAAGACAGTGTCAATCACTTAATTACGTTGGCCTCTATCTGCCTTCTCCCGTATTCACCATGGTCACTTTATGTGGCTATCTAGAGTTACCAGTACTGACGGCCTTAAGATACTAATGGTTGAAGACAAGGACCCAGAGCTTAAGAATTGCACGCGTAACATTGTTTTCAAAGAAACATTCAGCAACCTAACGTAGGACATATATGTGATGTTCAAGCAACAGTATTCATAGTGCAACACGGTTACTCTATAATCAAATAACCACAAACTATAGTAGCCACAACTTAACTATAAACCTTAAAACAAAAAAAAATTACTATGATACACTCAGACTCATACTTAACGCATAAACGGACCCTCACAATACCAATCATAAATGATATTAAAAGTAACCCATCTAACCTGCATAACGATGCCACCAATAACTAAAATCTTTAACCAAAAGTGCGTATAGTATTGAAATTAAGTAGAATAATGTAAAAAAGAAACCCACAATATGCACTCGGTCACATATAAATGGATTACATATATCGCATTTAACAACATAACCAGATAAGTAAAATTGCCATTCAATATGACTGAAACATATACCCAAATTACCATTATCTTGCCACTCAATATCACTGAAACATTTTATCCTCAAATGATCTTAAATCATATATTAATACTCTTCAAATGTTTTTGAATCTTTTGAAAACCCAATAATGACTTTAGACAAAATTCGATATTCAAAAACAAAAAGAAACACAATCTGGAGTGTTTCTACGAAATATAAAAACAACCACCACATTCTTTGTTTGTGGTCTAAATTAAAAAACAAAGACAAATTAACACTTTCATAGTTCAAGTAACTAAAAAAGAACAAAAAAATACCACCAACTTGGAGTCCCCACGGGGTCGTGACAGTGTTATAATAACAACTATTGCAGTTTCGGATACCATGATATTCCTCTTATTACTACGGACCACTACTACTAACACTTCCTCGATCAAGAACTGTGGAGTGTAAAAAAAGTGCCATTTGCTGAGAACGTATCGGATATTGAATATGTATCTAACTATGGAGTGTAAAATATGGATTTTGATGGTACAATTAAAATTGTCACACAAGGAGCTTAAAATCAACTAAACAAATATTCTAATAACCAAAACTTAACTATAAACCTTATAACAACCAAAAATTAGGCTGAGAAAGTCAGACTCATTCTTAACACATAATTGGACTTTCAAAATATCAATTGTAAATGGTTTTGAACATTATTAGATTCATTAAAAACAACAATCCAAAGTATGCCTTACCCCATAACGGCCCATCTCGGTACAATCCACTTTCTTCTACCAATAATCAACAATGCCAACAAAATCCCAAAATCAACGATAAACCAACTTTAGCTCAAAATTATTTAACCTTGCAGGAGTGTAATTATTAATTAGATATAAGCATAAAAATTCCTTTTTTGTTTCAAGACACCATCATCATCCTAAACACTATCTATAAAAAACTTCAATCTCTTACAAATTTAGACAATTAAGTAAAACATATACTTATTTGTTCAATTGAATCGAAACAAAAATAATCCGATATCATTTCTAAATCAATAAACATCATAAAGCAACTAACACTCAATAAATTAAAACATTTAAACATGCACGCTTTAATTTGATCATAATGAAATCGAATACATGAAATATTGGAATCAATCGACAGAATAATCGATCCTTTATCATAACCCTCAAAAAAATTATATTGTTTACTATTTATCTTGATCAATTTTGCCTTCGATTAAAAACCCTAAATATGTTATTTAGGTATTACTGCGTCTTTTTACCAAGTGTGAGAGAGAGGTGTGAGAGAAAAAGTCAAACGGGTGATACTTTACCCTTTTTAATATATAAAAAAATAAAATAATAATAATAATGTAAATACTTAAACATAATCGATGATTAAAACATAAACATAACTGATCATTGATCAGTTGCTTCCATTGATAATGTTATAAAACCAGTTACATATCCACCATTCATATAAACCATACATGAAACCAACTACATACATCAAAAGACAAAAGAAAATCTCCAACATGTCCTAATCTTCATCATCAGAACTTTCAGCTTCATCCAACCTCTCCAAAAGCTCCTCCTTCTCTATCAAGCTTTGACGACACAACACAAGCAGTTGAGCCAACAGATCAAGTTTCCTGCGATCCTTCAATTGTATTTCAAGGATAGCATCATGACCAGTTGCTGCCACCACATTGAAACGAGAATAATTGCTAGATGCCTCATTGATTGTTTTCTCCTTTTGTTAATCACGCCTTAACTGATGCTCTCCTCCCCGATACGAGCAATGAAACCTTCCTCGTCTGCTTTATCGTGAGTTATCAGCAGCCTGAAAGCATCAACAAGCTTTCCAGTTTTAGTAAGAGATTTCAGTTCATCGAGGTTTGGTGTGGCTGACATTATGATATTAGGGTTGAGGTGGATAGAGTTGTGTGTTAAAATTAGGGTTAGATGTAATTGCTCTTGGATTGACAATGTATAAGTATATATATACACAAAATTGTGTGGTCTTAATAATTAAGGTTCGTAAATAAGAATTTGCAAAGAAAACAACACAAAAACAATAATTAAGGTTCGTAAATAAGAATTTGCAAAGAAAACAACACAAAGACACTGAAGAGGCATTGGAACATTTAATTTGGGTGTTACTGGAGACTTTGAAGTTTCCATGCATAAATGGGGAATGCAGTATTTAGGAAGATGTCCAACATTGCAATATAACACCCTCAATTATACATTTGATATAAAACAAACCCTACATACACAATGCATTACAATTAGCATCCTAAGCTTAAAAGACATGCTTATAATTTATAAAGCTTCTTTATTAAAAATTTCATAATCATAAAAACTAGAAAAACACTGAAAATTTAAATACCATCAAATATATTTAAATCAAAGTTACTAATTAAACTCATTCATTTTTTTAGCATTTGACTCTTCCTCACGAACACCGTCTTTAGCTTGCTTAAACAAATTAACTAACTTTTCAAGCAATACACGATGCCTCTCTTGAGTCTTTCTCAAAGCATCAATCGAATCTAAAGCTACGCCACGATGACCTAACGCTTCCATGTTCAAAATCATCGTGTTGTTTTTTGCCATTACACGCCTCAAATGATGACAACAATCAAAAAGCAACTTTGATAATGCATCATCTTCACATGCCTTTTGCACAAACCACAAACGCATACAATCATGCAATTTAGATGATCCTGAAATATTCATCAAATTCTCTAACAACTCAAAATTTGCCATTGAAGAGTACAAATAGTTATATAATTCCAAATAACAAAAGTCACAAATAAATAAGCAACAAAACACTTATGTAACTTACTCAAATTAAAATACTACATATGAAAAGACTATGTTAATAAAAGCTTTTAATGAAAATAAAATAATATAAATACAAAAGTAATTATAACATTGTTAGGCATCTAAATATAGATTCCACTAAAATAATATAAACTAAAGTAATAATAACATTATTAGCCATATAAATAATAAATACAATGCAACTTCTCTAATAATGTTATTATTACTTTAGTTTATATTATTTTAGTGGAATCTATATTTATTCCCGGAGAAAAATATAAACACTATTCATTTCCGGAGAAAAATCACTATTCATGATTCACTATTCATCATTTTTGTAAACTAGGTTTACGAGTATCAAATTCAAAAACCATAAGGGTTAAGCTGCGTATTCATGGAACATCATTGAGAACATTACATATAGACTAGAGTTAGTCTACATATCATCAGTAACATCATTTTCATATTAGTTCATGCATGGGTATGCATATTTCATTAATGTATATTTATTTATTTAATAAACGCTTATCGCATCGATCATTTATTTTGAATAATTGATCTGACACTTCCTATAATTATCCTGATATATTTTTATACTCATTTTAAGACTATAAAAATTATATTATTAGTTTACCCGATGTTTTGAATTTATTTTGGTATGTAAATTGTTATATATATATATATATATATATATATATATATATATATATACTTACGACGGTTTTCGTAAATTCTATTCGATAATTATTTATTCACTCAATACTTGCGAGAAATACATTTTTATAATTTTATGACTTCGATATATTTTAATTTGTTCCATTAAAATCTATTTCTAGCTAACTTTATACCTAATAATTAAATATTTATACATCATTAGCTAAATATCTAATTTAAGTGTACACCTTTTATACAAAAATTTCATACCCCTTTACCCATTGCCCCCCCCCCCCCATTGTCATCATTTTTACTAAATATCTTTACCAAATAAATGTACACATACTCAAAGTTAGCTAGATATTTGTATACTATAACTTATATACTAAGTAAATATACATACAATATATCTACAAGTAAGAAAACTCTATCATTTTCTCTCTTCTTCATCCTTTTGGTCGACCAAAGCAAGAACACAAGGAGAAACAAATTTATTTTTCAAGATTCAAGTGTTAAACAAGTCTTAGTAGTAATCTAGTTTTGGTTTTGAAATAAAAACCACAAGATTATTAGGTTTACTTGCTCAAAAATTCATCATCACTCAAGTAAGCTAGTAATATATTTTTCCTACTCTTTTGAACTCCTACTTGTTATATTTTCATGATCTATTAATAAAAGCATGCAACTATGTTATGAATCATACCACTATTACTTGTTTTTCTACTTATTTTGAGTTTTAACTATCCTATATTTATTCCCATGAACCATATCATTGTTGGTGAAGTTTAGGAACCCATGACACCCTAAGAAGGTGTATGGTAGGTTTAGAATAGTTTTAGTGTTGATTGGAAGGGTTTAGTACAAGCTTTGAACAAGAAAAATCATTTTCGACAACATATAATTATGGTCTGTCCATTTTTATAAAATCTAGAAATTTCAGTAAGTAGTGGGTTATTTTGGTTTATTTTGGTTTTAAAATGTACCTTTTTGAGGGGTCGTTTAAGCCCTTATTTGATCACTTTTGTATTCGTTATTGCTTAATATCGTTCCTTTTCACTTTTTAGGTCTCTTGAAGGCAAGCTGCTGTAATGGCACTTATTTGGACCGAAGGCGCGATATATGAAGAAATGGCCAAAGTCAAGAATCGAGACACTCAAGCCGCTAAAGACAAGGTGGCGTCGTCCTTTGCTTAACTAAACGCGCGTCCGGGAGGATTTTGTGACGGACGTGCCAAATCTTTTTATTTTCAAGTGACGGCTTCGGTTTTAAAGAGTAGGCCGTCAACTTCGACGGCCTAGATTTGATCCAGACGGCCCGAGATGAAGGGGACGGCGTCACAACCACAAGGTGGCGAGTCACAAGTTGATCAAGACTATCACGGCAAGATGCGCGAAGTAGTTGATACTATTTTGGCCATAACTTTTGCATACGAACTCGGATTTAGGTGGTTCAAAAGCCCACTTGACGGGCAAGAAAATCTACAATTTGGTGAAAATGGTCGCGACGTCATTACTCTATAAGTGTGGCGCTGTCACCCTTTGCCCGTAATCTTTATAAATAGAACATTATAACTTCACTTTTTGTAAGCCCTAAAACCCTAAGTCCGATTACGAGGTTTAGGTAGGTGTTTTCCAAAAACTTAAAGGGGTTTCAAACACTCCTTAAACATCGTGTAATGATTTGTTTGTTAATCCAATCCTATGGTATGTCTTCAATTATCACAATTGTTTCTTGCTCTTCATTAATTATGCTTGGCTAATTCACCTTGTGTTTGCTTATGATTGTATGAAACTTGTATATAATTAATTAGATCTTATTGATTTCTTAGTGATGCTTGTGTCTATCTTCATCATTAGGGGTGTGACAATTTCAATGAGTCTAATTGGTTTAGTTTATAATTCTTGCACCCTACTGTCTCTTGTTTGATTGGTTGTCTCTTATCTTAATTGTAATTAGCTTAGGAGTGCGACTAGGCTATCGTTGTGTTTAATACTTGATAAATATTTGATAGTTTATGAATGACTTGGTGGATTTCGTTTACTAAACCAAAGATAACCTTAAAGTTAGTTTATGAATGACTTAGTGGATTTCGTTTACTACACTTAAAGGTGACTTTAAAGAGTTAGGAATGCATACCTGACCTTAGAAAACAAAACGCGTTAAGAATAAGGACGTGACAATTCAACCATCAATAGGACGTGACAATTCACCAGATTCGGTAGAATTAGATAGCTAGCAAGGAGTAATACATCATAAGTAGATACGCTTCACGTTCCTAGTAGACCTATAATCTAGTTAGTATCTTTTGGGATAGTTGACTAGCAACTAATTCCACCATCCCCTCCAAAACTGAGATTCATAAAATATAAAAATACAAAAATAATCATCCTCACCTTTAGACTTAAATCGACATACACTTCAGCCTAACGACACTATTCCCCTAGAGAACGATATCAATACCAGTGGCTTACCCTAATACTACACTACAACGATTAGGTTCATTGCCTAGGGTGTTGAAAAACTTGCTCGACGAAAAGGAAGTTCCTTTGACCCCGAACGACGCGTGTAGCGTTATCAAGTTTTGGCTTATTTGGGGGAATAGTTATTGCTTATGCTTGATTTATATCTCGTTTAGGTCTACTCACAAGATTCCTATCAAGTGAGATTTTTTCTTTTTTTTAGCTTCCTTGTAGTCTATCCCCCTTCTTTGTGCCTTTGTTCGTAAAACTTGTCCATTGAATCTTCCGTTCACCATTATGGAGAACGCGAATCCACTATATCCGTGATTAGGTTTTTTCATAAAAAATTATGATATTACTGAAGCGGATTATTCAAGATGGTGGGAAGAAAGTAACCAAGTCCATAAACCTTTTGCGGGTTTCACCATTCCATCAAGCCCACAAAATACCTCATCTAGTGAAACATATGCTTCGTTTGAGCCTTCACCTAGGATAGAATTTCGTGAACAAACTCCGTGTTTAGAAACTATTTTTAGTGAGGCCCTTAGGAGAACTGACCAAATTTATGAAAACATTATGGTAAGCAACCAAGCATTAAACCATAAGTTGGATCAATTACTAGAATTGGTTTCATCACGACCTAAGGAAATAATACATGAAGAGCATATAGATGATGTAGATGTGATTGAGGATGAGGTGAAAAGTCTAGACCCACAAGGTATCCCTCAAGTCCCACAATCATTTAAAGCATACACACTACACATGACTTACCCGGAAGTAGTAGGAGAGACTTTAGGAATCCCAATGGAGGTAGAACAT
The DNA here is from genome assembly GCA_910596185.1 of Chrysanthemum makinoi. Lineage (NCBI taxonomy): Eukaryota > Viridiplantae > Streptophyta > Magnoliopsida > Asterales > Asteraceae > Chrysanthemum > Chrysanthemum makinoi. The sequence continues at coordinate 235,499,743 of OU343219.1, forward strand.
TTGAACCAAACGCAACTAGAGAATATAGGTTTGAATACTTGTAGTCTCAGTCTTACTCTTAGTTCTAGGGAATTTCCTAGTGTTGATGAACCAGAACCTCAAGCTTTACTTCCATCCTTAGATAAACGAGGAACCAACCCACCCATCAACCAATTTAGTCCGGGTAGTTTTAGGATGAAGGAAGCCGTTCACACACCCCCTTCACCTCACGTGGCATATTTCCACCCTAAGGGTGTGTATCGCTACTATCACCCGCACTTAAACTTAAGTGTAGGGAAAACTTCCCCTTTATTTGTTAAATAAGGGTAGAGTCAGGCTCGTGACTCGAACAAAAACAAGCGCTTCTTGGGAGGCAACCCATGTGTATTTGTTTTTCATTTTCATTTGTGTGTCGTATATCTTTTATTAATTATTTATTCTCATGTTTGAATTTGTAAAAATGCTTTATTTTGTCTTTAACCTCGTCTTAATTACATATAAAGGTATTTTACATAAGGGATAAGTGTAGGGAGGATTACACACATTTTTCAAAAGAAACGTGAACATGAGAATTACAATTATTTGAAAGATATACATGTGTGTTTGTTCGAGTCAAATGCTTGTATCGAGTCATAATGGATGTTTTGCAGGAAATTTTCCAGATTTTAAAGATAAAATTTTTTTTAATTTTTCCGAAAATCGCACCGGTTTTTCAGGATAACTGACGGTCAGATCGCAAACTGTGTCGAGGAAGGAGCGTAAACAACCGATTACTTTTTCTCGTTTTCTATGCTACTTATAAATTTTTGGAATTTTCCAGGTCTTAATTTTCTAGAAAATCTACAAACATCCATTCCACAAGCATTATATCTTATTTAAGTCTGGAATTACATCTTGTTGTGATTTTTATTTGTTCGGTTTGATGCGTTGGGTTGTTTGTTTTCTTCAAGTGTGCAGGTTTTATTTATCAAGAAGAAGATACAAAAGATTGGAAGGAGCTTTTCACGCACACATTTCTTCTTGGAAAGGATTTAACCACTACTTCACACACGGATCCTACCGAGCTAATCAGGGGAGTACTAGTTTCTTTCATTTTTAATTACCTTCCATTATCATAACTTTGATACTTTTGGGGAACATTGGGGACAATGTTCAGTTTAAGTGTAGGGAGGGAAAACAAAACGGGAACTTTGAAACTATGCTTATCCTTGATTATTTGCTTTCTCCAATTGTATTTGTGTAATAAACCATGAGAAAATGTCGGTTAGGGTAATTTTGGCACCAAATTTAAATTTTTTCATGACATATAGGAGTGGGCCATTAGTCTTAACAAAAGCGTCTCACGGATAGGAAGTTGCATGACTAGCACAAAAACCCTTTACCACCTAAATTCCACCCAAAATGTGAGGATCGCCCTTAGATTAGTAGGAATTAATAGCATTCATCTTTAATGCTTAGAGTGTGAACCGGTAGTATATTAGATTCTAGAACTTGTTTTGTGATGCATTCTGAGATCGCTAGTAAGACTACACTTGTGTAGTTAGGAATAACTAAATGATAAGAGGCATTAGGATAACCCTTGTTTGATACCCGTAATATAATTACTTCTTCCACATCGGTTGAGTAATTCCCCTACACCCTTTGCGTTGTACTCATCTTTAGTACACGATACCCCTAGTTAACCCCTCAGAGCCTATCCTTTTCGCGGTTCTCGTGATGTTTTGGTTTTTCCGGAATATCAATGAAGAGCATTGTTTACACCTCACCCCCAAATATACACCCAAATCGCCTTAGCCTACCATGTATGCACTCACTTTTAGTGCATTATTGTTATCACCCTAAACCCTTAGTTCAATTATCTAGTTGCTTGCATAAGTTGCTAAGTCAAGTCATATCCTTTGTATACAGTTTTGGGACGATTGGGATTCATGGGAAAAGTTAAAGTTTATGAAATGACGGGAAGGGAACGTTAAATTCAAATTCCCTTTGTTTGCATAATAATGTACCCCAAGTGTTTTGATCTTTTCAATTCGGGTCAAATTAGTTTTAGAGTAATAAAAACTCAAGTGTAGGGATGTGCCTATAAATCCCTATCATTTTGATGTTACCGTAGAGGATGGTAGAGTAAAGTGTATGAAAAAAAATAAATAAAAATGAAAAAAAGAAAAAAAGAGAAAGAAAAATAGAGTGAAAAAAAAAAACATACGGGGCTACCATCCTACATCTATCCTTTAAATTTATGTTTGTTTATTTCAGTTAGCTAGAGTTTAGAGTGTCGAATCTTGGCTTAGCAACGCCATTCTTCGTATGCTTGTAACATAAGAGATTTTTGACTTGCCACCACTATATAGCCTATCCCACCAAACCCTTTGTTTCCTTACCGTAAGCCTAACATTACAACCCTTTAAAGACCTCTTTGATAGTCTTTCCTAGGTGCTTACGTAAGCTTATCGGAGGTTTGATCTATTCGCAAGCCTATGGTAATCTATGTACTAGGACCGGTTAATGAGTGTTTATCTTCTATTTCCAATTTGTTATATTTCATATACACCCGAAAGAGATGTGAGTATCCAAACACCCCATGTGAGGTGCTAGTATGTGATTTCCGTGCTTGTTATGACTTTTTCGGGGCTTATATGTGTTGTGGACCATTTTGAACGAATGCTTCATGACCCCTAACTTATAAATTAATTGGCTAAAAGCACATTTGCTTGAGGACAAGCAAATACCAAGTGTAGGGATATTTGATAAGGTTTTAAAATGTACCTTTTGAGGGGTCGTTTAAGCCCTTATTTGATCACTTTTGTATCCGTTATTGCTTAATATCGTTTCTTTTCACTTTTTAGGTCTCTTGAAGGCAAACGGCATAATGGCACTTATTTGGACGAAAAAGCGCGGATATATGAAGAAAATGGCCAAAGTCAAGAATCGAGACACTCAAGCGCTAAAAGACAAGGTGATGGCGTCATTGCTTAAGCTACTTGACGCCGTCGGAGGATTTTGTGACGGGACAGAAGCAAATCTCTTATTTTCAAGTGACGGCTGCAGGTTTTAAAAGAGTAGGCCGTCGCAACTCATACAACCTAGATTTGATCCAGACGGCGTTAGAGACTGAAGGGGACGGCGTCACACAACCACAGGTAGCGCGTCCACAAACGATCAAGACTATCACAGCATGTGTGCGAAGTAGTTGATATTGTTTTGGCCATAATTTTTGCATACGAACTCGGATTTAGGTGGTTCAAAAGGCCACGCGCGGCGGAACGAGAAAATCTACAATTTGGTGAAAAATGGTCGGCAGCCATCACTCTATAAGTGTGACGCCATCACCCTTTGCCATTGAAGAAAATCGCCTATAAATAGAACATTAAAACTTCACTTTTTGTAAGCCCTAAACCCTAAGTCCGATTCCAGGGTTTAGGTAGGTGTTTTCCAGGCAACTTAAAGGGTTTCAAACACTCCATAAACATCGTGTAATGATTTGTTTGTTAATCTAATCCTATGGTATGTCTTCAATTATCACAATTGTTGCTTGCTCTTCATTAATTATGCTTGGCTAATTCACCTTGTGTTTGCTTATGATTGTATGAAACTTGTATATAATTAATTAGATCTTATTGATTTCTTAGTGATGCTTGTGTCTATCTTCATCATTAGGGGTGTGACAATTTCAATGAGTCTAATTGGTTTAGTTTATAATTCTTGCACCCTACTGTCTCTTGTTTGATTGGTTGTCTCTTATCTTAATTGTAATTAGCTTAGGAGTGCGACTAGGCTATCGTTGTGTTTAATACTTGATAAATCTTTGATAGTTTATGAATGACTTGGTGGATTTCGTTTACTAAACCAAAGATAACCTTAAAGTTAGTTTATGAATGACTTAGTGGATTTCGTTTACTACACTTAAAGGTGACTTTAAAGAGTTAGGGAATGCATACCTTACGACCTTAGAAAACACAACGCGTTAAGAATAAGGACGTGACAATTCAACCATCAATAGGACGTGACAATTCAGTAGGTAGAATTAGATAGCTAGCAAGGAGTAATACATCATAAGTAGATACGCTTCACGTTCCTAGTAGACCCATAATCTAGTTAGTATCTTTTGGGATAGTTGACTAGCAACTAATTCTACCATCCCCTCCAAAACTGAGATTCATAAAATATAAAAATACAAAAATAATCATCCCTCACCTTTAGACTTAAATCGACATACACTTCAGCCTAACGACACTATTCCCCTAGAGAACGATATCAATACCCGTGGCTTACCCTAATACTACACTACAACGATTAGGTTCACTGCCTAGGGTGTTGAAAAACTTGCTCGACGAAAAGGAAGTTCCTTTGACCCCGAACGACGCGTGTAGCGTTATCAAGAATATATCATGATCCAGAATGTGAGCATGTAGGTCCAAATGTCACACCTTCACATAATACCAACACCACAATGGATGAGTCAAAAATTTATGAAAGCTGATGATCTCAAGGCTCATTCAAAACTCATCATTACGTGGATCAGTTAAAGACCTCCACTTGGATTATCCAAACATGCAACAATGAAGAATCAATGACTACGAGCTTCAGAGCAAGGAACAAGAACAAGAATGCAAGAACAATCTCTATGTAATATCTGTTTGTATTCATTATATTGTTAAGGTGATTTTGAGGTGACCTCCCTTAGGGGGAGATTGTTGGGATTTAGTAAATCCGACTATTAAAGTGTCGGTCACCTCAAGTATATGTAATCACTAGAAAGCTCGTAGTCGTAGATTATTTAATAATATGTAGTATTTAGTTTTGTAACACCGTGGAGGACGGACGGGTCTTTACCCACTGTATGCCTGATCCACAGCCCGATAGGTGGCGTTTTATGTAATGACTATAAATACTCTCTACCTTCCAAGGTAGAGAGTTGGAGCTCATAATAAGATTTTTCTTTCTCTCACTAAAGTTCCCAACCTCTAACTTTCTCTCTCTAAAACATCAAGTTTACGCCTATTTGATCTTATGGTTTAGTGTGTTTGTGAAATCCAATATGTTACAATTTTACTTAATCAAATGATGTATTTTCAAAACGACACTTTAGGTCGTTCAATATAACTGTAACTGTGATGCTATGGCAGTCACCCTAAGGTATTTCATTCCGTTGCAAAACAGGTAATTTGGGGGTGTGAGACTAATGTATTGCACAACCCTTTTCTTCAGTTCCTCTTCTTATTCGATTTTCAACAACCGAGCCATTTCATTGAATGCCTCGTATTTTTTTTTACCTTCAGAGCATGTCAACAATAAGTTTCATGTAAATATAATATCACTTAGACGCATCTCATCAAAATATTTTTTGATTGCGGAGTTTGTTTTTATTTTTTTGATTCTTCGATTTACGCGTCTCCAGAAGTTTCGACTTAGATAGATGTCCAAGAGATTTTTCTTTACGTTGACATGATCTTGTAATTCTGCCCGCACCTCCTTCTCTGGTATGCATAGTTAGTCAGTTATTTTCTGTAATCCTATTTTACGTAATCGAGACATTCAACTAATATGATAAACGCCGTGTTTTGCACCCAATCCTTCCATTATTAACGTAAGTCGATAATGGTGAAAAGCTGATAAAAAACAAGATAAAGTCGATGATAGATGTTTATTGAGATCCTATCTCTATTTATATAAAACTTTAAAACTTAGAATACTCCTGAATTCTCAAATCATATTATGCAAATGCACACGCACACGCACATGACCAATGCACTTTCAGGTGATCCATGCTTCGAATCCACCCAAGCATGATCCAAGGTAACTACCCCCATCATTCCATGATTTCTCCTGGATTAAGCATAGTTGATCAGGCTATGCATAATTTAGGAATAACGATGGAATGCTCGGGCTAATCGACTTGTACCATATTTGGGGTTTTATAAAAACTTAAAAACATTAGTTTGGTTATAGTTGAGTTTTTTTGTAGGATCGATAAAACTAGTGATTTATGTGGTTCGGGGGGTCGGGGAAGCTCAAAGAATGAATAAGACATGGTATTGCTTTTATTGATGTAAAGGGAAGATGTGTGTGTTTCTAGAGAGAAGATGAAGAAACCACACACACTTCTTATTTTACAATGAACTTCCTACCCTCCTAGTTGGGACTAGGAGGTGTATTTATACTAAGACAAGCATAACTTATCACTATTGACTAAACTAGTCCTTGTGAATAAGTAAAAGATAAAACTAATGCAATTCCCGTAATGACTTCACTTTAGCGAGGCTAACAATCTCTCCCAAGTGATGTCATACGGGAGTTGCTTACAATGTTCCCTACAAGCAAAATTAAATACAACAGATAAGCAGCTACTCCAAGAGTGTCTTCACGGTCATCAAACTTCATGAATCTTCTCACCGCCATCTCTTTTACTTGCGTAAGAACAATGCGAGCAAATCTAATTAGGGATTAAATCGACCTTTTGCTCTCCCCTAATTAGTGCTCTCCCCAAACCGACAACCTTTTGATGAATTTCACGAATTCAAGAAGTCTTTGATAATTAAATTAGAACCGCCTTTAGTCTTCTAACACGCAATGGAAAATGTAGAAAAGACTGTCGACTCGACCTTCTTCAAGATTGTCCATTCGGGGGAATAATATATCAACATCTTCATCTCACCAAATGCATTCCAGTTATCTTGCATATATCAAATCAGCCCATAATGTACACATTTCTCTCCCCTGAAGGTTACGATTTATCGGAATCAACATACAATTGTGTACATGAAGCATTAACTGGAAGCATTCTATCATAAATCAAATCAGCCTGTGAGAAGATGTCGATGAACAATACCATTTGAAATTGTCTAACTCATTTCAACCCCTCAGATCAAAATTCAACGGTACTGCAGGTAACCACATGTGAAGATTACCCAATATGACGAACTTGAGGATGAAGTAAAATCTCCCGGAATAGTTACTTAAGCTTGTACTATCTGGTGAAAAGAACGGTGTACCCAATGTACAAAACCTCTTGACGTATCCTCAACTACGTGAGACACCAAAAGTGATAGCTACTTTGTGGGTTAAGAGAGAAAGAATCACAAAAGTAACTAGATAGCAAGTCTTCATCACACTCAATATATTTGCCCAGACAAGTCATCTTCGCGGAAGGGAAGAAAGAAAGAAGATGAAATAAGTAAACTCGCCCGTCAAACGTCACTTCAAACCCAAATAAATAATAAATAGTCATCTTCGTGGTCACGTTAAAATTCATCGAAAACTTTAGCCGTGAACGTAGTATCCTCCGTGAAAATATACCATACCACAAATATACAATAAGCATTATATTTGGATCCACACTCAATTTACTACAAAAGTAAAACTTCCATATACCTCATCAAATGAATTATATGAGATTATGATCCAAGTAGCCCAATATTCAATTGAGAAGCCAAAAGCCCATATCAGTCCATCATTCCAACCAGAATATTTATCAAACCAATTCTCGGCCCACGTGCAACTGATAGACCCGATCCAGTGAGAAGATAATATCCGATCCACATCCACTTGAATATGTAACCGGTTAAATAATCTCACCACATACCACTTAACCTTTCATCTAACCTAAACCTAAAACACCCTTGTGATAACACATACGCCTACCAACATAACATTTGTCTCTCACAACCCAAAACACAGATCTGATAAACGTCTCAAACTGGTCTCTTATCTCCAAGTATTGCAATATCGAAAATCAAACATCAAACCCATTCAAAGCAATGAACGAACTCTTTTATCCTTGATGCTCATAGTGACGAGGCAAACCCAACATCACAGTTGACCACTTCGAAGACACAAGGAGAAAAACGACTTCAAGATCTTTTAATAAAAGGTCTCGGGTAGGTTTGATGTGTTGATGTTTTCGTTTTGAGATTTTGAACGAACCAAAGGAGACAAATAACATATTTGTTATGTTGTATCTTTGATTGTTCGGATATAAATGATGAGTAAGGATAGGATAGATGTATTGGATGAGTGGATATTTTTCAGTTTCTCGTTATCAGTTTATATCTTTCATGGACTGATGATGGTGGTGATACCTGAAGTCATTTGAGTTTTGGTATATGGTATTTGGTGTTGTGGTCAAGGTCGAGTTTACGCGTAACTTTTGCTTTCATTTCCTTATGCGTAAAAAATATCAGCTACGCGTAACATTTGGTCGGACCTTATGCGTAAACTGCTTGGTCTTACGCGTAAGCCAGTTGCATATGCGTAAACCCAGGTCAAGTTTATGCGTAAGCAAGGGCTTATGCGTAAAGACTTACGCTTAACAATTCCTACGCGTAACTTCACACGCGTGCAATATTCCTGAAGATTCTCCTTAAGCGTAGAAAAACTAGGGTTTTGACCCAGTTGACTTTTTCCGACGAGTAATTCCGACCAATATTCCGACCATCTTCATGACAAACCCAGAAAAGCATCATAAAAATGCTTCTTTTGACCCGTTTTGACCAGATGAATATGACCATATGACCCTTTGTTTCACGGATTTGGTACAAAAAGTAAAAGTAACCTCTGTTTGGATAAGATGACCCAAGACAGATATTGACAGATGATAGACCAGTACTATTTTTGACCAAAACAAGGATACCAAACATGTATAAAACTGCTTTACCCACAAATCGGAAAAAAATTTTCCGACCACCAAAATAAGCATAAAAGACAGTTAAAAACATGATTCAAACCAACATAAATCAATAAAACAACAACCTGGCTCGTTATACCAATTGTAAGATCGATTAAAACAAGTGATTTATGTGGTTCGGGGGGTCGGGGAAGCTCAAAGAATGAATAAGACATGGTATTGTTTTTATTGATGTAAAGGGAAGATGTGTGTGTTTCTAGAGAGAAGAAGAAGAAACCACACACACTTCTTATTTTACAAAGTGAACTTCCTACCCTCCTAGTTGGGACTAGGAGGTGTATTTATACTAAGACAAGCATAACTTATCACTATTGACTAAACTAGTCCTTGTGAATAAGTAAAAGAGAAAACTAATGCAATTCCCGTAATGACTTCACTTTAGCGAGGCTAACATTTTTATTTTAGAAAACCGACTTCTCTATAACCTTAAGCTCTGATACCATTCTGTCACTCCCCGTCAAAGGCAGAAACACAAGGCGTAACTGAGAAAGACACACGCGTAACGTCATAGTTTCATACCTTATATTTCAACAATAGTTTACAACATTTCAAACCACTGTTTGATAATAAACACATGACTTTCTGAAATCGCGTTGTCATGGAAATATAGTAGATGTGATGACAAGTAAGGTATATCTGATGCAGTGCCTTCAAAATACCTTAATAACGATCACCTAAAAAGGGTACTAGAAAACGTCAACATAAAGTTGGGGAGCTCGTAGGTTTAAGTGTAAAACCACGAAGTTGT
>OU343219.1:235509252-235658904 GCA_910596185.1 Chrysanthemum makinoi
TCTGGTGTAATTGGATATCTGCTTGCCTCACCACTTATGAGTTAGAGTTTATGGTGAATGGATAATCTGTCGGGGTTTTAAAACCAGCGGGGGCTTCGCCAAGGAGACCTCATCTCTCCTTATTTATTTATTATTGTTGCCGATATACTCTCTCGTCAAATTTCCAAAGCAATTACTAAAGGCATTTTATCAGGTATTAAATTGGCGTGAAATTGCCCTCTCATCTCTCACATATTCTTTGCGGACGACTCACTTTTTTTTTTTGAAAGCGTCACATGCTGAATGTAGTACTCTTGTCAGCATTATAAATTCGTATTGTGAGGCTTACGGTCAAGCGATCAACTTCGAAATCATTTGCGTTCTTTTCACCTAACACCCCAACTTCTAGCGATATTTGTGGCGAACTTCATGTCCACCAAATGGACTCTAAAGCTAAATATTTTAGGCCTTCCTTCGTTTTTGGCGAGGAGAAAGCGAGTTATTTGGTTTCTTGTTGGACAAAGTGCTTCAAAAATGCAAGGGTGGAAGCGAGAAGCTTCTCTGTCAATTAGAAGTTCTAATCAAGTCTGTCATCCAAGCCATTCCAACATATGCTATGCAATGCTTTATGCTTCCATCAAGCCTCTTGAAAAGCTAATGGTTTCACGTTAAGTAGATTCTTACGGGGTGGTGATTCCCATGAACATCACATCCATTGGAAAAATTGGAAAAAGCTTTCGCAACCAAAGCAACAAGGTGGTTTAGGGTTCCGTGATTTTGAAGCTTTAACCACACCCTTCTTGCTAAACAAGGGTGGCGTCTTCTTATTAATCCCGCGCTTTTTGGGAAGAATTCTCAAGGGTATATATTTTCCAAACTCTAACTTTCTTGTTGCTAAAAAAGGGTCACACCCCTCGTGGCTTTGGAGTAGCCTACTCCACGGTCGTGATTTGTTGTTATAAGGTATTAGATGGCAAGTCGGAAATGGGCAAAGCATTTCATTACGGACACAAAAGTGGATTCCCTTCTTGATGATTTTACATTCATTCTCCTCTTGGACCATTCCACAAGCTGCATGGTGTTTTACGATTTTATTGATGATGGACATTGGAATGTTAGGAGGCTTCGTGAGCATATTTCAGCTAAGGAAGCTGAAATGGTCATGCAAATCCCGATCTACAAAGCGGCTCTCAGGACAAGATCATTTGGCACTTTGATCCAAAGGTCGATACTGTTAACTCTGGCTACAAACAAGCTATTGCATTGATGAATACACCGGTGGTTATAGGTGAATCAAGTGCTAATCCATCATCAAATTACGGAAGATGATATGGAATATCCTGGTACAACCAAAAATTAAATTATTTTTATGGAAAGCCATTTCAAACTCATTGCGACAAAGGAAATTTTATTTAGAAGACATTGCTCTCCCTCTCCAGTGTCGATATGTAATGTTAGTGCGAATCAATCGAGCATCTACTTTTTGAATGCGCTGACACGTCCGGTTTGGTTTTGGCTCTCCCTTATGCTTTGGTCTCCTGTCGGTATAAATGTTTATGCTCGTATACAAAGCTTTATTGACAAAACTTATTCTGTCCGAGATGTCTCTCGTGTTTTGTCAGTTGTTGCAACGACTTGTTGGTTTATATGGCGATCTCGTAACAGCTTTGTTTTTGACAATGTGACACCCTGTCCGCAAAATACCTTGGCATCTATTTATGCTCAGCTTAATGACTATGAGCAGCTTGTTTCCAATCAAGCTAATTCTTGCCTTGCCTCAGCAGTCACCAACATTGATTCCACCTCACACACTTCTCCACAGTGGATACCCCACGGCTTCGGTGAAGTTGAATTGTGATCTTTGCTTTCAAATTCAGTGCGCTTTTGGTATTGTTGTTCGATTCTACGGGTTATCTCCGTTATGTTCTCGGTGTCGTTGCCACGCCATATCTCCTTCCCATGCCGAGATCATTGCGGTACACTCTCTGCTTGCTAGCATTTAATCATGGGTGGTTTAATGCAATGGTAGAATCCGACTCCTAAATAGCTATCTCCTTATCATCTTCAGACGTACCCCCACCATGGAGTTTAGCTGCTCTTGTGGATGATATTCGCTTATGGGCAAAGAATATGCATATAACGTTTTCTTGGGTTAACCGAGAAAGCAATCAAGTAGCTCATTGGGTTGCTCGTCATGCGCTTTCTTCCACTCTAGGGTTTAGTTGGGATGTCTCTTTCCCCGATGAACTTACCTCGCTTTCGAGGAGTGATTTGTATGGATGTTAAGTTTTTTTAATGCATGCTTTCGTTCAAAAAAAAAAAAAAAAAAAAGTTTATATAGGCGAGTAAAGGCACGAGTTTCTATACGAATCTAATTAGAGGGTGTTTAAAAGTGTTTGGGATTGTGTCTAATTCTTTTTTTATTTTTTATGGAGTTAATTGCATTTTTGATCTTTGTAGTATGGGTCAAATTACAGGTTTGGTCTCTAAGATTTTGGAAATGCAATAATAGTTCTTATTTTGATGTTTGGATTGTAATTTTGGTCTCTAGTTAAAGTGAAATGACTAAAATAACTTTTGTCTTATTCAGATAAGACAAGGATAATTTGATCATTTTACACTAATTAGGGACCATAAATACAATCCAAACTTCAAAATAAGAACTATCATTATACTTTCAAAGTTTTAAGGACCAAATATGTAATTTGGTCATACCACATAGACCAAAAATGCAATTAACTCTTTTTTATGTTTATCATTTAATGGAATAATCATCTTAAAATATTTTTTGAGTTTTAATTATTAAAATAAAATACACCGTTAGTCCATAAACTTGTTCATGCGCATCGCAATGGGACAAACTTGGGCATTATCATCGTGTGGAGTACAAAACTTTGGTTTTATACTCTAGACAAGTCCCTTGACCAATATTCTGTTAGTCAACGTCTGTTAATTTCCCCATGTGCCTTGCACATGAGGGCAAAATGGTCATTTCATTATTTTGGTACAACCTTATGGACTAACGATGTATTTAATCAATAAAATTATACCATCACCACCACCACTCTCCCTTTATCTTTTTTTCCTGCTTCTCTCTCTAAAATTAACACCATCACTATTCTCAAATCTCATTAACTCCTCCACAAAAAAACATAATCTCAATCAAACACCATCACCATTCTCTCTCTCAAATTAACATCATCATCATTTTCAAATCATGTAGGTTAGATTAAAGACCAAAAAAATTAACTTCGATTAAAGTCAAAATAATTAAAGTTCAAACACAATTAATTGAAATGTCCAAACACAATTAATTTTCAAATCATGTAGGGCATAAATAATTATTTTGACTTTAATTATTTTAAAACCAATTCACATTTAATCATTGTAAAGATGCAATTTAAAAGGAATATGAATACAACTTTTATAAAATTAATTGTGATCAATAATGAACCCATTGCTGATGCATTGTCTTATGGTGCAAATGATAAAGAAGGTGTTATTGCAGTCTTTGATCTTGGTGGAGGAACTTTTGATGTTTCTATTCTCGAGATATCTGGTGGTGTCTTTGAGGTATTCCTTCATTTTTTAAGTGTTTAAGCAAAATTTACGACTTAAAGGGTGTATGTTAGGGTACATAATTGGGCTGGTCGTACAGTTTGGTAAGCATCTCAGTATGGGTTTTGGTTAAACATATTTTTTTTAGTATGGGTCACAATGGACAGGTCGGCTATGGATGACCTGCAAACACTTCTTTTTTCCTTCATATTCATTAGTGTGGATTACGAAATCCAATTGTTTTGTTGAATGTTGATTTGTTGCTACGATCTTTTATCAACAGGTTAAAGCAACAAATGGTGATACGTTTTTGGGAGGAGAGGATTTTTGTGAAAAACTAGAATGGGGGGTTGAATAGTTTTACCAATTAAAACTTCCTTTTAAATATTTAGATCAACTTATGTCAATATATTTAGATGTGTATGTTGGATGTTGATGATCAAACACATAAAGGTATAAGTATGTAATGAAAAGATAAAGAGTAAGAAGCACAAAACCACAACGCGAGTATTTATAGTGGTTCGGCTACAAGGACACCTTCCTTGCCCTACTCCACCACCCGAGTCACCTACTTTCGAGAGTTAAGTAATCACTACGACACCAGCTCCTTATGGTGGAGAAACCTTCCTAGCGTTGCCTACTCTTTTTCCGGTACTAGGCTAACCACCGGGTTCTTTCACACCAAGGTGAACCACACCTAACACAACGTCGCCTACCCTTTATTCGGTGCTAGGCTAACCACCGGGTTCTTTCACTCCAAGGTGAACCACACCTATCACAACGTCGCCTACCCTTTATTAGGTACTAGGCTAAATACCTAGTTCCATTACAATGGATGAACTACTACCCAACACTACACAAATTGACTAACCCCAAAGGAGACCTACTCCTTATGATGTCAACAAGGATAACAATATCCTTTGACCTAATACTAATCTATCTTGTACATCGAATCACACCATATCGAATGTACATCTTAGGCACCTTTCACTAATGCCTTTAACTAGATCTTCAAGACACCCTTCACTAATGTCTTGTGACTTGACTTCTAGGCACCCTTCACTAATGCCTATAATATAGACGATTGACACCTTTCACCTAATGTCTTCGTCTTGACACTTGAGACATCTTTCACTAATGTCTTCAACACAACACTTCTTAGAAGAAAGAAAAGAACCATCAACAAGAGAACTTCAGTAGTCTTGATGATGAGGAAGTATGGCAACTCATGGACTTGAGCTTGCTTGACTTCAAAGGTGGTGATCTAGCTTTTAAGGGGAACCTAGATAATCACACAAAAACAAAACTACAAACATAGATCTCTTGGATCTGGGGTTAGAGAGTTTTTAACTCAAGGGGAAAGTATGTTAGAAAGGGGTGAGAAACAATGAAGAAATGACTCACTATTTATAGAGGAAAATGTCTACTGTTCCCCGGATCCCACGGATCCCTCCCACAAGGGATCCGTCTAGCGTAAAGCTAGGGATCCGTGGGACGCTCCTCTTTGCCCATGGGTATTTTGGTTATGGGTCATGGGTCATGGGTTATGGGTTGATCCATGGGTCTCTTACTAGATACAATGTATCTTATGAATACAATGAACCTAGTCAAGTGGGTATGGGTCAATACCATGGGTTATGGATATTATCCATATATGACATAAGCATGATGTCATGTAATGGGTTATGGGTCAAGCTCCATGGATATGGGTTGTACCCAACTACATTCAATGTATTTGATCAATGGGTTATAATACTTAAGTTTCTACCCATTTATAATACCCAATATACTACATACTAGTTATGTGTATATTTTACCCAAATATGTAAACACTGGTTGTTGTACACGAGGGTTTGTGCCCGCGCGTTGCCGCGGTATGTTCTATGAAACATGGCTATAAATGCACATAGGTGGCTAAGGTGTATCCACATTGACATGTCAAATGATGCTATCCGTTTACACACCACCTGATGCAAGCAGATTATGCATGTTAGCAAGCCATACATTTTCTCGAGCATGGGAACGTTGAAAGTAATAAGAGCGCAAGGATAGCTTTTGCAAGAAACTGTAGCATAATAATCTTGGCCGACTTTGTAAACCATACATCAGACTCACATGTGCTTATTGGTATAAGAGTGGTACTTTTTTGTACTATTGCATACCACAAAATAGGAACACCTTGCTATGTAAACACGCTATGCTTTTTGTTTGAGTTTCACCACATAAAATACAAAGTTTCTGCAGTCATTTTTGCAGCAGCAATGTCATAACATTGGAAGGATAGTTACTGCAACAATGTGCAAGCCAAAAACTGTCCACAAACGTGCCCACGACAGGCAATATTATCAATGGTTGATCGAGTTCACAATAAGCAAATTTGAACCACAATAGTTATTGCACTAAACACATACTTTAATTCAAAGGCATTTAAGCGATTAAGAAACGACCAACACACATCATATTTGAGTAACGCCTATTTTTTTTACTACCCTTTTCCTTTTGACCCATCTTTGGCAAATGGCTTAATACCTATCTCTTTAGAAGCTTCCTTTGCAATCTGCTTTGCAGTTTTGTCCATGGTGTTGTCAGTTATTTTGGCAAGCCGCTTTGCAAGTTTAACCCTCCTAACATCTTCTTTTTTGGATCACGAGCATAATAACCAAGCGGAGTGTTTGCTCCATGGGCTAGGAAGGTCATCAGTTTCTGAGCTTGATGCGGCGCTTGAATTGTGCATGGTCTGCGCACATAAAAAAATTGAAACAGTTAGCATATCTGGTAATGCCATGTCTTTTTTATATCGAGATTCGATAAAAGAAACCCCTTTTCTTTGCCACAATCCATCTTTGTGGTTCCTTTTAGACTATTGTTTGGTGAATCAATGTTTGATGAAAATGTTTTTGTAATTTGGAATTTTAAATGAAAATGTGGTTCATGAGTGGAATATGTGCAGCCAATGTGTAAGCCTCAAAAGCTGCATACTTGATTAAAGCAGTCAATATATAGGCTGTTTATGCCACCAAAGCATAGAACATACATTTGATATCTCAGTTTTTTGTGTCAGCATATTTTGAGACTGGAACATTCATAGATGTGCAGCCTATGGGTGAAGAAAAAAGCAGTGAACTATACTTTTTTATTTTACTAAAAACAACAGCTGGCACATGTGAGTGGTGGCATTGATTACCTTAATTGCAATGTTAGTAATGTTGCCGTTTCCTAGATGATTTCCTGCTGCTGTATAAAGCTGCGGCGAAAAGAAACCAAAACCTGAAGATAAATTCAGAATTCTAAATCAGATTTTACAACCATAATGGTTTTAGTTGGAGGCCACAAATCTAAGTGTAGCAGCAATATTAAGATGGGTGTATAAACCTGCAAGCATCGTGCGTATTTGTTAATGGCGCAAACCGCAACAATGGCTACTTTAACACATCTATGGCCCTTCTCTGTTGTTCATTTTAACTTTTAAATTGATGCCACTTGGTTGTCAAGCAATGGTGAGAAACTGGGATAGACTCATTCGTCTTTGCCACATAAACACCGCCATTCTTAGAAGCTGATTTTATCTAGCGGACTATAAAAATGAAGCATCAAGCATCATGTAACGAGAGAACAAACCTTATTCTTGATCACGATGAACATCGTCGCTTTCGTCATGACATGCAAAATATTAAAAGTGTAGTTAGCAAAACATCTATTGAAATCCATAAGTAAGTATCACAAAATCTCATGAATTTTGGTCATAGCTAT
This sequence comes from Chrysanthemum makinoi, assembly GCA_910596185.1. NCBI lineage: Eukaryota > Viridiplantae > Streptophyta > Magnoliopsida > Asterales > Asteraceae > Chrysanthemum > Chrysanthemum makinoi. The sequence continues at coordinate 235,516,540 of OU343219.1, forward strand.
ATAGCAAAAGGAAGTGTAAAAATGCATTTAGTGATTAATGGCAGCAGTGTGACCAGGTTATAGATAATCGCGACTCACCGTAGTAGCCACCCAGAAATGAAGGAAGCTTTGAGCTTCCCCGCGTCTTATTTTTAGAATCTGAAACATTTCTTTACGGAAAGTAGGCTTTCCATTGCATAGGAAGATCAGGACCTTTCGAGTTTGAATGGCTGCTTGAAATGCAGATCATTTCTGCAGATAAAATGAAATAATAAAAGTTAGGATGCGTGCTTTGGATATAAAGATTGAAATGACAGAGAGCAACCATTTTCATTGCTGGAATTCATGTTGCAATTTCTTTTAGGTTATTGTGCACCCAACCAATGTTTGTTGGAAAATCTTAGGCTAATGGTTGGTACATTAAGTGTTTAAAGATGCCTTTGGCTTAACCTAAGTTCTGTGCTGGGTTGTTTGGCATTATTTCATTGGAATGATAAGTAATGGTATACTGTACCAGTTTGGTTACACTAAACTGCTGCTACAGTTTTTTATGTGCCTATATAAAATGCTCTTTTTGTGGCTTCACATAGCCACCTTTGCAGTTTCTGAGTTTTTTAAAAATTCTGTCAAGAAAATGGCCTACACCCCTAACTTGAATCAATTGAAAGAAGCATGTGGCTCCAATGAAGTCCACAATGCCTTTAAGTTCCTGTTTTTACAAGAGTCAGGTGAAAATGAGGGGTTCATCATGCTTCTTGGAGAGAAATGCGATGATGTTCGTCGTCGACTTGGGAGTAGGACTGAGCTATTGCAGGAGGGGCGCTGGTTGAGTGGTGATGATGATCTTTTGCAAGCGACACACATTGAATGCTTGGAGCCACGGGACACGGACCACTAGATTCTTCTTCTTGATCCAGTCCTTGATTTGGCTAGGGAAGCACGCATCGAGAAAAGTATGTGTTTACAATGGGACATATGATTAGGGTAGCATCCTTTGTGTGTCTGTGATGCTTGTTTCATGGTGTTTATGTTTTATGGTATGGTGTTATGTTTTAGATTAATAGGGGGCTGTTAATCTTTGGTCGTATGGTTGTAACTTATGCCGAATATGAATAAAAGTTGCGTTTGTTTGTGGTCTAACAATTTTGCATATGCGTGTTTTCTTATGTGGTGGAGAAAAGCTGTGATATGATTGAGTCAATTGTGTTTTATCTGGATAATGTGTAGAGACAAGTGCAACTTCCTTTTATGGGGCACCGAACATTTTTTTACTATAAATTCTTTATGTTTTTTAATCATTGCAAGACTTATATGTGTTGTAAAGTATGTATCTGAGAAGGTTAGTGACAATAAGGCGAGGATGATCTGTAAATCGCACAAATGACCCTATGTTTGACATGCCATTCAATCAACAAAGCTCGATTGTAAGTAAAGAAATGCTTTGTAACGGTTCTGTTGACATGCATTTAAGATATGTTAGCTTCCATTCTACATGTACAATGGTTAAATTTTGTGAGCATCATTTTTGGTTGTTTTTCAGATATATGAATCAATTTTTTTTAAATCTTATTTGATGATTTCCTCTTTTTTTTTTTTAAAAAAAAAGAAATAAAGCAGACCGGTGTTTTATGGAAGGTCATTTGAAAGCAATCATATCATAATTTATACCTGCTTCGTGTAAGACGTATATCCATTGGTGAGATAATGGGTGTGGATGTTTGGCCTCTTTGCATTGTACTTGCTAATATTTTGCTTTTGGATCTTTCAGCGGTAGTGTTTTTTTTTCATAAGTTTTTCTTTGATTTATTTAAGTTTTATGGAGCATATTTATATATTGGTGAAACATACCTGCATTTGATATTTATTGTACGTTGCTGTGCTACCATGCTGATGTTCTAACCATGCAGCGTTTGATCGATCTTGTAAGTTTATCATCCATTCCATAGCGGTTAGGTCCTACGGCCCAGCGGAATTTCGCGATCTCTTACAATAAAAAGAATTTGTTGATTAGCAGGCATGGTGAAACAGAAATCATTGCATCAGTGACCGATGATAAACAAAAAACAAAGTATAATACATAGTTGTATAAGCATCTTAAATTGCAAACCTTTTTTCAGCACTCTTCACATTTGCTATAAACTTGGCGTAAAAGACTGAGAAAAGTGACACCATTTCAAAAGAATCTTGTGCACATCTTTTCCATTGTCTTGACCAACAAAACATGAAAACCACTGTAATGACACACATATTCTTATTTCGATACTGCGACCGTGAAAAGAAAGAAAAAACGTATGTAATGAGGTAACAGATGGAAAGAAGATGCTAACACCACTATAAGCAGATTTTGCGAGGGGGTCACTCAATCGCATACAGTGCCTTCTTTTTCTCCGCACATGCAAGCGCATAAGTTTTTGAAGAGGAACCTTGGTTGAATGGTGCCACCCAAGATCTGGTTGTCTCATGTTTGCCAAAGAAATTCCAATTCATCATAGCCTGAGAAAAAACAGCACAAATGTGGTGTGTCCGATGATAAAGAAAATAGAAAGTGTAATACATAGTTGTATAAGCATCTTAAATTTGAAACCTTTTTGGAGTGCTTGTCGCATGTGCTATAAACTCTGTGTAAAAGACAGAGAAAAGTTACACCATTTCAAAAAGAATGGGCCACACATCTTTTCCATTGTCTTCAGCCAACAAAACATGAAAACCACATGTGACACACATATTCTTATGCGCAAGCTGGCTATGGCGAGAACAAAAAAGAAAAGAAAAGAACATATGTAATAAGGTAGCAGATGGAAAGAAAATGCTAATACCACTATAAGCGAGATTTTGTGAGGGGTTCAACGCGCATACATTGCCTTCTTTTGTCGCACACAAACTTAAGTTTAACAACGAAGGCGGCGGTCGGTTTGAAGAAAATTGTACATGTCGTTGGAGGGTGGCTCAGGATGGGAAAATTTTCAAACAAAGAGGATAGACCCACCATGGTTGCAGAGTTGAATGTTGCCCGCCAGATCACGGGCCATCTCATGTTTGCCAAAGAAATCCCAATTCATCATAGCCTGAGAAAAAGGAACACAAACGTGGTGTGTTCCATGAAGCATGGATGCAAACGTACATACATAGTCAAGGTGTTTCTACATTTACATGCGAAATGATGCAACGAATTTACACACCAACTGATGCAAGTAGTTTTCACATACAACTTGTCCTACACATAGTTCCTGCTTGCATCAACTGCTGCTAGGAAGCCACATATTTTGTCGAAGATAGCAGCAGCGAAGGTCATAAGATTGAAAGGGTGGTTGTAGCAAGGATTTGCAGCATAAAAATCTCGGCAAACCTTGTAAAACCTACATTAGATTTAATGTACTGGCTTATGTAAGAGTACCAGCTTTTTTATGGTGTTGCATAGGACCAAATAGGAGCATGTTGGTATGCGAACATGCCATGTGTTTGACCGATTACAAAATGTCGGTCATGGTACGCAGTTCCAAACTTCCTTGCCAAGACGCGAGCACCAGCAGATGATGCAAACAAAAGATTGACCCAAAGTGAACGTCCTTTTAAAAAAAATACACACGGAGACTATTCATAAGAAGGGCGAATGGATACATGCATATGATGTGACGTATGGTTCACCAAGTACTGTAATGCTTAAATTTTCACATTGAAAACACGGAAACAAAATACGACCATGGCTCAGCTCAAATGCCACCTTGAGATCTTTGGTATTGTGGATCTTTAAACGAAAGATTCACACAATACCCATATCTGCCGTATTTGTTCATGTCGAAGATATCGATATTTGGTTAGTATGAGACCCATTCCATTTATCTTGCCCTCAATGAATAGTGGTGTGGTTTTTAAGCTTTTCTGGGCCTAGGATTATTTGTTGCATCGTAGCGAACCAGCTAGCTATTCACCTTCAGCGGCAACATACGTTTACCTTTTAGATCAATCGAGCGTGCCTCTAGAAAATTATCGGCGATATTTTGATCGAAAATAGTTGTAGCCAAAAACAATATACCGAACATGGCATACGATTATGGGCTAGCTTGCCAACACGCACATAATCTCACCTTAAGGCTCCGGACACACCGCACGTAAAATCTGAGACAAAAAAGTGGCCATGGCTGCAATTCAAAACTGCCTCGCCAAGATACGGGATCATCAAATTACATGAGGCAAATATCCAATTGCATACGATCATCATCATCACTTCAACCAAATATTTTATTCTCGGCAACCAACTAATGAAGCACAAGGTTAAGAGGCACGGCTGGCTTCGGCAAAGAAAGTATGTCCTGTAATGTGGTGGCTCGGATGGGTCAATATTGGGGAAAAAGGATAGACCGCCATGGTACCGCGATACTATGTTACCTGCCAAGCTCTGGGACATCTCATATTTACCGAACAAACCCCAATTCATCAGCCTCCAAAAGAAAGACAAAGGGCAACTATTAATCAGGATAAAATAACATTTATTGGGACTCTTTTGTATCTGCAGCCCACAATAAAGTGCATGTTTACGACAACCGTATCTTGCCAGGATGAATGGCAAAAGAAAAGGCGATTGGTTCTTGTACGTATTTTTGGCAAACAATTCTGAGCGACCAAGATGAGTTATTGGTATGGATGATGACTCGAGCAAGCTATCACGGCATCGTCACCTGAAAGTGCACATGTTATAAAATTTTGGCAAAACCTGATTGTCAAAGAATGTTTAAGCCTACTGCATAACAACTAATTTGACCCGCATTAGCAGATGGGCTACCGTTTTTTTACATAGATTAAATAGGCAACGAATATCAAAAGAGGAGTTAATATCGTCATCATTAAATTAATAGAGAAACTTTAAAATGCAAACCAACGAAAATAATTTCAAAAATTTAAAGTCGTTAACCAAATGCAAACCACATCAGTATAAAACACTCAACCTTACAAATTAAACACAAAGATTTAAGAAAGGGGAAAACACGAGAGGTAATTTTGTAAAACCCAAAAAAAACTAATGCAAACCCAAACTATGATTGCTATAAACCATTTCACCTCACAGAGTAAACATAAACAGCAAGAATAACGAACCTAGCCAACAACAATTTTATCCTTGGCAATTGCAGCTAATGAAGCTCAACGGTCAACAGGCGACAATGGGTTTGACCACAGAAGTGGGGATGTCGCTGAACAGTTGGCTCAGATGGGCAAATATTCAGGCAAAAAGGATAGACCCGCCATGGCTGCACAGGCCGTTGTTTACCCTGCCAAGATACGGGACATCTCATATTTACCGAATAGATCCCAATTCATCACAGCCTTCAAAAAGGAACATAAACAACAATTTTATCCTTGGAAACTGCAGCTAATGAAGCTCAACGGTCAACAGGCGACAATGGGTTTGACCACAGAAGTGGGGGTGTCGCTGAAGAGGTGGCTCAGATGGGCAAATATTCAGGCAAAAAGGATAGACCCGCCATGGCTGCAATAGCCTGCTGTTACCCTACCAAGATACGGGACATCTCATATTCACCGAATAGATCCCAATTCATCACAGCCTTCAAAAAGGAACACAAACATCATCCATCTATCACACCTACATACGAAGAAAAAAAACATAAGTGTATGAATGTTCTGAGAATAAACATGACAATAAGTGCAAGTCTATAGACAACAAATAACAAAGAAGGCAGCCTAACCGTGCCACAGCAATGGTTTGGTGCAACCAAAGACCGAAACGTGTAAACTTCACAGGCAGACACAACGGGTGCAATGACCTCACACATTCGACATCCAGTAAACCCATGCATATTTACAACATTGTTTTGTATAAGGTTCTGACATGACGACACACAAATATTTTGAGAGGCAGGCATAGTTTTTGAATCCATATTTTGGAAACAAAGAAGATAACAAAAAGGTGGAAGCTAAGAGAAGCAAGCACCAAAAAGGTAGAAAGCATTCAATGAAGATAACATTCAACTCCAAGACCCATTAAACCAAAATGCATCCACAAATTTGCATATCAAGATCCTACGACCCTAACAACCAAACATAAGAAACCTACAATTAAACGAACTAACATAAAGTAGCCTAATAATTATTTACCTAACCCAACAACAACCAGCCAACTCAATCGCAAAGAATAACAAAAAACAGCATAAACCTCGACCAAAACAGTAAAAAAGTAAAAGAAAAAACATCATACCTAGCATCAAACGGCGCAGAGAGCGAGCCTTTTTTTTTCTCTACAACACAAATAATTGATCCACCTAACTTCAGCCACAACAATCAGGCAATATACGTAGCCCAAAAAAAGATGTGGAGGAAAAATAACATGAGTTGTAGCAGGGAACAAATGGCAAAAGGGCATCCACAAATTCAACATAAAATAATCAATACTGTTGATACGAACAGTACCCCTCTCACAATCGCCTGTAGCAAGGAGGAATTTCTCCCCTTTCGGAGCCTAAACTCGCCGGATATTTCTCGGGAGCCACGCCCGATCGAATCTAAAAGATAAGCGTGGTTTGTGAGTGAAGGTGAATAGGAGCGGTTCGGGTATGCCAAATAACATAACCCACGGGGCCCGTTAGAAATAAAAAATACCCAAAGGCACTATTCATAACAATCCCAATAAATGTAATATAGGATAAATATGTATTACTAAATCATAAAATCACTTATACTTGTTTTAGTGTTTTATGTGAAAATGTAAGTGTGTTAGAAAACTATTGGTTCAAAATATTTACGTATTTTATTTGTTTCATTAAAATGATTTTACGTTTGTTATCTACAAAACATTAGAAGATCGTAAAATATAAATAAACGTTTTTACGGCTTATTTGTATTAACAAGCTCCCCCTTTTTGTTGATGACAAAACATAAAATTATTTTAAGGAAAAGCTAAAATTCGTAAACGTTTGAATTTGTAGTTTTTACTTTCTTCTCCCCTTTTTTGTCGAAACAAAAAAAGCTTCGAAAGTACATAAACACATCGTTTTAAGAAAAACATGTGAAAGATAGAAAATAAAGCTAAAGTAGAGAGCAAGTAACGGGATAGGATCTCGTCTTAACTCCCCCTTGACGAGTCCATCCCTATGTGAGGGCGTAAAAAAATAGTACTAAGCTAGTTCATTTGCAACTAAGTTTGCAAAAGATTTCGTCTTATGTGACGAATGTGCTCCCCCTTGATGATTGCAACTTTGCAAGGGGAGGTCATGAAATGTAATCCTAATATTGCAAGTAATTTTGAAATGTATCGCTTTGACACAAAGCTCCCCTAGCTTTAGGGTGTCAAAGTCTTCATGTTTAAATTGAATAACTACAAAACAAATGTTAGAAAGCAAGTATAATGCATAATTTCCTGCAAATATGACTCAAGTTAGTAGAAAAATAGCTTCGTGTCTCACGGATCCCACGGTTCCCTCCTTGTTGGGATCCGTCTAGGCAAATTAAAGGGATCCGTCTGGCTGATGATTAATTTCAGCAATGATGATATAACAAATAATGTTATCAACAAAATGAGATATGTATTATACAAAATAATCATATACTCAGAAATATAGCAAGTATCATGTAATTTCATTTAATAAAACTAGAGATATGATATACATGACTCTAGAAACTAAGAAAATGAACGATACATGACTTGGAATTACTAGACCTATCTAAGTAACACTTGATACTAGGACACCACTTAAAATCCTCTAGCTCAAGTTTGTTTAGGTTTAATCTCGTCGAAACGTTCGAGAAGATGATAGAACATGAAACGTTGATCTTCTCGTACTTCATGTATCAAACTTTAAACATGTTGACAATGATAACAATCTTTGTCATGGCTAGGTAGTGGTGGTGGAAGAAATGAAATGACTTGATGCGAGGGATCAAGTGAAGTAGGTTGGAAGGCCTCGAACGATGGAGGGATTGGTGGAGGCGCATTTGAAGATGGTTCGACCAAGAATGATGGTGGTGGTAAAGAAGTGTCAACTTCCATATGGTCGGGTGGTTGACTTTGATAATTTCTCATAATCCAAATGGGATTATTTGATGGTGACGGCGAAAAGGAAGCCGGAGCTAGTGTTAACTCAACACCTTGATTTTGTATCATTGTTCCTCCTAATGAGGGGAATGTTGCCGGTGGAGGAGGATGAGACGGCCTAGGAGGCAAATCCTCTAAATTATAGAGGTGTGGTGATGAGAGTGGAGTTGTGAATGAGATAGCTCTAGGAACCAATGGTGATGGTTTAGTGGAAATGGGAGTGTTTGGCCTAGGAGGTATGGTGGTGTTTGACATAGGTAGTTTTGTGGGTACTATCCTTTTAGGGATTGGTTTGATTGGTGGAGGAGAAATCCTAGCATATGTGGACTTGACCGGAGATGATTCGGTTGAGGAGATTTCGTGTACAACACGAGCAATTTTCTTGGGTGGTTCTTTGGTGAATGAATTACTACTTGGAGTTTTCCTCATGATGAAATGATTTCAAGAGGGTTGTAAGGCTTTCTAAATGCTGAAAGTGAAGATGAAGATGATGACTTTAGGAGTCCTAACAATGTGGTTTATAAAGCAAGAGATTTGGCAAGTGCATTCAAGACTTAAGCCACTAAGATTCATTGGAATGTGATGATTAACATGCACAAGAGTCAACTTAAGAGTTGTACTGATCTAGGAACTCATTTAAGATGAGATGGAGTGTTTGAGTTAGCAAGATGAGCTTGAAATGATTGTTTTAGCTAGAGTTAACATAGTCTGTCATCCGGATCCCATGGTTCCCTCCTTTGAGGGATCCGCCTAGGGTAATCCTAGGGATCCGTCTATTAGTAGCTAAGAAAAGACAACAATGATGTTTGTAAGGTATAAAACCTATTTCATCTTGAGTGTTTCAGTTTATCTAAGTGTCTTAAATAAAGATGTGCTTAAGTACTTGAGGGTAATGAGTGAGGTAGCTAATGATTGCCTTTTATGGAAGAAATTGGAATTTCCATGAGTACTAATGACAATAAAGATTTTGAGAGTGTCAAATGAAGCTAAATGATCATAGAGATCAGATAGTGACTTAGGATAATGTTATGAAGAATATCCTAAAGGCTTTAAGATGGAAAAATTAGAATTTGATCAATTTTGATCAATTTTGAGGAAAGGATGATCATGATCAATTTTACCATACTTGAGGGATTTCCTAAGACTAGATGTGAGGGATCATGAGTGAGCTTGAGAGCGGAAGAGTAATGGGTTTAAGTGGAACGGTAGATCTACAAGCGTATTGAGTGTGATATAGATGACTTATGTGTGAGTACGAAAAGATCCACTTAACTTGATAAGGACTTAATTTTCCTTAAGGCACTATAACTTGATGTGAAGTGTTCTAAGGACATGTTTGAAATACAATGATTGCAATTGCATTTTTGTTTGCCGGATCCCACGGTTCCCTAAGAGTAGGGATCCGTCAAGCACAAATATTGGGATCCGTCTATCTGCTAAGCAGAACCTTTACAAAAGGTATGCAATGACTTTGACAATGCGTCATATTTCAAGGTTAGTTTAAGAGGTTCTAACACTAAGATATCAAATGTAAGATGTTTTATTTCATAAAATGAATTGCATTACATTGATAAAACATGGATACTAAGAGTGTTTTTGCTAGATGGATCATCAAATGGTTGATGAGTGTTTACCGATTCAGGAATGAAGAAAGTCTTCATGAGAGATATGTTTAGAGGATCCATCATCTTGTTCACAAGTACGTACAACGGACTTTGAAATTGAGGATGAAGGTACATGATGTTATGATAAAGGCGCGTCAAGAACATTCCATAAGGGATGAGTTTATTCTTGGAACCTTGAAGATTTACAATTCGCCTTGCAAAGAAGTAGGCGAGATTGTATGGTTGTTGTGTTAGCAAACAATACATTATGTGAGCACAACAAGCGGGAAGGATTTCTCGATTCCCCCTAAGACTCCAAACATTTTCACGTAGGATGAGTGCAAGGGGCTTGTACTCTTCTCGGATATCCCGTGTATGGATAATGTTGGGATTGGAGTGATGAGGTTTGCATATTATGCGAATCAAGTCTTCCGGGGAAGGCATATGAGAACAATATGGACTATTTTCTTCACGAAAGTTGAAGAGAGAATCAAGAGACCAATCTTCAGTGAAGGCACATTGTTCATGATTTGGAATTCGGAGGATGTGAGCAAATTACCCAAGGGTTAAAACAAACTTTTGGTTTTTGATCCAAAACCAAAGAGATAGAGAGCGATCCTCGTTACGAACGAGTTTGACTTGACGGAAGAATTCCAATATAAACCTTGGACATATTTTCTCGTTGATTTCGAGAAGACATTCTAGTCCTATGGCTCGGAAGGAGGTATTGATACCTTCTTCGAATTGTAGAGAGGTGTCTACAATACGTCCTTCGTGGAAGTGACGGGTTTCGAGATTATTGAACCCACGGACATGATTGCCAGGGGTGTTGGGCTCAAGAGAGATGTTCGGAGTGTAGACGCTAGTGAGTGAAAAATCAAACTCATATTCATGCGACATAGTGGAACCTATAGAAGAGTTGAGTTAATAGAAAGTGATGTTTTGTGGTCAACCAATGATTATCTAATGTTTTTATTAGATTTTTATTAACAATGGTTTTTAACAACAATGATACTTAACTCACTTAATGTTTGACATTCTAGTGGAATATTACTTTTAGAAAGAAAGCAGTTTTTATTTGCATGAAAAACTGTTATCCATAAGTACGGTTCCCTTTCAAAAGGGATCCGTCCAGTATTCCTACCGGGATCCGTGGATCTGTAGAAGCAGAAGCAGATTTTTGATAAAACAACACAGGTTTTTAGATCTTATAGTTTTATACCAAGATATGTGTTTTAACCTACTTTTTCTTTTAGCATGCATTCATGGTTTCTAATGTATTGCGAGAAAATACGAAAGATATAAAACACAAGAAATGATAAACACATTGTGATAACAATAACCTAGATAATTTCAATGCTAAGAATGATACAAAGGATTGGGTATATAACCCCAATGTAGATTAACAACGCAAAGTATATGTCTTCGTATGAGAACTTCATCATAGGAAACACAAGAGCGATGAGCACGAGGGCGATGTAAACCATGTTGATGATGAACCTTCTTTGATTCGGATGAGATGAAATGAAGAGGAAGATGAAGTTTTGTATGAGAGGAAATTTTTGAAATTGGAAGATTTGAAAAAGTGGGGATTTGATGGAGTGGATGACGGTGGGAGTTTTTATGGGGAAGGAGGAATTTTTGATATTTGTGTTTTGTTTTATTATTAGAAAGATATAATTTTTGGATTAAATGAAGTAAGACACAAATTATATAATCCTCGACTTTAGAAAAAAAGGAAACACGTATGCAAGAATGACTTCCTAATGAAGCTACGTGTAAAACATGTATATGCACAAAAGATAATCAAATAAATATCTAGGTAAGCATACTTATTTATCAAGCTAATGTCATTTAGAGAAAAGTGGAAAGTCATACCTCAAATGCACTTAGGAATGTCTTTACAAATGACACAAAAAATGTCAGAAGACAATTCCAGCTCCTTTGTACTTAAGATACCTTCTTAGGGAAGGTATTCTTGTTACCAAGCGATTCCTATGGCTTGGTAGGTATGAGCTTTGACTAATCAACATGACAAAGAAGATTAGTGCAATTAAATGAAAAATAAATAATAAGAAAAATGTTGTCATCTAATCAACATCCAAACAAAGGGTTTTAAAAGACATGGTGTTTGTTTTTATAAAAAAACCTTCTTTGTAGTTTTCAATTAACCATGGATCGTATCAAGTTTTTAAAGTACAATATACTTCAAGAAACTTGGTAACGAAGCTCTGATGCCAATTGTGGAAAACTAGAAAGGGGGGGGGGGGGGTTGAATAGTTTTACCAATTAAAACTTCCTTTTAAATATTTAGATCAACTTATGTCAATCTATTTAGATGTGTAAGTTGGATGTTGATGATCAAACACATAAAGGTATAAGTATGTAATGAAAAGATAAAGAGTAAGAAGCACAAAACCACAACGCGAGTATTTATAGTGGTTCGGCTACAAGGACACCTTCCTTGACCTACTCCACTCCCCGAGTCACATAATCGAGAGTTCATAATCACTATACGACACCAGCTCCTTATGGTGGAGAAACCTTCACAACGTTGCCTACTCTTTTTCCAGTACTAGGCTAACCACCGGCTTCTTTCACACCAAGGTGAACCACACCTAACATAACATTGCCTACCCTTTATTCGGTGCTAGGCTAACCACCGGGTTCTTTCACTCCAAGGTGAACCACACCTATCACAACGTCGCCTACCCTTTATTAGGTACTAGGCTAAATACCTAGTTCCATTATAATGGAGGAACTACTACCCAACACTACACAAATTGACTAACCCCAAAGGAGATCTACTCCTTATGATGTCAACAAAGATAATAGTATCCTTTGACCCAATACTAATCTATCTTGTACATCGAATCATACCATATCGAATGTACATCTTAGGCACCTTTCACTAATGCCTTTAACTAGATCTTCAAGACACCCTTCACTAATGTCTTGTGACTTGACTTCTAGGCACCCTTCACTAATGCCTATAATATAGACGATCGACACCTTTCACCTAATGTCTTCGTCTTGACACTTGAGACATCCATCACTAATGTCTTCAACATAACACTTCTTAGAAGAAAGAAAAGAACCATCAACAAGAGGACTTCAGTAGTCTTGATGATGAGGAAGTATGGAAACTCATGGACTTGAGCTTGCTTGACTTCAAAGGTGGTGATCTGGCCTTTAAGAGGAACCTAGAGAATCACACAACAACAAAACTACAAACATAGATCTCTTGGATCTGGGGTTAGAGAGTTTTTAACTCAAGGGGAAAGTATGTTAGAAAGGGGTGAGAAACAATGAAGAAATGACTCACTATTTATAGAGGAAAATGTCTACTGTTCCCCGGATCCCACGGATCCCTCCCACAAGGGATCCGTCTAGCGTAAAGCTAGGGATCCGTGGGACGCTCCTCTTTGCCCATGGGTATTTTGGTTATGGGTCATGGGTTGATCCATGGGTCTCTTACTAGATACAATGTATCTTATGAATACAATGAACCTAGTCAAGTGAGTATGGGTCAATATCATGGGTTATGGATATTATCCATATATGACATAAGCATGATGTCATGTAATGGGTTATGGGTCAAGCTCCATGGATATGGGTTGTACCCAACTACATTCAATGTATTTGATCAATGGGTTATAATACTTAAGTTTCTACCCATTTATAATACCCAATATACTACATACTAGTTATGTGTATATTTTACCCAAATATGTAAACACTAGTTGTTGTACATATGTATTACTAAATCATAAAATCACTTATACTTATTTTAGTGTTTTATGTGAAAATGTAAGTGTGTTAGAAAACTATTGGTTCAAAATATTTACGTATTTTATTTGTTTCATTAAAATGATTTTACGTTTGTTATCGACAAAACATTAGAAGATCGTAAAATATAAATAAACGTTTTTACGGCTTATTGGTGTTAACAATTTTGATAATACATTGTTGGATCATTTATTGGACGAGTACAAGAGTGGTGAGGGCATTGATCTAGCAAAAGATAAGCTAGCTTTACAGAGGCTTCGAGAAGCTGCAAAAAAAGCCAAAATTGAACTATCATCAACTAATCAGACTGACATTAACATTCCATTTATTAAAGCAGATGCTTCTGGTCCCAAACATTTTAATATGACATTAACTAGATCAAAGTTTGAAACATTAGTTGGTAAACTGATTGAAAGGACCAAAAACCCTTGTTTAAGCTGTCTAAAAGATGCTGGTCTTTTGCCTAAAGACGTTGATGAAGTTTTTCTTGTTGGTGGTATGAGCCGTGTGCCAAAGGTGCAATAAGTGGTTACTGAGATTTTTGGGAAGAAACCGAGTAAAGGTGTTAATCTTGATGAAGCAGTTGCTATGGGAGATGCGATTCAAGGTGGTATTCGCTGGATTCTGGGTTTAAGGTCGCCGGAATCTGGGTTTAAACATGAGGAAGATGAAGATGAAGGGTAATTAACCAAAATAATGAAATGACCATTTTACCCTCATGTGCAAGGCACATGGGGAAATTAACAGACGTTGACTAACAGAATATTGGTCAAGGGACTTGTCTAGAGTATAAAACCCAAGTTTTGGACTCCCCACAATGATAATGCCCAAGTTTGTCCCATTGCGATGCGCAAGAACAAGTTTAGGGACCAACGGTGTATTTTAGTCTAGTTATTATATGCATCGACTCTTAAGAGTCGATACATATACATATTATATGATTTTCAAAAATATTTGATTCGATGACAAAAAATACGCTAATTAATACACAAAATAATCAAAATTTAAAAAGTTACTTATTAAATAGTCCGACCTTAATGATGGTCATACAACTAAAAAAAGTTACAAATAAAAAAAATATTTTTTAGATAATTAGCCCTAAGTTAATTTGTTTGAACTTAAGGTGGTGTTTGTTTTTCAAAAAGAGCCTTTTAATAGTCTTTTGATTTGACTCATTAAGACGCGTTTACACATGTGCCTAATAACTTAATAATAGCGCCCATTTTTTTTCCTCATTGAAATGCGGTCAGAGGTTAACACCTCTTACCCAACTAGATGCGAATGGGATGTTTTAATGCCTTTTAATGCCTCATAATTCTTCTTTCTTCTTATTTATTTTTATTTATTTATTATTTTTTTCCTATGGTTATTTTTTTTTCATTTTACACGATATTTTTTCTCGATTTTTCCTTTAATATTGAATGTACGTTTAAGATAATTACCCCATTCTTTTAACAAATAATGTTCAAGATAATAATGATGATGACACTCAAACACTTAAGAACTTTTCCAACAATAGTATTATACAACTAGTTTGTGAAATTAAATTGTGGCACATATACTTTGAACACGAGCTTAAAATTTTTAATTAAAAAGTATTTTAATTGTTAATTGACAATGTTAAACATACTACAAAATATCTCTTTTCGCAATCTTATCATTGTAAAGCAAACGATAGTGACAATTTGTAAATTGATGTAAGTTTTCAACCACAATGGAGTACAGCAAATTAACAATATATGACTAATTTTAGAGATTAAATTGCGAAATAATGTTCTTGAATATTTTGTTTTAAGACATTTTATTTTCATGTTGGTAGACTATGTTAATTTCTTGACTCAAATGTTCCATTTAATGTTTAAACACATCTATGTTTCGTAGGAATAAAACTGATATGTACCTATATCATTCAGACATTTAAGAGTTAAAAACAAACAATATCATTTGATTCAGATTCAGATATTTACGTCTTAGATTCAGATTCAGATATGCGAATCAAATTCATATTCAGAGCCTCTTAAAAAACAAACAACATTTAAGTCTTTAATGGAAAATCTCAGACCTTTATGAGCATACTACACTTATGGGATGTTTCTTTTCCACTTAATGAGTGAGCCCAAACATTTATTTCTTCTTGTTGAAGAGATCTACAAAAACTTATCTCTTAATTAAGAGGCTATACTAAACATATCTGCAAACCACTTAATTTAAGAAATAGCCCCTTATTCATTTTGGAATATAGATAAGTTGTTTCCCGATAAAATGTCTATTATGAATGAGGCTAAAATTATTGTTCACTACTTAAAATAGAATATTTTTTTATTAGATCAAAATTTAAACATTTTTTTCAAGATTTATTGTATTTCTTAAGGCCATATAACTAGAACTTTATATACTAAACTGCTTATTTTAAACATTCTTCTCCCTATAAACGACCCCAAACACCTTCCTAATGGCAATTTTACTAAGAGTAAATTGCAAAATATATTCGGCTTGTCAGTTTTCATACTAAACATTTTCATTAAAAACTTTTGGCATTAATCATCCTTCGGTTAGTAAAAGTTAACAAATACATCCCTAGAAACTAATGATTCAATTTTTTTTCGTTATTTTCGTTATCCACTAAAATTCAAACACACATCTTGATAAAATCACTCCCAAACACCATTTTATTCATTTCATCTTCTTTTTCTCATCACCCCACTACCCATCATTATCGTCTTCTCACTACCTAAACTACTCACCATAAAATCACTTACTACTACCATAAAATACCTAAAACTAGGGTTGAGCATAGGTACCATAAAAACGGGATTACACCGGAACCGTACCGATACCGACCTATACCGGTACCGGTTCACTATACTCGGTACGGTGCCGGGACAATCAAATAGGCTAAAATAAAAAACGGTACCTCATAATCGATACAAAACTAAATACGGGAAATATCGGTTAGGGAACCCTACTTGTCAAGTACTTTTATCTTTGACAAAAATACACCCTAAACTTGTCCAAAATCATCGTGTTTGCCCAAAACTTGACATTTCGGTCATCATTAGTCCAAAACTTGGGTATTTTAGGCCAAACTCGACCTTGACACGTCAATGTACTTTTAGCGAGGGCAAAATTGTCTTTCACTGTAGCGTACTATTTCAAGCCTTTGTACAGTGTTCCGATTCCCTATATTTCAAGCCGTTGAACAATTGTGTCGTCACTTATCATCCTTAAACTTTCCCACAAAACCTGTCTTCTACAAAACTTTGCTGACTCAGTATGGCGACTGCCTATCCCAAAGTCTAATCATGTAGCGGATATCCTAAAGGCAGCAGCCCAAGCGGCAGAGGCTTTTCTGTTGGAAATGTATATATTTACAAACATGTGAATGTCCGGATTTGAACTCGTGACCACGGGATTGCACACATTAGAGAATGAGAATTAAAGTTAATAATTAATGTTTATGTTTACGATTAATTATTGCACATTAAGTCCGGTTAACGGTCGTTAAGTATTTAACGGAAAAATGACTAACGGATTAAATGGAAAAGAGAAGGACTAGAAATGGAAAACTTGGAAAGTTATGGGTTTGGCTTTGGGCTTGTGTACATGGTCGGCCATAGGGCCTCTCCTAGGCCTAATTCCCTAACTTGTTCCCTAAGTTTACCTACTAGTATATAAGGAGGCTTAGGTTCTAGGGTTTCATACACTTGTGCATTGAATTAACCCTAGATCTCTCCTCTCCTCTCTCTTGTCCTATATTCGGCCGAACACCCCAAGTAAGGGAGTTTGGTTTCGTTTTTCATAAACGAGGACTTGTGTTAGATCTAGCAATCGCTTGATTCGTTGGTTAATTCGTGTGTACAAGAACGTGGTTGTAAGACATTATTCTTACATCATTTGGTTTGAGTTGTAGAACGGTAAGGGACAACTCTCTAAACCACTTCTTTGGTTTGCTCAAGAGATCTGACAATCGTAAGAGGTACGTTACGCATACTTTCAGTTAATTATTTATTGGTTATGATCTTTAAGTCTTCCGCTGTGTACTCTTGATGTTTACTTGTTTATTGTATGTTATATATTTCATAAATTCAACAGTGGCATCACGAGCCTTGTATAACAAGTAATTAATTACTGAAACACATAATTAAAATAAACATGAATGTGTTATTATTTGTATGCTTAGATCTAGGGTTTGCAAAACCTAAACCCTAATTATTTAGGGGGGCGTTTAATATTGGTGCCCTAATTAGGGTTTTGTAAACTATTGTTTTAATTGGATTAGAAACCCTAAGATGCATGCAACTTTATGTGTATATGCGTAACTTTGATTTAATTGCATTAATTGTTAAGTGTAATTTCATGTCCATGATAATTACATGCATGTTTTATCATGGATCTACTTTTATTGTATGTCTTTCTTGTTTAAGTGATATACATTAATTATGATAGATCTAAAATTGGGGAAGACCTCAATAATTATTAATTTAATCAATTATGTGCTATGTGGTATGTGTTTAATTTTGACTTACTTGTCAGATAAATCGATGCATGTGGTTCACCTTGTACATTATGTCAAACGGGTGAAAGTCTTAATTAAATATATGCATATTGACAAGATCTAGAATTGGTTATTAATAGGATTTATCAAAACCATTTGCATGTGGCTATTTGATATGCATGACTTTTTATTTGTTATGCATTCATTGTTTACTTGTTTATTTTTACAAATACTTGCTTGTTTGATATGTGTAACAGGGGTATTTTTATAAGAAAAATAAACTGACCTAAACAATGGTGAAACATGTATTTTAAGACTAGTAATCATAATCGTTTAATTGATTGATGACTTTGGTACAAATGGTCTGAACGGCTCACCCATGAGAATGAACTAATAAAAGGGGTTCAAAGAAGTGCGCACAGTCACACTGAATGGATGTCTAAGGTTGTGCTTTAGCACGCACCTGGTCCTCTGCCCCCTGTAAGTTCGAGTGGAGCTACTTAGTAAGCCATTAAATGTGCAAGCTCATCTTAAGAGCGAATTAGTTTTAATTCCATGCGCCACTTGGGTGGTAATTATCCGAAACACTAAGTGTTTACACTTATGCAAAAGTACGGTATAATGGATGATAATTAACACTAATTCCTTGATTGGTGAACCCAATACCTCAATTAAAGTTTGATGATGAAAAGCTTATACATTAAAACAAGATATAAATGTTTTAATAAAAACTATGCTACAAAGATGAATGCATGACATCTTTGTACATATTTGATTTAACATCAAAACTATTACCCTTTAATTTAAGTTATATGCCATCCAACGAAACGGAAACACCTAAGATTACTTCCTATTTGCGTGAGAACGTGATTTAGATCGTAATCAAAGGGTAAAATGTCCACGTGTCGTGAGAGCGGGCATGGGCGATTTTTGCATTTCTTAAGTTGGACAACTTAATTGAGTTAGGCCGTGAGAACTGGCAACTCAAGGCATAAGATGGGATAAAACATGTTTACATGGCAATTGAAATTGGCTATATGTAAATTCCATAAATCTAGGAATTGCAATTGATATTGGCAATTGAGCAAAAGCTCTACCATTTTGTGTAAGGTTCATTACTAGCGGATCAAGCGGCGTGATGAAATTATGACAATTTGGATCCTAGTTTTCAATAAATATTAATTGGTTATATGAATATGAACCTTGGGTATTTAATTGTTTATTGAAAAGGAAAATTATCAAAATACTAATTACTGTTTTTTGAACTTTTTACGTAGATGGCTCAACCGATAACTATGAGCTTAATGAGTTCCGCTTTCAAAGATATGATTGGAAGGGACAAGCTGACTGGCCCTAATTTCAATGATTGGCATCTTTCACTTAGGATCATCCTTCGTGTTGCCCAAAGGGTTGAAATTTTGACTACACCTCTGCCTGATGCTCCTCCCAACACGGCAACTGCTCTTGAACAAGAGGCATATCTTGTTGAATATGAGAAGCACAATGATGTGGCGTGTCTAATGCTTTCGGGGATGTCTGCTCAATTGCAAAAACAATTTTAGCACTATCCGCCTATGAGCATGCTAGATGAACTCAAACGTATGTTTGAGAAGCCACCAGCAGCTGAACTGTATGAACTAATTGAAAAGGTTCACAGCAAGCGAGGAGGTTGGCAATCATCTCCGACCACGTCCTAGAGATGAAACATCACTTGGACCAATTGGAGAAGCTTCGGTACTGTGGTTACTCGAATGATGTATGTGTCGGCCTCATCAATCACTCCCTTTAATCAGGATCGATTTGGTGATTTTATGCGAAATTATAACATGCATTGCACGGGAAAGACAGTGAATGAGTTACATGCAATGCTTGTAGACTACGAGAAGAGATTGCCAAAGAAGGCTCCTACACCTGCTGTGCTCGCTATCTCAGGGTGGTAGGGTAAACAAGCCTAAGCCGCAAGAGATAAGAAAGGGAAAGGAAAAGGAAAGGGGAAACAAGTTGTCATCCCACCAGCTCCTAAAAAGAACCCTGGAAAGAAAAAGGAGAATCCTAAGAAGGATTTAACTTGCCACCACTGCAACTCACCGGGTCACTGGAAGCGGAACTGTCCAGTTTATCTCTGTTAGGTCACTAGTTTTACAAACACAAGTTATAGAGAAAGAGATGAAGGCGATTGAACAAGTAAAACCACACACACACACGAGATACTATGACCGGTTATGAATAAGATGTATGTGAAAGAAAAACTTGAACAACCAACCCTCAAGTGAGGGTCATTACATGGTTTATATAGGCAAGGAGCTAGGGCAACACTCCCTCTCCTTCCCTATTCCTTATTGGGCTTGGGCCTAAGCTTATGGGCCTTCTACATAAGCTTGACCTTAAACAAACATAAAGGCCATAATAAAGCTACCTATTACATATGAAATATAAATACTTGAAATATGTTTAGGAGTGATTCCAACAATCTCCCCTCAAGTATATATGAATGTAAACAGTGAAGGCGTTGATGTAATAGTAGCTATGGACGTCTTCGACATTCTTCTTTCTTGTGAGAGGAATTGTCTTGATTCGAACAATCTCCCGGTGTAGAGATAGTTATCTTTGAACAGTTATGCTTCGACGTCATCTTTAACTTTGTTCTTTGATTATTGTTCTTTGTGGTGAAAGTGATAGTATGTTGTTGTCTGCATCGATGCACCTCAGTCAGCTTCGTTTCTCTAGTGTCTCCATGTCATTCTTCAACATGCTCACACGCTCTTTGACGTTGGAAATCAATACTGATGAAGTTCTGTAAGTCTTTGACTTTGTAGATTCTTTGATTGATGAAGAATCATTACTTTGTTGTGTTGCATTGAATAGAACTTCCATTAGTGATGATGTTGGCGTGAGCATGAGAAGAATCTGCACGATCATTCCGCTCAGAGCTTCCATAAGAAGAAAACATTTCAAGCGGTTAGTAATAAGCGGTTTCCGGCACTTACAAGTTTGAACTTCGAGAGTGTTAACAGCATAGTGTGAGAACACAACTCTCATTCTTACAAAGGCGTTCTGGCTGGAGTCCCACAAGTGAGATAACGCGATGTACCAAAGTACATCTGATTCGATGAGTCGCTGAGGTACACGAAGCATCACCTACGACTGTAGACCGATTGAGACACACTCCAGCGTAATCCACGGGGAGTTACCGAAGTGACCTGCTGTCAGGGCTGTTTGATGTTGACCTGGCAGGAGTTTCCATTCAATCGCGAGGATCACAGGATGTGAACCTCTCATAAATGTTCTCGACAGATTGCTAAGATCTGTGAAGGACTCGATATGAACCACTGATAATCTTATTTATTGATCATCAAGTGATTAAATGTCAAGTGTTCCTAAGAGATCTTTTGATGAATCTTGTGGCTCTAGACTCAATAGTGCGTTTTGGTTTTCCTGAGCGGAGACTAAGGAGAGGGTCTCCTTCTTCAATACCAGCGATCTCTAAGAGAAAGCCAATAGTTTACGTAGGGTTCCCTGTTAGAATGAAACAAGCTTACATTGAGAAAAACTTGAGTGGCTAAGAAGGTTTAGTGCATGCGTCACTTTGGGTCCATGCGACTTTTAATCTTCAATACCGGCGTCACTAAGTGTCAACCAGTAGCATATGAATTGAACCCGGTGTATGCGCCTAAGTTGGATAATCACGGAGGGCTATTTCTTTTCACCCTTTACTTTACATTTCTTTTTGATTCTTCAACTCCTTCTTTCTCCGATTCTCATTTTCTCCTTTTTATAATCATTCCTAAGGACTTCTAACACTAACTAATGGTAGTGTCCTTGGGTAGATCCCTCCGGCTCTGGCGGATCATAGGACGGTTATTCCTAACCTTAGTCACCTTATAACTCCATGACTAACCTATGTTTGCCATTAAAACCAATGTATGTGAAAATATCTCTCAAAGGGTTTGTTAATGAAAAACATGTTTGAACCATTGTGAGAGATGAGGTTTTGCATAAATACTCCCCCTCCACATGTGCTTAATAGTTTAAATGGTTAAATGCACAGTGAGGAAAGAGCGCGCACTTTTTTGAATTGATCCACTAAAGATAGACAATCTCCCGCGAGACACGGTTACTTTGAATAGTTAAAGAGTTACATTATCAGTTTTTAGGTGACAACTAGCTCTAATAACTACCTTGAAGGTGTAGACGAACCTTGGAAGGTTGTCAAACCCGTCAGGGTTCATGTCTATCAAGAGTTTCTCGAATGGTACTTTCTACTTGGACAAGTCCTTTACGAGACACGTTTACATTACTAGCGAACTAGCTTGAAATTATTACCCGTCCAGGACAAGTCTTTTCGAGTTATAAACAGTTTAGTACCGTCAATTCGTTGGTTAAGTCTGAGGTACATAGATTCATTTGCATTTTGCACAACATATTTCTTATCACACAATTTTCTCCCCCTCAAAAATGGCATATAAAAATGTTATTTTTGAAACGTTTGAGAATAAATATGACCATTTCGAGTGTTGCGGGAAGAGTGACCACTGTGAACAATTTGTGAACAAATTTTTCAACAAATACTCCCCCTCAACTAGTGATATAAACGGTTGAGGTTTTGAAAAATCATATGGGGAAGTACTTGTGTTTTTGAGCAAAACCTTGAAAAAATGAAAGGTTTGATAGGTTTTACTAAAAAATAAGAAGCTTTCGCTCCTTTTATAAGGATTGTGGCACTGATGCGTACCACAGGGTCCTTTCTTGACAATTACGGGTTGTACACTGTTATGTGTGCACAAGCCATTGACATATATAATCACACATCCAAAATTATATGAAGGAAGCAATTCAAGGGGTACCAGGAAGTGCAGTGATGTTCCCAGTGAGTGCGCAAAGGCGTTGAAAGCCGGTGATGTTTCTCTGGGTCGACCACCAACATAGCTCTCCAATGCGTGAAGGCTGATCCCTTCTGAACAACCGTTCATCAATCATGGTGATGATGCTTCTCACATCCCGCCTTTCACGAGAATTCCGCGCTTAGGAGACCCAACTTTCGGTATATCCTTCAACACATGCCAATCCATCCCTAACCGGCTTCAAGGTATGATCCCCGAATTTGTGGAGCTCACTACACGCCATTAAGCAGTTTCTTTGAAGTTCATTGCGGTAAACAACGCCGAAGGTTTTTGCGATGAGTGTATATTGAGATAGCTGGTTGAGATCGGGAAGAGTAAGCGTTGGAGGAGTGAGGTTGACACGCGTCTGATAAGATTCAACAACCATCTGGATATCTTCAACACGTTCTTTGATCACGATGCGTCTAATGAAGATGAAGCCTGACTTGATAAATTCACGTTGAACTTCAATCGAGAATTGTCTCATACGACCCTGTACTTTGGCAAGGTACATGTCTTCGATGTCGTTGAGAGACAAATTCTCAAAGTCAGCTTCGGAGAATGCATAGTCCTGTTCATCTTGTCGTTTGACTATGATATTCTTCAAGAAGGTGTAGTCCCATTTAGACTTGAGATCAACGTGTTTGATGGCCACGATGTCCTTAGAACTATACACTGCGTGTTGAGACTTCTGAACCAGGCAGCTTCTGTAGTAGATTCTTTGGCGTTCAGGCCAATGATGAATCCCATACAATTCATCTTGGTCGTATGCTTGCACGTTGTCAGGAAAACAAGTGATTTACGTTCCTCGATAGCTATGCGGTTTGAGTAAATAGCGCGGGAATGGAAGAGTCAATGATGTAGCGTATTTTCGCGAACCATCGCTGTAGAGAAAATCCAGTCTCTGTTAAAGAAGTATCGGAAGGAATCCATGGTTCGTCGGCTTGGACAATGGTGGTAGGGGTTTGGTCCGGTCGGTGTAGTATGGAGGGTTGTCCCTTTGTGTGAAGTCAATTTTGCTTCGGATTGAGCCAATCCATGTTGTTAGACATAGCTCGAGTGATGTTCTCAAGATGATATTCGACCTCAGAGCTTTGAGTGTCTTGTAGAAGTTGAAAGCGCTTCATTCTTGATTCGCTTCAACTCAGATTTCGTCATTTTCTTCACATGGAACTTTTCTTGCAGAAGTTTTGCGTGCTCCAATGTAGAACCGTCTACCAAGTCTTGACCTTCATCAGGGTAGGGAGTTTGATTGAAAAGTGTGGAGAACCATTCAAACTCTTCGGTTTTATCGTCATCTAGCCATGAGACGACTTCAGGCTGAGTCGTCTTCTTCTTCTTTTGGAAGGCCTTGATGATGATATGGTTTACGCACTTGTTTGGGTGAGGTGGGTTGTTGTCGGGGCTCAAGGACCTCTTCATCGTCACCACCCGTATATTCAAAGTAATCACCTGTTTTATGAGTCAGGGGTGGTAACTTCGGAATCGTCGAGGTTATCAGTAGAAGACCGAGGTGGAGGAGACTTTGTTGAGAAGAAGTCCGTGGTGGAGGAGGTGGCATCGAAGTAGATTTACAGGCTTCTTACGGCGTTTAGGTGCAGAGTCCTTGTCCTTATCATCGTCATCTCTTGGTGCGTTTGGGTTGATCGGTGACTCCTTGCATGATGATCTGAGTTGAAAATCAAGTAGATTTTCGAAAAATTTAGGTTCATCGAGTAAGCGTTCGGATCGCTTTGACATTTGTATCACTAGTTTAGCGATTAACTCAGATTCAGAGAGATCGGCTTCTTTGGCCATTGTATGTTTAACCAATGCGTGATGTTAGGGGTGAGTTATGTCGGAAAATACTTCTCTAGTCACACCGGGGTGTCGAGAAAGAAACTTGTGGGTATGATCTCTTGCTTGTCTTCTCCAGTTCCTTTTGGACTTTAGGAGCGATATCCTGAAGGTACTTGTTAGTGTAACCTTCGATCATTTCGTTCAGTTCCTCTTTACGATGACTCTTCATGAACTTCTGAACAAATTCCCTTTCTTTCTCCATCTTGTGTTTCTCATCATTTAAGTCTTGAATTTGGTCACAAACCAATTCAGTTTTACGTAAAGTATGTCCTTCTTTCTGACTTGTTGGACAGCTTTCACAATTCTTTCATGAGTCTGAGAAATCCAAGATTTAGGTGGTTTCTTCATGGATTTGGATGATGATCTGGTTGACTTCGTTGATGGTGGTGGTGATGAGTGAGATGATGAGTCTGATGAGGAGGAGACATGAGGAGACTTGGGGTCCTTAGGCGCAGAAGTTTCCTTCTGTGACTGTGTGGGACTGCCCAGAAGCAACTTGTCATAATCATCATCTTTATCTTTCTCAGACTTCTTCGAGTATCGGGGTTCTCAAACTCATATACGATAGTATCCTCCACAGGCTGTTGTTGTTGCAAGAGTGGTGGCACGGATCCCTTACCGGTTCGATTAACGTATCGAGGGATCGGTGAGGAGTGGGCAGCACCACTTGATCCTCCGGGGCCACCCATTTGATCTTTAGCAAATTCTTCAGCCTTTTGAAGGTGTCTGACGATGTGAAACTTCTTCCTGTATGATTGATCCAGTTGCTCTTCTTCATCTTCAGAGCTTTCATCTTGTGGCACAAGTGCCGGAGTCTTCCCTTTTCCTTTATTAGTTTGAGGACTTGGAGGTTTTGGTACTGAGAGATTTTCATCCTTTGCGGTTTGAGTATGTGATCTCTTCATCTGTGCAGTAGCATGAGTCCTCGTCCTGAGCTTCTTTGCGGTTCGGTGAAGGGATCGGAGTGGCTTCCTGAGAAGGAACTTTATTCTTAGGGGTAGGTTTCCTCTTTGGAATAGGTTTCTTCTTTGGAACATTCCTCTGACTATCTGAACTTGTGACACTTCCGGCACTTCCTTTTACGGTTCTCCTACGGGTGTTCGAAGATTTTTCGTCGAGATGACCAACTTTGCCTTGTCTGACTGCTTCCGGATACCTTTGTATGCGTTTGAGCTTTCGACATCTTCAGTTAGAAGGAAATCGGTAGCACGGCACCTTGTTTCTTTGTAGGCGTTTCCTTGATTCTGACGGATAGAATAGGTTCGTCAACATATCGTGATTATCGGGGTCATTGACCCTCTTGGGAATATCAGGATGAAGTCCAAGTGCTCTCTGGATCAACAATTTAGTATATCCGATGTAGGGAATCTTTGAGCCAAGTTTGTTGAGAAATGACATCATGTCATCCCAAATCGAGCCGATAGCGATGTGTTTCATGTTGACCAATGCCCAGAATATTTGCAGTTCCATGAGCTTAGGGTGCTCATAGCAGCTGTCACGACCAGAAACAGACTTGGTGATGATCATGTAGAGAGTTCTCGAGGGTTGAGGAATACTCTTAAGCTCTACGTGAGAATGCTTGGTGATTACTCCTATAGCCTCGTCATAACCGATATTGATTAAGAATTGGAGAGTGAGCTCTTCAGCAGGTGTGGCATATAGTTTGGTTGGATCGACATGAGGAATTAGGAGAACAGCCCTTAAGTCTGCAGGTGTAATGGTGACTTGTTTGTGATTCAGAGTCACCGTCACAGCCGTCCGTCCTTTGACCCTTTCCATAGTGTTCCAGGCTGTTGGATGTAGATCTCAGGAGCGAGTTGCGAGTGAGTGAGCATGTTACGATCGGATGAGTCCTCAGAATATCAATAGCAATTAGACACGAAGATTACGAGCAAGTAAGGTGTCAAAGTCAACATGAGATTGTTCTTTCCTATCTTCATTGGATAGCCATGAGGATAGATATGATAATGGAGAGAACTTGGATGCATCCACATTCATTTGTTCACCATGTTGTGATCTGAAATAACATTAGCCAAAAGAACCAACATATCGAAAGACATAATGTTAGTCAACAGAAGGTCTTATTGTCCAGTTATTGAATGTACAGTGTCAATGATTGTTACGAGTCCTAAGTCACTTGTATGTTCAATAGTTTAATGAAGTAGTGAAATGTTTCATGAGTTAGTTAACTTTAAGTTTTAAAGTTTATTTTATCACTTATTGTTCACAACATATCAAACAATTTAAGTATATTAGTGACATTATTGGATTCGTGACGATATGATTAGTTTATTTACAAGTTTGTACACGTAACAATTCATAACGAAGGTGTGATCCAGGCTTATGCGTAGGATAAGTAGAGTTATGCGTGAGACGAGAATGATATATGCGTAGGCGTAAACTTCGCGCGTAGAATCCTAACTACGGCGTAAGAAGTGTTACGCGTAGGAAAAGGGACCTTATGCGTAGGCATATATTAACCTTAAGAGTAAGGCTACTCGTAAGAGTTGACCTTATGCGTAGAGGTCACTGTTTACGCATATCCTTCACAGGATACGCGTAGTCCACTGTAGAACCTTACGCGTAGGCATAAGCGACTTACTGGCGTAGGGTAATCCTTATGCGTAGAAATGCAAATGACCTTTGTTCTGAATTTTAAGCGTAACAAATCCTGAAATAAGTTCATCAAATCATTAACATTATCACAGAAAATCATTTTAACAACAATTTATGGCAAGAACACATGTCAAACAGTTATGCGTAGAAATCCTTACGCGTAGTCTAAAACCCTAAATTTACGCATATGAATTTTAGCCATAGAATTTGCATCAAAGTTTTTCTGGTATATCTTAGATGTTGTGAGAGCATATTGACCAAGTCTTAACACTTATTTTGCAGTGAATAAAAAATACCCAATTTTTAGAACATTAAACCCTAATTCCTAATTCTGAATCAATTAAGGTTTCTGGGTGGTTATAAGGCATGGATATCATCAATACAACAGCACATAAGCATAACACAACAATCTTTTTGACCAACACACTTCACATTCGAAAATACACAATTCGACTCATAAACCCTAATTTTCAAAAATCATAAATTCGTGTTTCTGGGTGGATTTTGATGGTTAAAATGGTATCATTGATGTATTATGAACGTTTTGACACAAACCATTTCACCACAAACACACACATATTGATTGTGTGTTCTTACGCATAAGCGTAGAACACCTAATCACGCGTAGAAAACGTTTTAGCCGTAGGATTTACATGAAATTCAAAACCTTATCTTAAAGACATGTTGTAATCACGAAAACACTTACAAGATGAAGATCAAAAACACGGTTTTCTTGAATCAATTCAAAGCGTAGGATGGTTTTATGTTTTGAGTAATAAATGAGAAGTGAAAGTTAGGTGGAGGATATTTTTATTTAAAATATCTTTAAGGTTTTGACAGTTTTGGTCCCTCCACCTTTTCCTTTTTCAAACAAAGCCTTTTAACTTCCATCATGGTTACCAAACAAAGATTTTTAGGAAAGAAACATGACGACACTCCCCATCGACTTGAGAAAAATAATGAAAGGTTATTAATTTAAGTCCGAGGAGTGTCTTTGAACCAGAAAATGTACCACCATTTGTAACAGAATCAACCGAGATATGATAACATGCAAGTACACAGATGTTTTGAAACAGTTAAGAGATTATTTTCTCCCCCTCAACACTTGATCGGAAAAATATTGAATTTTGAAAGATTAAAGTGTTGACGGAAGAAATGTACTTGCCATGTTGAAAGAAAGATAGATAAGGAGAATATTTTTGTTGTTTTATCGGATTTTATATTTTTGTATTTTGTTTTTGAAAAGATATTTACAGGAGATGTTTTGGTGTTTGACAGGTTTTTAAGACTGTTTTAAGAGGTCATCCAATTCCTCTTGAGTCAAACACCTCATACCAATTCGGTGGACCAACTCATTAAACCTAGCGGGAGGCACTCATCCAGATGACTTGAGCACAACACGCGGACATGGCTACATATTCTGCTTCGGTAGATGACAACGATGTACAGATCGCTTCTTTGATTGCCAAGACACCAGTTTATCAAGAAATTGTAGAGCTCTGAAGTACTTTTCTTGAGTCTAAGCATCCTGCGTGATCAGCGTCTGAAAAAGCGATTAGTTCAAAACCGAATCAACCGGATGATCCCCAAGTTAATGGTTCCCTTGATGTTTCGGAGGATTCTTTTAGCCTCGAGAGGTGGGTTTGAGTTGGTCGCGGCCGATACGGGAGCATAGATAAGCGGCAAAGACAATATCAGGTCTGCTAGCTGTTAGATACATGAGAGACCCAATTATACTTCGGTATTTGGTAGGGTCAACCAATTTCCCATGTAAATCAACATCTAATTTCTTGGTATGAGCCATTAGTGTGGCATAAGTGTCCTGGTTGTCATTCCAAATTTGTTTAACAATTCAAGGGCATATTTGGGCTGACTCAAGAAAATACCACGGGGTGATTGATGAACTTGTGGTCCTAGAAAGAACGTAAGTTCACCCATCATGGACATTTCAAAATTTTTCTTCATTAGTTTTGCAAAAGCGATTGAAAACTTTTATGTGTAGACCCAAAAATGATGTCATCCACGTAAATTTGAACAATTAAGATATGTGCCCGGTGATATTGTATAAAAGAGTTGGGTCAACCGAGCCTTTGGTGAAATTATTGGCAATGAGGAAAGATGATAGCTTATCGTACCATGCCGAGGAGCTTGTTTGAGACCATAAAGAGCTTTGTTAGGTTGTAGACATGGTTGGGAACTTCGGGATCAACGAATCCATCACGGTTGGTGACATAGACCGTTTCTTTAAGTTGTCCATTGAGAAAGCGCCGTTTTGACATCCATCGATAGACCGTCATATTCATATGAGCGTGCGAGAAATATCCGAGCGACCTCAAGACGAGCAACCGGAGTAAAAGATTCTTCAAAGTCTATTCCTTCTTCCTGACGATAGCCCTTAGCAACTAGGCGTGACTTGTTTGGATGACGTTTCCTTGACATCAATTTGTTTTTCCAAATCCATTTGAGACCAATGGCGTAGACCCTGTTGGTCTTTCAATCAGTTCCCATACTTCAAGACGTTTGAATTGGTTGAGTTCTTTCTGCATGGATTCAATCCAGTTGTCTTTTGTCATTGCGTCTTTAATGTTTGTAGGTTCAGATTGGCGTGACGGTGAGCATAAATGCAATATTCACCATCTGTGTGAAGACGTTGTCTCGTAACGATTGGTTGATTCGGGTTGCCAATAATGTTAGCCAGAGGATGGTCTTTTGTCCATCTATGTGTAGAGGTTTGATGTTGGTATACATTGTGCGGTCGAGGATTCAAATGGTTTGTTGAAGATTCTGCGACATGCGTGCGGCGGTCTCATTGGCAAAGCGGGTTGAAGAACGCATTTGGATCAAAATCTGCAGGTGGGGGTACTTCATTGGAATATCATCATTTGGTTCATCATTGTTAGGCGGTGTGTTCAATTGTTGTGTTGGAGTCAAGCGGGTGTAGGTGCATCTTCAACATGATAGTTGTTGTAGTAGGTGTATCGGTATAGGAATATTATCGGGTTGTGCGGTGAGCTTGTGGATACACACTGGAGCGTTCATCAATATCATCAGCGAACAGGAGCAAATAACCTTTCCATTTGTTGATTGAGTCGGTGATGATGGGGTTGAGGGAAGTTTAAGCGGTTGTGAGGGTTCTAAGCTGTTATACTCGAAGCCATTCTCGTGAGTTCATCGAAATGAGCATGAATCGTTTCCATTACCTCCTTGGTTCGACGATTCAGTTCGGAAACCTTTAGAATTGTCACGATTATCCAATAAAGACTCCAATATCAGCTTTGGCTTTGAGCTTTCCAAAATCACCACGATCATTATTCGGATAGCAAAGGGATCCAAATACATGAAAGTGTTTGAGGTTCGGTTTATAGTTGTGGACAAGCTCGAAAGGTGTTTTGTTGTGGCGTTTTGTGATCATAGAACGGGTTTGAGTATAGCATGCGAGATGACTTACGCCCATAAGTAATCTGGAAGTTTAGCATTGATTAACATTGTTCTTGCGGCTTCCACTAACGTTCGGTTTCGTCTTTCGACAACTCCGTTTTGTTCGGTGTATGCGTGCAATAGATGTTTGATCTGAATTCCCACTTTCTCATAAAATTCACGAAGGGTTTGGTTAACAAATTCAGCCTTTGTGTCCGACTTATCACGGTGTTCGTTGAGCTGAACCTCGTATCTTTGTGAGAAAGGTGATGATCATTTGTGGAGCTTGGTCTTTGCTACGAAGAAAGTAGACCAAGTCCATCGTGAGTAGTCATCAACAATTACTAAGATGTAGCGTTTGCCATTGATCATTTGCACGCGCATCGGGTCACACAAATCCATGTGAAGAAGATGTAGTACATCTTTGAGAGTGTGTTCCACCTTTGAAGGAAAATGAGCACGAGTGCTTTTCCCTTGTTCACAAGCTGAGCAAAGGTGATCTTTTGAATAACGGAATCGTGGGAGTCCTTCAACTAGTTTGTGTCGAGCAAGGTTGGTGATGGTTTGAAAGTTTAGATGTGAGAGAGACGGTGCCATAGCCAGGATTTTGTAGATGTTGCCTTTGAAAGTAAGCAAATGGGAGAGGAAGCAACCATGTCTTGCATAGAGATAGTGTAGAGACTAGAATTACGCGAGGCAGACATAAGGTCATTTCCTTGTAGATCACGAATGAAACAAGTTTTCTCCCCGAAAGCAACCTCCAAATCTCCATCACAAAATTGACCTACTTATTGTGACAGAGGCCTTCCACATAGTAAACCCTGCTGATTTCGATGTTCCCATTGACATAATCTCCGTAGCCCATGACAGCTGCGAAGTGATCGATTCCCGAATCGGCGGTGCCAATGAACTTTGCAATAAAGTTTGATAACAATTTAAGGTTGCCTGTCATGTGTCGGGAACATCCGCTATCAACAATCCAGAGAATGATTGTATCACTGCATTACACACGATCGACACAGATGGAATAGAATTAGATGTGGAACCCGAAATGTTAGAGGGTTCCGAAGCAGATATGTTAGACATACACACATTGATAATTTTAGGCATCCATTTAAATCCTAGTGTGTTATATATCCATTTATGCCATCTATAACTACTCTTTGCTTTAGTCTTAGTGAAAACACTAGGTGGTACTACATTCTTAGGAGGTGAAGCGGGAGCTACTGTGATAGCAATGGTTGCCTTAGAATCGAAAGAAGGCGGTCTACCGCACTGGACTTAGAATGATTAGTGGGCCTAGAGGTATTCCGATTCTTAGGATTTAAATGTCGAGAGATTATAGCTTTAGCAACACATTTGTCATGACAATCGAATTCATACTCTTTAGACAAATAACACAAGGTGCATCGGACTGAATATCAAAAGTACTTAACGGTTTAGCATTCGTTACATCACTATTTGTATTACATTTGCCAGACGCAACATCTATAGTGGAAGAAACATGAGTTTTATTGAGTCCTAGGGGTTCTTCTACTTTAGCATTCCTTATTGATCTTTTCTTAGGTCGCAACTTCCTATTCTTTGATTGAGTGCTCCTAGGCTGTGAAGTGCGGACGTTTGGAAAAGATGCAACTATTCCTGTTTCAGTAGAGGGAAAGACATTAGCAACTTGTGATTTGGCAGTGGAAATTCTAGGTTCACGATTACTAAGTGTGGTGGTGCTAATCTCTTAATCACGATTGGCGGAAGTTGTTCATACTTTCCTAACATTTCCGTAACTTAGAGATAGTGTGAATCGGATCTTGATTTTCGAGCGAATATTTCCAAGCAAAATTCATGACATCTCTAGTGTGAGCAAGATATTGATCAAGTTCGTTTGATGCTTCAAGTCGAGTCTTTTTGAGTAAATCAAATATGACACCATATTCCTGTTTAACTTTTAAAAGTTCTTGTTCATATTTTGAGATTTGACTTTTCAAAGACACGTTTTGATCATCCAGTTGCTCAATTTTAGGATCAGAAGATTTTGCACTCAACGGCGATTTTCTTTTGAAAACTAAGTTGATGGTTGTGAATATCTTTTCACACCAATGAAGGACGGACGTTTTGCATTGTAAATTTCATTGAGTAATCGTTTATTTTCAACTTTTAAAGACTCGATCGAAGCACATTATCGTGTTCTCAACATAACAACAGTTTCAACAATATCAGCAGAGATATTATCAGATGCATATGGCAAAGAATAGAATAACACAACATTATGGATATCAACACAGATAACATCTTCCAAGAGTCGATCAACATCTTTTCTTAAGAGTTTCTTTTTACGTTTAGTATTAGAAATAGATGTTTGTTTTCTAAAAGCGTTTTTCATTACCCCAAGTTCCTTATGAAAATCCTTTTTCCAGGCAATTGCACAACTTTTCAAGTTTTTAACATTAGGTAAAAGATTTTTCTGAAAAATGTCTCTTTGTTCTCGCGCCAGAGGCGATTGAAAATGTTCAACTTTGATTTCAGGTCGATATTCTATCTCATGTTGTAAAATTTTGAGGTCAGCCATGAAAATGTCAAAATATCGAAGAATTTTTTTGATTTTCAGGTTGTGAGTTTACTTCACTAATGGAAGGTAAAGGACCATAAGTTTGTGCAAAGTCTGTTTTGGGATTAACATTAGAAGACTCAGGTGTTTTGATGATAACCCTTGGTGTGTTTGAAGAATCCGTTGGTGTGACGAAAGTGACCGCGTTTTTATAATTAAAAGGTTTGTTGTAAACAACATTTTTAATTTTGATCGACTCTCGTCTTCTGCATCTAATTCCTCTTGACGATGATATTCAACAACACTCATGACAGTAGTATCAATTTTGTATTACTCGCACTGAAACTTCAGGAGTTGGTTTGAATGTTTTTAGTGAAAGCTTTGGTTTGTAATCACTAGATTTTTCCATATCCTTTTGGATTGGGTTTTAAGGTAAACTTTTCAATAGTGCCGATTCACCATGTTTGTAAACAACAGTTTTAAACTCTTTAAGTTTGTTTTGCAAGCCGATAATTTCTTCAAGAAGGTCATCTACCCGATTCGTTGAATGCTTTTTGTATGCAGAGAACTGTTTTTGACAAGTTAACAACTCCGCCTTAGCTTTTTGATTTTCCAAGGTGAGAGCGTTAATTTGCTTTTTATGTTCATGTTTGGTTGTTCTAATTCGGACAACAAAGCATTCTTCTAGCTAGATCCATCTGTCTCTCTAAATATTTTTCGTTTTGATGAGATTTAGCAAAAGCGGCTTCAAAACCTTTTTCACGTTTGTCTTGAGTTTTGAAAAAGTTGAGTTGCATTTGTAAACATTCAAAATCCTTGGTTAACAGTGCATTTTTACTTTTTAAGGACTGATTTAATGCAACACATGCAGCAATTTGGGATTGTTGGTCTTTAAGTAGCAGAACAAGATCTGGATGGGGCCAAGGTTCATCTTGTTCAACGTGAGTCACAACATGATCATTATTTAGATCCTCAAGTATAACCACGGAGTCAATTTGATTATCTTCTGGATCGTCAAATGTAACTACGGGGTTTATTTGAAAATCGTCAGAATGAGATGTAGATGACTCATTTTGAACATTCTGAGCCATGCCGGATTCAGATATTGATGGATATATTAGTTCAGATATGATGATGGTTTGTTCGGGTACCTGAGACAAGCCATCGTATTTCATCACTGGGCCTGTTCACTCATGTGTAACTCTTGCATATTAGCCATCAACATAACAAGCGCATTGGCACTGCAAGTCCTCCATATCATCATCGAGTGCATTTGCCATAAAGCTTTGTTCTTTGTCTGTGAGAGATCCACCAGCTTCATCCTTAAGAGCCAAAAGTAAAGCCTCTTTGAAATAAGCACTGCCCCGAGTCCTTGGCTTTGGGCATACATTAGCAGTGTCCCTTCTCATTGCGGTTGTAGCATCTAAGACCATTTAACCCATTGAGCATTTCCCTGTTCCACCACTTGAGCTCTGTTGTTATTCCTACCCACAACATTAAACCCTTGACCACCACCCATCTCGGCGACCATAATCCGCGATTACGAACTTCAACCCGTCCATTGTTCAACAACTTGAGTCCGTGTGGTAGATGAGGAACGAATACGATTGTTGGATTTGTTGGTATAACGGCCAAAAGCATTAGCAATCATCACAAATCCTTGTTGCAATGCTTCGACTGGATCGATTTCCTCGTCGCTTCACGACATATGCTTGAGCATTGTTGCTGTATGGAACCAATTGATTTTGTAGAGGTTGTTGCTGTGAAGGTGTGTTTGAAGCGGTTGGTTGAGTTCTGGTTGAGAGGATAATTCTGTTGAGCATACAAGGCAAGTTGTTGATTATCCGGATGTGATTGTTTAGCAATTTGAGCACGGAGAATCCTTTCCGATCAACTTCCTTTTCATGAGGCTTCAAGTAATCGTACAACAATCCATAGGAAGAATGATACATATTCTTCGCTTGACGGAGAAAAATGACATACTTCTCCCATTCTGGACCAAGACTACTCAGGAACTTAGTATTCACTGCAATTCTTGGCATGATGATGTTGTGTTTATCCAAATCATTGATGATGTCCGAAAAACGATGATGATAGGACTCTAGTGTCTCTCGAGGTTCAATCATGAAGTGTTCATAAGCCAAGTAAATTTTGGATTCCAAATCCTCGATTAAGTACGAGATCCTTCCATAAGAAGGCGAATATGATCCCACATTTTTGTGCGGTCTTTTGAGCATCAACACTACGAAGAATGGGGTTTGGTAATCCTAAGAGGATGTATTCCATTGCAAGTTCATCAGCTTCATAGTGTAGAAGTTCTGTGGGATTTAAATTTGCAACTTGATAGCAATGTTGGTTTGTTCATCTCTTGGTGGAACGGCATTTGGATCTCCGGGTACAATGACAGTAGGCATCTCAAATGGACCTTTCAAGATAACCTTCTTTAAGAACTTTCCATGTGGCTTCTTTAGATCACAAAACCTAAAGAACCTTATCACCCATTGATCGTAGTTTCAAGGAGTGAGCATTGGAGGTCTATCAAGTGATCCAGCTTCATGAATTGATTGTTGGCTGCTTAAAGCTTCACACATCTTTGCAAACCACGTGGGTTCCTTCATAGTGGTCCGTGATGGATGTTGATTGAAATCAGTTGTGTAGGGTTGAACTTGAAGGCTTGGTGGTGTTTGAACCATTTGTGGTGGTGGAATTGCACCAAGTTGTGGAGTATGTTGTTGATTAAATTGTTGTTGATAAATAGCTTGTTGTTGATTCCATTGTTGATGATTATAAGTGTGAGGGAAATAGTTAGAGTATGGTGGTTGAGACATGTTGATAAACTTGTGTAGTAAAAATGGATCTTTGTAGTCGAATGAACCTTTGTTGATGAAGTGTCCTTAGGCGTAGAAATCACAATAAACCAAGTAGTACTTATCGTTAAAAACACCAAAAGATCGCGTAACAATAAGAAGTTAGCGTAGGATTTAGTTTACGTAAGTAAGATAAAAAACATTAAAGTTATCGCGTAGACAAAAGTTAGGCGTAGAAAGTTAGGATTACCTTATCGTAGACTTAAGTTTACGCGTAAAGTGAATCTTATGCGTAGGATTTCTACGCGTAAGCTTATGCTTACGCGTAAGTTTAGGGTTTTGCCCAAATGATCTTTTACACTATCACAGTGCAAAAGATATCCAAAGTCGACGTATTTTCAGACTTATCCAAGTAAGAAAACAGGAATAAACCGGAAAATGAAGATCAAACCAAGGAAAAATTTTACGCGTAATTTTAGGGTTTTGATCTGCGTAGGATTACTCGTAATTTTGATTTTTCCCAAAGATGTTTCTAAACCAGTTTTGTGTGATGAAATAGCTTCAATAACACCAAAATAACACAAAAGTGTGAAACTTGATGATCCAAAGCACTCAAAACAGTTATGCGTAGAAATACACACACGAATAAAAACTAGTTCAAAAACAATGATCCACGCATAAAGTTTGAAACTTTTTGCCAAAACAAGTATTTTAACACCTTAAAACGTTGAAAGTACAAGAATCTTGGATTAAAAAGTGCAAAAACAAGTTTTTAAAAGAGCTAAAGAATGCGTTAACCTTACGCGTAAGACCCAAAACCAAAAAACTT
Organism: Chrysanthemum makinoi; assembly: GCA_910596185.1. Classification (NCBI taxonomy): domain Eukaryota; kingdom Viridiplantae; phylum Streptophyta; class Magnoliopsida; order Asterales; family Asteraceae; genus Chrysanthemum; species Chrysanthemum makinoi. The sequence continues at coordinate 235,553,378 of OU343219.1, forward strand.
CAAAAACAAACGAGTACACCCAACTATTTGGCTCTGATACCACTGTTAGGTCACTAGTTTTACAAACACAAGTTATAGAGAAAGAGATGAAGGCGATTGAACAAGTAAAACCACACACACACACGAGATACTATGACCGGTTATGAATAAGATGTATGTGAAAGAAAAACTTGAACAACCAACCCTCAAGTGAGGGTCATTACATGGTTTATATAGGCAAGGAGCTAGGGCAACACTCCCTCTCCTTCCCTATTCCTTATTGGGCTTGGGCCTAAGCTTATGGGCCTTCTACATAAGCTTGACCTTAAACAAACATAAAGGCCATAATAAAGCTACCTATTACATATGAAATATAAATACTTGAAATACTGTTTAGGAGTGATTCCAACAATCTCAATGAGTGCCTTCAGAATAAAAATAAGATGGTGCCTAGCTCATCAGGTATTTTTATGTTTGAATTATTTTCTTTTCATCATAAGCAAAATTCTGGATATGATACAAGATGGTACTCACATCATAATACATCCAGAGACTTAGAGGGCAAAGAAGCTGACTGTGGAGAGAGATACTTATGCGTTGGAAATGGAAAGCGTGCATTTGCCGAAGCCATAGGGACTTTGATTTAGTGTTGCCTTCGGGCTTAATTTTATAACTAAATAATTGTCATTATGCACCCTCCATTGTTAGGGGTGTTATTTCAATTTCTTTGTTAAAAGATATTGGTTTTGTGCACACTTTTACAAGTTATGGAATTTCAGTTTCTTTAAATGATGTTTTTTATTTTAATGCAATTCCTATTCTTGGTGTGTTTGAAATTGATATGGATGGTTGTATATCCAATGAAAATAATTCGTTGTATAGCATTAGCAATAAGAAGAGCAAGTTGAGCTGTGACTCTTCTTATCTTTGGCATTGTCGCCTTGCCCATATTGGCAAGAAACGCATGGAAAATGCAACACGATGGGCTTTACAAGCGGTCAATGATGAATCATTTGACAAATGCGAGTCTTGCATATCTGGGAAGATGACAAGGAAACCTTTTTCACCACAAGTGGAAAGGGCCTCCGATCTACTTGGATTAATACACACTGATGTGTGTGGTCCACTTAGACATGTGTCAAAATGCGGTGCTTCCTACTTCTTAACCTTTACGGATGATTTCCGTCGTTATGGTTATGTTTATTTACTTAAACATAAACATGAAGTCTTTGAAACATTTAAGGTTTTCAAATGTGAAGTAGAATTACAACTTGGAAAGAAGATTAAAGCTCTTTGATCCGATAGAGGTGGTGAGTATATAAGTCAAGAGTTCAAAGATTACTTAGCTGAGTGTGGAGTTATCCGAACTCACATCTCCTATACTCCACAACAAAATGGTGTATCTGAAAGGAGAAATCGTACCTTACTTGACATGCTACGATCAATGTTTGAACTTACGACTCTACCTTTTACTTTTTGGGATTATGCCCTTGAAACTGCTATTCGCATTTTGAATATGGTTCCAACAAAGAAGGTTGTTAAAATTCCATATGAAATATGGTGGGAAAAGCTCCCAACTTTTCTTACTTAAAGGTTTGGGGATGTGAAGCGTTTGTTAAGCGTGACACACCTGATAAGCTCCAAGCCAGTCTGTTAAGTGTATCTTTGTAGGATACCCTAAGGAAACTATGGGTTACTACTTTTACTACCCAGATGAGAACAAAGTCATTGGCTAGGTATGGAGATTTCCTTGAAAGGAATCTCATATCTCAAGAACTCAGTGGGAGAGTATATGATCCGGAATATGATCAAGAAGATACAACACCTTCTGAAAATACTAGCCAACTTCAAGAAGAACCTGAAAGCTTAGGTGCTCCTCTTGAAGTTGTTCCCATTCAGTAGGTCCGAAAGGACTATACGTGCACCTGACCGTCTATGTCTTAACGTAGAGGTGGAGGAAAATATGGTTGGGGATCTTAATGAACACGCCAACTATAAGGTCGCCATGGTGATCACGAAAAGGATAAATGGCGGATTGCTATGAATGGGGAAATGCAATCCATGAAAGATAATGATGTGCGGATTGAATTTGACCTTCCTCCCAATGCGAAAATCGTTGGAAGTAAGTGGATCTTCAAGAAGAAAACCGACATGGATGGCAATGTACACACCTACAAGGCTCGTCTAGTGGCTAAAGGTTTTACTCAAACCTATGGCATTGACTACGAGGAGACATTCCTCCTGTAGCGGACATAAGAGCTATTAGGATTCTCATAGCTATAGCTGCACACTATGACTATGAGATTTGGCAAATGGATGTCAAAACCGCTTTTCCGAATGGCCGTCTAGATGAAGACATCTATATGGCACAGCAGGAAGGGTTTGTGAATCCATTATTTCCTAACCGTGTATGCAAGCTTAAGAGGTCCATTTATGGACTGAAGCAAGCATCAAGGCAATGGAATAAAAGATTCGATGGAGAAATCAAAAGTTTTGGATTTACTCAGAATCTTGATGAGCCATGTGTATATCACAAAGCTAGTGGGAGTCGTGGTACTTTCCTTATTCTGTTTGTCGATGACATATTAATCATGGGGAATCATATACCAAGTCTGAATGAGGTGAAAGCCTATCTTGGTAAATGTTTTTCGATGAAAGACTTAGGGGAAGCAGCATATATACTCGGAATCAAGATCTACCGGGATAGATCAAGGCGGCTAATTGGTTTAAGCCAAAGTGCTTACATTGACAAAATATTGAAGAGATTCAATATGCAAAATTCCAAGAAGGGATTTTTGCCAATGCAAGTAAATCATGGTTTGAGCAGCCAAGGCTGTGCTTCAACACCTGCAGAGGTGGCGTATGAAGAAAGTTCCTTATGCTTCGGCGTAGGATCTATCATGTACGCGTACGATGCACAAGCCCGATGTGGCGTTTGCTCAAAACTTGACCAGTCGGTATCAACGAGAATCGGTGAAATTCACTCGATGCTTTGTTAAGCATATTCTCAAGTACCTTAGGGCTACAAGAGATATGTTCATAGTGTATGGGGAAATCCGAAGCGAAGCTGTCATTGTTACTGCGATGCATCCGGAAGTGTGACAAAGATGATACGAAGTCTCAAGCGGGTTACATTTTTGTCATCAATGGAGTCTTTGTGGATTGGAAGAGTAAGAAAGCACAACACTTGCGATGTACGCTCTGAGAAAATGAGTACATAGCGGCGTCGAGGCGCCATGGAAGCTGTTTGGATAAGGAAGTTTGTTTTGGGGCTTGGTGTTATGCCGTCGATTGAAAATCCTATTAAAGTATATTGTGACAATTCAGTTGCAATTACTTTTGCCCATGAACTGGAGTCATGAAGGGCACCAGACACTATCCTAGACAATATCACTATGTTCGAGAGCAAGTCGAGATAGGTGAAATTGAGTTGCTCAAACTTCACACAGATGATAACCTAGCAGATCCGTTAACGAAGGCCTTACCTGGTGAAAAACTTAATCATTTGTCTTATAAGTTTGGACTTCGTTTAGCTAGTAGTTTCATGCCCATCTGTGACTAAGTATTTTAGATAAAAGGATATTGTAAACATTATTATTGAAATGAAATAAAGTATTTTGTTATGTTTATTATTCATTTATTATGATGTTATCCTATATTTGCATGTTTAAATCCTTGAATAACTTAAGTTATTCTAAATAGTCCGTTGTCAATCAATAACATGGGAATGATATTGAATTAAGACAAATCTGAGTATTAGTTAGAATATACTTGAAAGTATATTGATGCGTAGCATGACTAATTTTAGATGATATTCAATGAATTGAATATAGGACTTATCCCACACGCATGATAATACTTTATGGATCTTTGTCATTAAGTATATCATGGATATTTATCCTCTGACTTGAGATACAAGAGATATGTCATGGATGTAGTGCATTTGTGTGAAGCAATCTAACGCTACACGAATCGTAGTTATAAGGGTTGTTTTTAGAAGTGTTGCGAAATTTATGAATCCTGCTTGTAGTCAAAATAGGATTTGTTTCCTTCAAATTTATTTTGAAGTATAATACTACTGGGCCCCTCGTAGGATTGTTAAGATGTTTGTATGGCCATACCCAAGGTCTTCTGTTTAGAAGAATTGGTAATCTTAATATATCATATAAAGCGAGAAACAGAATAGTTAATTAAGAAATGAGTAAGATCCATATTCTTATTAACATGGTATTAGAAACAAAAGGATGAATATGATGATGAATCATCAAACTTGGTTTTTTCTCCAGAAAACCATACACGAGTTGTACCGGGGCATTGGCGTGTTGCTAGACGCTAACCAATGTCATTTCACGTTTTGTAAACATATCCAAGTGGGAGCTGTTGGAAATGTATATATTTACAAACATGTGAATGTCTGGATTCGAACTCGTGACCACGAGATTGCACACATTAGCGAATGAGAATTAAAGTTAATAATTAATGTTTATGTTTACGATTAATTATTGCACATTAAGTCCGGTTAACGATCGTTAAATATTTAACGGAAAAATGACTAACGACCGTTAAATGGAAAAGAGAAGGACTAGAAATGGAAAACTTGGAAAGTTATGGGTTTGGCTTTGGGCTTGTGTACATGGCCGGCCATAGGGCCTCTCCTAGGCCTAATTCCCTAACTTGTTCCCTAAGTTTACCTACTAGTATATAAGGAGGCTTAGGTTCTAGGGTTTCAAACACTTGTGCATTGAATTAACCCTAGATCTCTCATCTCCTCTCTCTTGTCCTATATTCGGCCGAACACCCCAAGTAAGGGAGTTTGGTTTCGTTTTTCATAAACGAGGACTTGTGTTAGAACTAGCAATCGCTTGATTCGTTGGTTAATTCGTGTGTACAAGAACGTGGTTGTAAGACATTATTCTTACATCATTTGGTTTGAGTTGTAGAACGGTAAGGGACAACTCTCTAAACCACTTCTTTGGTTTGCTCAAGAGATCTGACAATCGCAAGAGGTACGTTACGCATACTTTCAGTTAATTATTTATTGGTTATGATCTTTAAGTCTTCCGCTGTGTACTCTTGATGTTTACTTGTTTATTGTATGTTATATATTTCATAAATTCAACATTTTCGACATAGGAAACCGGAAGTTGTTATGGATTATTACATGAATGAAGATGAGTTGCCAGGGTTTGTTGAAAGTATGGCTGAAGCACTCATGCTACCACCACCTGAGAGTACTGTTGGATATGGTAGTAACTTTTTTGATGACGTGGAATCTTGTGATGACATGTCCTTATGGAGCTTTTAGTTTTCCTTATTTTCTAAAAGAAGTTTGAATTATTTTTTATTTATTTTCTCCCACGTCATGATTGGGACTTAGCTTTTTGTAGACAAGTCAATGAAGGAGATATTATTAATATTCATTTGTAAAAGGCTTTTTGATATTTATGGACAACAAAGACACAATATTGCTACGTGTTCATTCTTGATGTTTTTAAGTAGTATATTCCTTTATTTAAATATCTAAGAACTATAAGCAATGCAATACCATACAATCTCTAGCTAATGGTAGACCAAAAGCACGGGATCAAGAAAAAGATAACTTACAGTTGAAATAAGAGTTTATAATCAGATTATTGCTATGCTTATTCATGTACTTATTTTGTGTTAAGATTATTTGAGTGGCTTCTTTGTAATTCATGGATTCTTGATGGTGTCTGTTGGGCATTAGAAGTTTTTTTTATCAATATGTGAAGATTGCATCTTGGAGAGGTGGTAATGCTCATTTTAGCATTACATATGTGTCTTCCTCTTAGGGTTAAGACGCACATTATAAAACACCGATTTGTCTCACACCACTCTTTGTTTTTTTACCAACAATCGTTTGATCATTTCATGACCGTGTAACATTTTGTAATCCATTAGTGAGATCTTCATCTCACAACCGCCCCCTCTAACAAATTGGTTTGTTATTTAGCTTATAAAATTTAAGTCCAGCGCTTAACTATAGATAAATTACCGCTTATCCTTAGACGGAAAAAGAATTAAGAGAAACTTAACATCGTTTCATGCACAAGGCTTTCATTAATCTTTTTGTAATTAGTTTTCATTTGTTTTTCTTATCAAAATTTAAAGTTTGTAACTTGGATATATTGGCGTACGTGATCACTAAGCATGTCAATTAATTTTTAAGTTATATGACTTTGTTGATATGGGGAAAAGAATTTCAACGCCTCTTATTGATAAATCCTGACTCAGTTCTTGATGTTAGACACATCTTTATGAAAATTTGGTTGTCTAATAATAATAATAATAATAATAATAATAATAATAATAAAGATTAAAATGTGAAGAATATATTACGAACAAAACATAAAACTCTTACAAGGAATTCAAATGAAGATCACGAACACTAATAAAAAGTAACGCCCAATGCCGTCTTCCACGGGTTATGGGTACCCAATACCGTTTCCGGTGTATGGGGGAGGTTAAGATGTAGACAGCCTTACCCCTACCTAAGGTAGAGAGGCTGCTTCCAATTCTACCAAAGGTAGAAAGGACCTCCGGCCTTTTTGTAGGGAGTGAGGTTCGAACCCCTGACCTCTCGGTTGAGAGGCAAGGGGTTTACCACTGAACCAACCCTACTATGTTATAAGATCACGAACACTAATGATCCACAAAAAAAGACTTAGGGTGTGTTTGTTTTTTAAAAAAAAAGTCTTACTAGCCCTCTTACTTTTACCAGTAAGAGGTGGGCAGACGTTTTGGTTGTTTGTTTTTTCTTTTGAGTAAGACCCAGTTAGACATATAACATCTTACTCAGTAAGAGGTGGGGACTTGTCTTACTGCCTCTTACTCGTTTTGCAAACTTTATACAATATATTTGATTGTTTATTAACTATGTTATATTTATGATAAAAAGTCTTGTTTCATATTTACATAAGTTACTTATTATCGCATTGCGTTGGTTTAATAAACAAATTGCAAAAACGAGCACTTAAAATCATTCGGACAATTATACAAAAACAAACAACATTATTTCGTTCAGATTTAGACTTTCTAGCTACCTCTTACCAGTAAGATGCGGTAGTCAGATTCAGACCCAAAACATCTTAATGAAACAAACACACCCTTAATACAACTAGAAACGTGTACAAACTGGGATCCTTATATTCTTAATATTTCCATTCTAATAGTCACTACATTTTCTATAACAACATTATAAACTCACTACAAAAAAAGTGGTAATTGTACACACTTTTTTTTCACACTTGTAAAGATGCGAACAATTGTAACATGTTGTTCACACATATAAATGTGTACAAATTATGGACATTTACAATATTCAAAAATTCATACTTGCAATAGTAGAGAAAAAAATTATACATTTAAAAATGTCATTATATTATTTACGGTTACAAGTGTGGATAAATATTGTGCTTTCTTCACACACAAAGATGTGTAGAAAATATATATAATTTTGTAACACATTTAAGTGTACAAAATAAATTGTAAAAGTAAATAGGTGTGATATTATTATCTTTTTTAATCCATGTAGGAAACGACGTCGTTTTGGGCTTTGAAAAAAACGGATGAAAGGACAATTTAGTGCCAAAGTTAAAGGGTAAAACGACAATTTTGAAACGACGTCGTTTGCTACAGTGTCGACCCGTTTTCAACCCGACAAATTGTGAGTGGAAGCTACAGTATTTATTCCATTTTTCTGTCGTTTTGAGTGTTACAAAAAGTGGTTCTTTGTCGTTTCGGGTAAGCAAAACCCGGATTACAAGAACACGCCTCACTCTTGCTTCTTATTATACCAACGTTAAAAAAACCCAAAAGCCCATAAACTTCACGAAATAACTCCGGGTTCAGATTTCACCACCTGCATTTACACCTCTCCAACCATCAACTGTATCCAAATAAGGTACACGAATTACTGAATTTATTTTTATTTAGGGGTTTATGGGATTGCCTGATTAAGGTTGTTATCAAGTATGATTGAGTCACTCCGTTTTGCTTTTATGGGTATGTTTTTCTATACATACCTGATATCTAATTTCTGTTGGTTTATGTTACTTGGTGGCAGGTTGGATGATGCCCATAAACTGTTTGATGAAATGTAAAAAAATATTTGTTGGTCTTAATTGTATGTCCCATATGAAATGATTATAATGGGTAATTGAGTTTTACCACTTTCTTTTTGGTAATGCAGGAGAAGGAGCTATTCAGTAGAAGTGCGACGATTACAAAGATCTTCAAGTGCTCAATCTGTATGAGTGGATTATGTGTTTGGCGGCTTTTAAGCGGTGTCTTGGTAAGCTTATTTAAGGGCCTATTAATTTTGTGTGTTTGCTGTTAGGATCAGCATTAGTAAAGTGAGTGGATTTGGTTGTTTATGTGATTAAGGGCGTTTGGGAACCTGGGATTGGTTATTAAAACTTAAGCTGTTATATGTGCCTGATGATGGATGCTTGATGAAGGGTGCGACGAGTATTTAATGAAATGGGTTAGAGAAAAAAACAATTAGAGGTATGCTATAATCTATTAATAAGCTCCTTACTTTGTTTTTGATTATGGTGTAAACGAGATATCTTACGGGTAAAAATATGATTACAATGGTACCTAGACTAATTGGCAGTGAACCCTTTATTAGAAAATGTGATATTTTTAGCCTAAGCTCGTATTTTGTTTAGTCATATTCATCAATGTCATAGTTACATTTTGTAAAACCATCTTTGCATTCCCATGTAAACCATTTTCTCACTCTTTTAGCAGTTAACGTTATTTTTAGAGTTATTCAATCTGAATATTGGGCCATTGGCCAGTTAAACTCATATCGTTTATCCCTTTTGACCGGTGATTCAGTTTGTCCATTTGGTCACTAATACTTGAAAAGGTTATAAAATTGTCCTGTAATGTTTAAACCATATTTGCACTTGAGCCTATACTATTAGTTAGGAGAGACCTTATTGGTAAATCTTAAGTAACATTTTTGTAGATCTTATTAAGAAGACAAAAGAATTTCGATTGTTCTTGAAAACATTAACTGTGAAATAATTAGCTTTAGAGGGTGTTTAGAATTTTGTATTGAAAGAACTTATTAGACATCATTATAGTGATTTATGTATATAGTGACTGAGATATTTATATTATTGTATTCTTTTCAACTTAAAAGATATTAAGTAAGTCTGATGTGACCTTCATTTCTTCAAAACAGGACCCAAAGAGGCGAACTGTGGCAACTAAGCCGACTAAAAAAGCAGTTTTTGCAGTTGCTTCCTCACGACTCTTACTGTGGTAGTTGCGACCCTGCTATAATGATTGATCGCTTCTTCCAAGTGGAACTATAGACTATCTTGATCAAGCATTAAAAAAAATTTGTGCTTACAGGTAATTAATCATCTTTAAATCACATCGGGCTACATTTTATGCTCAAAGATTTGGTTATTTTTTTCATGGGTTATTGGGCATGTTTATAAGGTGTTAAATCTATCTATAACAAATTAAGCTCCACCATACATAATTAGGGGTGTTTCGGAATTAGTTTTGATAGAAAGTAAGTTGTTTGAAATAATAGCATTATACTTTATTAGATTATGGTTAAGCAAACAAAAATCGAATCCAATTTTACCTTAATTTAACAGTAGGGTCAAAATTAGGTGGTCTCATACATGCATTTAAACTAATGTAAACAGAAAAACAATAAACAAAGAACCATTACGCCACTATAAAAATGTGATCCTAAACACCCCCTTTTGAAAATGATTTATTAGAAGGTGTTCAATTTCAAACAAATGACAATTGTGGGTTTTAATTGGGTATGTTACTGAACAGTTATTTGTTTGTATGAAGTTAAATATTGTACAACGTCATAATGTTGTCGATCATTTCGTGCAGTTTCATATGCAGCACTTCCATTCTTCTCCTCATTCCCTAATAGGGTGGCAGAGGCAAGATGAGAGGGATTTGAATCTGAAAATACCAACCCGTTTACAAAGACAAGGTAAAATACTACTTATGATTTATATGCCTTTGTTTAACTATCTTTGTTTTATCACATGTAGAACATCTCAAAAGTCTCATTATTGCTTCTTTATAACAAATAATAATCCAATTGAATAAATAAACAATATAATTATGTGTCATTTAGTTGGAACAAACAGCTGGAAAATATTATAACAACTCGAATTTGTTAGTGGCTCTTATGCTCCTTATATGTCGCCGGGTCAAATTCGTGTACCTGATAACATATTCAGTGGTGGATATGGTGTAGCGAGACATTTCACAGTAGATCCAACGGCCGTATAAGTATACGAGAGCCTAACATCGACCAGCATAGTACTAGCAACTCGAAGCGACACTTTCATGGTCACCAGTTCCTTATAGGTCACCACTTCATTCCTACATGGGCAACATATTAACTACATGTATCGCCAGTTGTCATGGCTTGGGTTTGGGGACACACAACAATGTGCTAAAGGTTTCAGATTTTATATCGGTTCATCTTCATTCAGCAGCAGGTATTAAGAATTAGAGGTGTGTTTTTGTCTCTTTTTTATAAGATAATCTTAATCTATTTCATGTACGCTTCAAAAATGTTTATAACTTGCTTTTTAGCAAACTATTAGTGTTTCCTAAATACAGGTTTAACTAGACATCAGCACTATTTCCTTATCTTATTTATGTAGTATTTTGTCGACAGGAATGGATGCCCAAATGGCTTATGGCTTTCATCATCTGCGGAATGAGAAGCCTTTCATTAGCATTTTTAAAGCATTTTAAGTTGTTATTAAAATTTTTAAAAATTAAAAACTACAATTTCACCATCTCTTTTTACTTTTCCCAAAAGGACAAAAAAAAAATAATAAAAAAAATCATATGATAAGGCTGCCATGGGCTTGAAATTGGTGAGTTGTTGGTTTTCTGGCCGCAGCTTTCATCCGCCCAACTAAGCTTCTTCTAATCTGCTTATCAGCTTATTTAGTATGTTTTATTGTGTGATTTTAGCTTCTATTAGTAGCCCTTAGTATAGAATAGATCTGTCCTTCCTTATTTTCCCCTTAGGAGCTTATTCCATTAGCTTAATTTGCCTGCAAATAACCCCCTTTTGGCCCATAGTCTGCTGCACATCAGTCCTCTTTCTGCCCAAACAGTCTTTACTCAATAGATTTAGTGCTTATTTTGATGAAAGTTCTGATTGTTTTTAGCATTTCTATTAAGATCAGGTATTAGATTCTCTGTTTTGTCCCTAAATAATTGATTAAGCTTGCAAGATGTCCCCATTAGTTCACCTATTTGCTGTTGTAGCAAGTTTAATTTTTAGTACTTAGTTTAATTTGATTTAAGCTTATTTTGGTTGATAAAGTGTTTCCCTTAAGTATTATTTGCTTATTAGATTATTTAGGTTTCCTCATAGCTGATTTCATCATGTAATGTTAGCTTATAAGCTTTGTCCCTTAGCATAATTCTCTCTAACATCCTTAGAATCTATTTAAAAAAAAATGCTTAGACTTGGTTTAAATTTGTTTTGATCATCTGTTTTAGCTGATTAATCTGCTTATTAATGTGTTTTTAGATAATTAGATTTTGATCAAAAGTTGTAGGATTGCTCATTTCAAAGTTTAAAGTTGCAAAAAAATCAAAAAAATAAAAAATAAATTCTGACAACCTCTTATTTTGAGGTTGTTTCTTGATTATGCCTAAAAGGGAAATTTTATCACTTTTGGGCGTTTAAGATTTTGATGGACTGCTTTCGTTTTTCAGTTAATATACTCGAGTTATAGTTGCATTCAGGGGTGGTTTTTTACGCCCTGTACAACTGATCCAAGTTTGAGGTAAGAATTTCACACATTGAAGTATTGTGCTTTGGGAATGCGTCAAAACGGGTTGGGTTTAGCTGAATTGATTGTAATGACGTTCTTTTCTCATTTTCAATGAACATTGTGGTGAATGTAGGGGACTAAATAACATTTTTAGGTTGCATGTTAAAAGACTTAACAGTACGGAGTGGGAGCCAGTTACCATACCATCAAGGTAAGGCTATTTCATTATTTTCGTTCAGCTGGAGTGAATTTAAGTATTGTAACTTTTTTATGTGCTGTTGCATACTCGAGGTGGGAACTCGAATCATTTGGGCACCTTGATATTGAATTGATCCAAAGGATATGCACTTTAACAAGCATGAGTTTGTGTCGTTGGGTGGACCCGAGAGTGAAATACTATAGACCCCGTTATTTGGAGCTTCCCAAAAGTAAGTCTATGGACAGCGTTTGTGTCGTTGGGTTTCACCAAGAGTCATTGGAGAGTAACTTGGGTTTTACCATATAATGTGGAGAGCATATGTCTTGGGTAGGCCGGTGAAACCCAAGTTCTACAAAAAGGTTTTGTGCCAGGTCACATTATTTGGTAACCAAATTGGCAAGCATGTCAACTTGACGGATTCGTGCATCTATTGTGATTGGTTTGTGGACACATAAATTTTTGTGTTTTGCAAGTAACACAAGTACATAATTGAAATGTCAGGTTATATGAACTGGTGAAATGTCAAGTTATATGAATTGGTGATTTTCAAGTGCATCTATTAGTGATTTGTCAATTGATTTGTCTTTTACAAGGAAATCTTTGTTATAATTGTTTGCACCACTTTGCTTTTGTGGTTCATATATAAATTTCTCCCATGTCATGTGAAATTTGACTATTTTTTCTACATTTCACTCTGTACAAAATCTACAAAGATTAGTAAACATGGTCTTTAAAAGGTATTCATTGCTCAATGAGCCAATGTTGTGTTTCTTATCGTTTACCAGAATATAGTTATGAAAACTATGACTTTTTGCAAAACCAATCCTAGACTATTATATTTTCACAAAGTTTGTAAAAATGGCAAAAAGTACCCCCTAACGATATGACACTTTTCAAACTCAAAGCTAAAGTTTATTCGTTAAATTTTTCTTAAAAGAAACTTTAAAACACACCCGTTAAACAAACTTAAGGTCAACGTCCATATCCTGAATATAGGTTTACATAAAGAATTTTGCACACAATTTACAAACCACACATATAACAAAACTCATATAGCATAAAAAATTAAATGCAAAAAACCTGTCGCAACGCGCGGGTGCATCATCTCGTAACAATTTAAAGTGTGAAAAATTATTAAATTTTTTAAAAAATCTACTTAACACACTTTGTGTGAACTTTCTAAAATAAACACGTGTCTTAAATATACCCATCTCGCTTTCTCTCAATATTTAAAAAAAGAAAAAAAAAAAAAAAAAAAAAAAAAAAAAAAAAAAAAAGTAAACAAAAAAATCCCGCCTCACTATTCACACACAGAAATCATTCACATACCCCAATTCGATTCATGAGCAGCTTCTGAATGCTTAATTAGGGTTTCGATGCTTAACATAGGGCTGTTCGTTTGGGTTTCGATGTTTACTTAGGGTTTTGATGCTTAATTAGGGTTATTTTTCATTTACGGCTTAATTAGGATCAATAGGTACGATTTCTGTTACTTTATTAATTTCTGTTATTTTTCATGATTAAATTTTGATATAGTTTGTTACAGTATGATATTGTTACAATATGATGCGTGATATTGTTCGTTTGATACGTGATATTGTTCGTTAGTTACAATATGATACGTGATATTGTTCGTTTAAAGCTGAAATATAATCAAGTATGATATAGTGTGTTACAGTATGATATGTAATTAACACCAAGAAGAAGAAACAACCAGTTTCTATTCACTTATTGGAGTTCATGAGTTCATTTTCTTTTTTTTTTCTTGTGTTTTATAGGTCTGTGTAATCGTTTTCTGTTTTAGTGGTTAATATGTTGTATATTTGATGGTTTTTATGAAGTTGGCAAAGCTGTTAATTTGATATGATTTTATTTGATCGTTTTTGTAGGGGAAGAAGAAGGTAGGCAATCCGGTTAGATATATAACAAGGTCACAAGTTGTACTTTCAAGTTCCTCCTCAATTTTTCAGGTATTGTTCATTCCTTTATACACATTTCAAACACGAGAATGTTTTTGAAATTTAGTCACATGAGCGCGATATATCTGAAAATTGCATAGCATGTCATGTCATGGTTTCTTAAGGAAGCTTATGGTGTTCATAGTGAACAGATACCACAGGGATATAGTTTTTTTGATGCTGACATTGGTAGGTTGTCATCCCCTCAGAGATCCACCACTGTTCCCATATCTTTGCGTGGAGGAACTATAAATGGTTACTTAAGTTAGGTTTGATTGGGTTTAATCGTAGGTTTACAGCATAAACTCTGTTCTCAAGGCACTATGAGCTCTGCTCATGTTTATACAATGGAAACTTGTTGCTGTTGTTGCTCTATAACATCTTGTATTCTTAATCAAATATTGATAGCTTGATTATGTGGCTTTAAGCTTGATACCTTGCAGCTACTTGAAATCTGAATGCATTTCTATTATCCACAAGATGTTATTGTAGTATTGTTACTACAATGTTTCAATGTGTTTCGGTTTATTGAAGTTGTAATCTTTAGATAAGCAGTTGTTTGGATGTTCACCATTTCTTATTAAGAAACTAATAGATAAAACGACCGAGACTGTCATTGTTGTGGAACAGTAAGAGATGTCATGAAAGCAGCCTCAAAAAGTATAAGGGTAATTATGTAAATGTGTGTTGCACTTCGATAATGAGTTTTACTGCAGCTGGTATGAAATTGTATTTTTGTCGGAAATTAGCCTAGTGAGTCATATTCATAAGGTATATCCAAAGCCGAATAGGAGGATGGATGACAATAGAGTCCAACAGTATTTGCAAGATTTCAGAAGAGAGAGCTCTGCTCATGTTTATACTCTAATCCTGTGTCTTTATACCTTACTATTTGTGTCATCTAGATTAACCATAATTTAATTGTATAAATAATTACTAGTGCTTTTATGCTAATTTGGTCAGACAATACAATATCAGGAATAAAGTGAAGGAATCTCTTCTAGAAATATGGATGTAAATAGATTATGTTCGTTTTTGTTTGCCCCATTACCAATTCACAACTGATGCAAACTGCTATTGAACTACACGAAAGCACTAACGTCACCATCCATATTGTGCATGCAACAGGCTATAGGTTAGAAGCTATTAAGCATTAGAAATAGTTCTTGATTCCGTAGAAGAATCAAATTGACTACATTGACCCATGCCCTGTCACCTAGACAAATGTGTTGTGGGGGTCTAATGATGAAGGGTGTTAGTTTTACGTTTTTGAGAAACACTTAGTTTTAGGTTAGGAATAACGTGCTAATTGGGTAGGCATGTGTTTTTGTAGTTAAATTGTCATTACTCGTTTGGTAAGGCGGCCCCGTACATCATAGCAAAAAAATACATGACTTTCCCCGGTTTACCTCTCCGTTTACCCATTGTTTAACCTTCCCTTGATAATATCCACCACCATACTCCCATGCATAATCCTTGACATGGCTGGCAGTATCCGCAATTCGGCTTCTCGCGTAATCGACATGGTCTGACCCAACCGGATGCAGCCCTTTAAAATACTTATACATCCAGGTAACAACAAATAAACCAGACCCACAAACGGATACAAAACCAGATATAAGTACAAATAAAAGTGTCCCTATAGTACAACAACAACAAACCCAATCCCGCCAAGGCAGGGTATGGGGGAGGTAAAATGTAGATAGATCCTACCCCTATCCCAGGATTCCGGTGAAAAATATGATAGGTGTGAAAAATAAAAGTGAGCCTAAAGTTCGTAGACTGAACTGGAAAAATCCACAAGTTTTATCATCTTCCATGGATTCATTCTCATCCATACCTTGATATTCATCAGTTTCATCTGAACTTTCACTCAAGTCTGGCACTTTTTGAGAAAGAACAAAAGTGAAAGTAGATCCACAATGTTCTTTGCTAGATACTGTTAGACGTCCACCCATTAGCTCAACCTATGGTATATTGACACGAAGCCATATCATATGATTAGTGATGTTGGTTGACAGGTTTAAACAGGTAAGTTTTAAGTATGAGTCGGGTTGAACCTTAAAACTCTTTATAGTCTACTATTAAATTTTAGTAGTAGAAAATGGCAAAAGTTAGCAGATGCAATTGTTATAAAACTTTCACTGGTTATAAAACTAATCCTCGTTATATAATAAAATTGAATAAACTTTCAAGACCTTTCAACATAATAATCTAAAAAAAATAGCATTAGCATACAGATACTGGACCAAAAAACAAATTTGCCTCTGTTCTTATACTGGATTTCTGTCTACAAGTCTGGCCTTTTTACTCCTAGCGCAACAGGTTTTAAACCTGTGGATAATGGAATTTAGAAATTTAGTTTTTCTGTCACAGTATAATGGCTTACGAGAAAAGTGCCATAGTTTTACGAGAAAATTTAGTCGAACACATACTTTTATGTTACGAGACTCAAACATGTCATTTTCAGATGATGTACCAAGAACTTGACTTACTTTTTGGTTAATCTGGACATATGGTGTTATGGAGAATGCTGCTAATTCATAATGAGCATAATAAAGAAATTTGTTTTTATTTCAGAAAGTAGATATGGAATAAAGTCCACTTCATTCTGATGTTTAGTTAATGTCATGGTAAGGAACCGTTTTCTGAAAGTAGATATGGAATAAAGTCCACTTCATTCTGGTGTTTAGTTAATGTCATGGTAAGGAAGTGTGTGTTTAACGTGTGCATATTATGTATTAGTATAAGTACCATCTGCCTCTTGAATCTGGTCACCATTTGACGGATACACATGTTGCTCAACGATTTCTAAACTACTTTTTTCAGATACTAAATGTGTTGTGTCCTGTGACTTGTAAATTTCTGAGACTAATGCACTAAAGATAAAAAACATGTTATATGTGACTTGTAAATTTCTTTGCATACGATCTTAAAGTTTGTGCATATACTAAATTTATTCTTGTTCTTAAGCAGGAAAATGTTGAAATCTCAAACAACAATGAAGAATCCTGATGGTTATATGTTAATCTACAGATTATGGAACATAAACGAGAACCTGATGACATCAAATGCACAGGTTTGTAATGCAGCTCTCATGAGCAATATCTTCGTGTCCTTTTGATGCAGCCTGAATTAAGTCTCTTAGCTGAAACAAATCTCCATTATAAGCTGCACTATTGACCCTCAGAGCAAGGTGTGCCTCTTACATTGCAATCTGAGCATTGATTTTGCCACCATAGGCTTCGTGTGAACATTCCCTTCCTGAAAACATACGTTAGTTTAGATAGAAAATATAATCATTAAAGTGTGAGCAATTATAGAACATGTTGTCATCACCTTTAGTAGATTGTTCAGAATCTTTTTTTGCAAATTTTATTCATCAATCTTTATTTGCATAATTGATCATAACACTAAAAAATGAACCGATAGGAGTTGGCCAAGTGACAGAATGGCTTATTTTTCTTTGGTATTTGCTATTTCGTTAATTCTGCATCTTTTTTTTCATGTTATTGTTCTCTGGTGTCTCACACTATCGGTTACAGAATCAGTTTACTATAAGTTAGGATGATAAACTGGTTTTTAACTTCAAAATTTGCACGCATGTCAATCAATACATCCACATTTAAGTTTTAGTCACAAGTAATAAGATGGTGCAGTTGACAAACAAATTCAGAATGTAACTCTTTCTTTGTGAAATAAGATGGTGTTACTGAAATTGCTAGGTGAAATAGATGATCTTATAGCATGTTTTCAAATCCATAATTGGCATGAACATGTTACAATTATAAAGCACATCTTTATGAGTTGATAATAATTAACCAAAGTTGGTTAATTGCCCTGTAGTTCATGTGAATAAGTTTATTCTATACAAAAAAGCAAGAACCACTTTGTTGGATTGACCCACAATACTTTTTGTCCAACATCTTTAATCTTTACAATTTGTTCACTTTGTTGATATCGTCCAAGTGTCCAACTGTAGGTTTATAGAGTAGGGTAGTTTAAGTGTTTTATTGGCATTATGATGAAAGGATTGTTGATGTAGCTGTTAGTTTTATGTACTGGTGTTGTACATTCGATGTGATGCTTATGGTTTATTGATCACGTTTAAGGAAAACATAGAGATGTTATGCTTACTAGAATATGATACTGAACTTTGCGTTGTTCAATTTGTTCACCCATGCCACACTGTTTTGAGTTGTATTGTAGCTTTACTATTTCCTAGTATAGTAATATCTCAAGTTTTCGCGCTTGTTGTTACATTAGTTTTTACGGGTGTATTGCTATTTCCTCTGAATCTGATCATTCCATAATGCTTAAGCTAGTTGTTTTTCACTTTATGGTTATCATGAAAGGGTGTAGAAATCATTCCGTATTTAGCTGATATTTTGTTATGTTGCAGGTGGCATTGGATCTGAGTAGAATTGCATAATTGAAGAATTGTTATGAAGAATTGAAGAATTGCAGGCTTGCAGAATTACAGAATTGTTAGAGAATTACAGTAGTTGAGTATGTATCATATTGCAGATTTACAGAATTGTTATGAGTTTTAGTCTAAAGTTCAATCCGGTTTATCCAATGTAATCGAGTCCCGAGTTTGGAATTTGTAATTGCAGAATTGAGTTCGTATTTGCATATGAAATTTGTTTTGAAATCTGCATATGAAATTTGTTTTGGAATCTGGATATATAATTTGAAATCTGGATATGAAATTTGTTTTGAGCACTATAATTTGTCACACTTTCAAGTAGGGGTGTTATCGGGTCGGGTTGAGTCGGGTTATGATTTTTTAAAGAGTCACCCGCAACCCGACCCGATTAGTAATCGGGTTATCGGGTTCGGGTGTTATCGGGTCTGGTTAAGTCGGGTCGGGTTGGCGGGTAACATGTGTGAAACGTACTAAGATCAACATGTGCAGCAGATATACAAATTCATTCGAAACATACAATACTGAAAGATGTGCAGCAGACCTGTAACATTTTTATACTGAATGAATTTGTATGTTTTACCTGTAACATGTGCAGCAGACCTGTAACATGTGCATCGGTACAACAATATATTGCAGATTTGACTCTACCAGTTCAGTTATAACCTTCTAAGTACCTCAACAATATGTTGCATCAGTACAACAATAACATGTGCAGCAGACCTATAATCTAAGTACAATAAGGCCAAAAACATAAATGTTAATATCTTGGTTAACGTTAATATTTTGGTTAACGTTAATCTAAGTACAATATGTCAATAATGGCCTTACTAAATAAATTAATATCTTGGTTAACGTTAATCATAAATGTACAAAAACATAAATGTACAATAACATGTGCAGCAGACCTAAAAACTAATAATATAAAAAATGGAAAATTGATTATCGGGTCTAATCGGGTTGACCCGATAACTCGATAGCATTATTTTTTTAACCCTAACCCGACCCGATAACATTATCGGGTTATCGGGTTCGGGTCAAAACAACCCGACAAGATTTTTGACCCGATTTGACCCGACCCGATAAGGCCTTATCGGGTTCGGGTCAACCCGACCCTACTGACACCCCTACTTTCAAGTGTGAACTTTTCTAGTTGGCTTTGGTTGGCTTTTTCACACTTGAAAGTGTGAAGCTTATATAAGTGTCTCCTTCTTGTTTGTTCACACTTTCAGGTGTGGACTTTTTATTTCTTTTCCTTCTTATTTGTTCACACTTTCGAATGTGGCCTTTTCAATTCTTGTTCACGGTTTAAAATGTGAAGCTTCTTTACTCAATGTTCACAACCAACTAAGTGAAAAAAAAGGTATTTCTCCACACAAGTTAGTGTGAAAGTCTATTTATATATTCACAAAAATAAGTGTGGCAATTCACAATAATTTTGTAACACCGAAAATCCCCACACTTAAGCTGCTACTTTATGCTATTTGGGGAAACAACATTTTAAGAATGTGGGTAACTTTTAAGCAGGACTATTGAGTAACTTTTATGCCTTAATTTGTTTGGATTTTGTTTGGATACTCGAAACAGCTTATTGTGTTTTTAGAATGCAGTAAGTGTTAGAACAAGCCGGTGTTGATATGGGGATCTACTACTCTTACACTGAGAAAGAAAAGAGGCTCACTACACTCCACCCTGAAATCGATGAATTTCTCTTCAGTTCTGTTGAGAACGATGAACACATGTATGTTTACTGCTTACACACGTCATGTGTTTATTATTTATGGGATCATCTAAAATTGAAAGTAACATTTGAGTGTTACATAAGTGTGTGTTGAAAGATAAGAATAAACAAATTCTGTTCACAATAGCGCGATTGGACAATGTCAAGATGCTTATCAATAGATAAATTATAACCTATATAATATAATTTTTGTAACCATATGTGTATCTATAATATCTGAAAATTTATATTATTTCCTCTCATTTTCGAAATATTGTTGGGGCTTTGATTGTGAAGGTATAAATTTACTGAGGTGAAAATCAAATTGGAGTGTAGCTTTAATGGGTATGTGTTCTTTCTTTAAACTTTGTGATAGAAATTGTTTTTTTTAATCTAATTCAGTTTCATGATTGTTTATTCAGGGGTCTTTGGGTATAGCT
The DNA here is from genome assembly GCA_910596185.1 of Chrysanthemum makinoi. Classification (NCBI taxonomy): domain Eukaryota; kingdom Viridiplantae; phylum Streptophyta; class Magnoliopsida; order Asterales; family Asteraceae; genus Chrysanthemum; species Chrysanthemum makinoi. Next base: position 235,573,922 of record OU343219.1, read on the forward strand.
AATAAACATTCTTGAGTCTTTGTACAGAGCCAAACACCTTATGGTTAAGCTGACAAGCAAATGGAATCGGTATCTCCAACATTGTTAGCTTATATAACGGGCTTAAGAGCTTATGTATCTTTGCAAAAGTGGGATAAATAAGCCAACACAAATGCCCCTGTAGTGACAAGCTCGAAAGCATAGAGATATGGTTAAATGTGCGTAGTTCGCGCTTTGTTAAACCATTGGCACACACACTCAGATATCACTGTGAACTTTTGTTTGGTCACTTTATGTGACTTTTTAATTTTAGTTATGAAAGAGCCTGGTACGGGGATGTTGGTGGATTGGTTATCTTGCTGTCAAGCGTATCCACTTCAACAAGAATGATGCTCTCGAGGTAAGTATTTGGGGTCCTTTTGATAAAGAATTTGAGAGTTTGTTATTCCCGTTTTATAATTCGATGCTAAGCCGCGTATAATTCGATGGATTCTGCTACGCCAAGAATTCGATATCGAAATCAAAGATAAGAAAGGAGCAGAGAACCTAGCGGTTGATCATTTATCTCGTCTTGAAAACCCCGACCTTGAGGAGTTAAAGGAAGAAGAAATCGATGATTACTTCCCAGACGAAACTCTCATGACAGTCGATGGAACTGATGATCATTGGTTTGCTGACTTTGCGAACTATCTCGCCAGAGGAATTCTCAGAAAAGGCTTAACTCACGCTCAAAGGAGAAAATTCTTTTCGGAACTTAAATACTACTTTTGGGAAGAACCCTATATTTTCAAAATGTGTCCTGACGGAATGATCCGAAGATGTGTTTCTGGTTCCGAGACTCACATGATTCTTGACAAATGTCATCATGGCCCAACTGGGGGACATTATGGTCCTTCCACCACAGCTAAAAAAGTTTTTTATGCTGGATTCTATTGGCCAACAATATTCAAAGAAGCACACACACTTGTTCAAAACTGCGATGCCTGCCAAAGAACCACCAATATTTCACGCAGAGATGAAATGCCATTGACAAGCATCCAAGTGTGTGAAATATTCGATATTTGGGGAATTGATTTCATGGGACCCTTTCCCAAATCCCACAAATACGAATACATTCTTGTTGCTATAGATTATGTGTCCAAATGGTCAGAAGCTGAAGCTTTACCAACGAACGATGCTCGTGTCGTCGTTAATTTCCTCAAAAAAGCTTTTTGCTCGTTATGGAATCCCCAAAGCCTTGATAAGAGATCGAGGAACCCATTTCTGTAACCAAAAAATGGAGAGAACCATGAAAAGATATGGAGTTCATCATCGATTCGCAAATGCCTATCATCCACAAACCAGTGGGCAAGTTGAAAACACCAACAGAGCTCTTAAAAGAATACTCGAGAAAACAGTGAAGGACAATCCTTCAGTGTGGTCGAGGAAACTTGACGATGCTCTGTGGGCGTTTCGTACGGCTTATAAAACTCCTATTGGAACAACTCCTTACAGACTCCTGTATGGAAAGACTTGTCATTTTCCGTTCGAAGTTGAACATCGTGGCTTATCGGGCTCTCGTAAACCGTAACACGATCTCAAAATAGCTGGAGAAAAGAGATTTTTGCAATTGCATGAGCTAGATGAATTAAGACTCGAGCTACGAAAATTCCAAACTCAGATAAAGCTAGAACAAAAGCTTATCACGACAAAAAGCTAAGAGTTCGAAAAGAATTCAAAGCTGGAGATAAAGTTCTGTTTTTCAACATGAAGTTCAAATTCAAAGCTCCTAAATTACAACCAAGATGGTTTGGACCATATATCATTAAACATGGATATCTATCCGGATATGTCGAACTTTATGACAAATAGGGTGGAAGTTTCATTGTTAATGGGCACCGAATCAAGTTATACTATGACAAGGAGCAAATGAATGGAATATCAGTTGAGACAGTTTCCCCTGAAAATGAATTTGAAACCATCACCTTCGTAGCCCCTTTTCCAGGAAGAATCCCACAAATTGTTCCTTGGAAACCATCTGTTGAGTTCACCTGGGACGACATTTATGCTACTGGTGAAGAATTCATGTATATCCCTGAAATTTTCAAAATGTTTAAGGCTGCTTCTGTGGCCAAGTAAATTCGGGAAGATTCGAAAGTGCGATGACTCGTTAATAAAATAAGCGCTTCTCGGGAGGCAACCCGTGTGTTTTTAATTTGATTTTCCGTGGTCACGCCCCAAAGTTTAAACTTTTGGTTGAACTTAAGTGTGGGGGGTGCCACCACTTAATAAAACTCTTTTGTTTGTATATAAGATTTTGTGCAGGTAATGATTACTCTAGTGGACGCTTGCAAGGAACGAAGATACTTAAGCTGACAGACTCATTGGAATAATTGGTTTCATCTCTATTTTCCCTATTTCTATACTTTGAAGTTCGTTATTCACATTGGAGACAATGTTCAACTTAAGTGTGGGGGGGGGGTGAATAGGAAAAATTAGAGTTTTCAAGCTTAAAATTAAATTTTGTTTACCCTTGTGATCTAGTTATTTTTCACGCTTTTAGGACAATATATTAGAATAACTGGATCAAACCACTGGTAAAACTGGTAATATTTTAAACTTTGAGATGTGTTCCGATTAATATTGAAATCCATTCTGGGATCGATAAACATTTGCTAGCACAAATTATAGCCCTTACCACAAAATTGTGAGGATTTAAGCCTGTTCTATATGAAGCATACATCTTTTATGCTTGGATCTTTTGCTATGAGTGTGCCGGTGATTTTATTTATTCTAGAACTTGTACTTGTAAATCATTACCAGACTGCAGTGAGATCGCATTCGTGCGATATAAGTGAATTCGTGTGATAAAGAGGCACCTTAGGATTTAACCCAAATGGCCTTCCATTTTTCATATCATATTAGCTAGCCACACCGGTTAGTTAACCACTTATATGGACCCATTTGTAGTGCTCACCTTTAGCACTAGATACCCCTAGTTACACCCTTTGTGCCATCCTTTTCATGTTTGCTTCACCCATAAAATACAAAAAGATTTTACACTTTAAACCTTAGCCTAACCCTTGTCAATGTCTAAACGGTTGGTTGCTAGTCACCTGGAAAGTGAAGATTGTTCAAATGATTATGAGTTACCGCATCTTGTTAGTTGAGTGAGCCATTATGTTCAAAAAAAAATGTTGAAAGTATGGAGTATTAGCCAATGTGCTATGTTCAAATAAAGAAAGAAATTGTCATGGCAAAGCAAAGCGAAGAGTTGTGGAAAGCCGAAGAAAAGAAAATGAAGCTATAATCATTTATTGGTTTCGGATTGTTTGGTAGCTAGCAACACGGGTATTAGACTTGATTTTATTTTTATTTTTCACCAATTCCATTAACATTCCCATGCCTTATCCATACCCTTAACCCGAAGCCGTAACATTATAACCCGAATAAAAGTCCTCTTTAGATGTTTTTGCTTGGTGCTCATGCCACGTCGGTGGAGTTTTGTTTCTTGTACAAGCTTATGGTAATATTCTAATCATGACTGAGCAATGAGTGTAATTTATCTTGTTACTCCACTAAAAATGAGTGATTGAGTGAATTATATTCTGTTCCTTTTTCGTGAGGTGTTTTGAAATGTTAATTACGCAAGAAAATCATTGGATATTGTCAAACATCTTGATAGTTTCAACCTTTAAAAGCATGATTGATGAATCTTCTCTCGTACTTGTACTTGGTTGATTTGCATCACATTTTTCGTAAACATGATCTTGTACCAGTGGATGTTATTTTTCCTAGATTTTCTTTAGGGCAAGCAAAGTTTAGGTGTGGGGGAATTTGATAACACTCAGATTGTACATGTTTTTAGAAGCATTTCGTGTGCTTTTGTACATGTTATTTGGTTATATTTATGCGATTTCAGTGCTTAATCACATCAAAAGATGTTTGTCTAGTATCTATAACCAAGTGCAGGGAAACGAAAGGAAAAGTGAAAGAATGTTCAACAATTCAAAGATTCCCGTTTCAATGTAGCATGACAAGCACAAATCAGTAATTCATGTACCATTGAAGACCCAAGTGATGAAAGAACCAAGTTCTACAAGTCAAAATGAAGTAAAGATCAAATTTTCCGTAACTCAGGAAGACCAACCGGATCGGTTGGAAAATGACCCAAAAAGTGCCCAACAAGCCATCCAACCGTTCGGTCGCCGCCCGCAACCGAATCGGTTGGATCTTGTGTAGAAGACCAACCGGATCGGTTGGTCATGTGACCGATCCGGTTGGAGAGCCTGTTCCTGCCAATTCTTCATCACTAAGTTTCCCCTTTGCATCCAAACGATTCTAGGTCCTTCTCTTGGCATATTCTAGTCCCTTCCTAACTCCTTGGAGGACAAGTTCAGCAATTAATGACCTAGGCCTTGGAACTAGTATAAATAGAGGTCTCTTGTGAGCATATGAGACACACACTTCCATACAACTCTCTCTACTCATCAAACAAAGCTCTTAAGCTCTCAAATTCGTCCTTAGAAGTCCAGGAAAGTTTGGAGTTCCAGAAGTTCCACATTTGGAGGCCAAAAAACCAAGAAGTCTACCTCAATACCTTAGGAATCATTACCTCACCATTTGTAATCTTATTCCAAGCATTGTAAGACTTTTAATCATGTTTTCTAATGTTCAAAGTTCTGAGTTTATGTTCACGTTTGATATGAGTGGCTAGTTTCTTTATACACCTGCTTAAATGATGTTGATTATCATATGATTGGTTAGTGATTGTGTTAACATCTTTTAATTCAATTTCAAGTTGATTCTAAGATCCAATTGTGCTAAAGTTTCATAGTGACATTTGTTAATCAAGTTTGACTAGTCGAAAGTAATTGTAGAGGTCGAAAGAACTTATTGTTCTTCAACTAGTTATAATCATTTTGTCTATGGATGATTGTTTTTACCCATTATTCTTGATTAAACAAAGGAACTAAGGTTTGGTTGTAATGAAAACACTTTTTGATTATCAAATTGGATTGATTGGAAACATCTAAAAGGTCGTAAGATTAGTTGTTGAGAATCAATTATAGCCTTTTGTCTATAATCGGTTACCTTTTGTATTGATCATTTCTTAAGCAATTTGATGAAACAAGTGGATGTTTTTGTGTTTAAGTTTATGAAAGTAAACTTATGAAACTTGAATTGATCTTGAATTGATTGGTTAAACTTAATGCTTGTTTTTATGAACCAAAATCTTGACGAAGGTTTAACTTGTAAGAACAATAGATTAGTACACCAACTAATTATCTCAACCAACATGTTAAGAGGTTAACACAATCACACTAGTCAAGGATATGAAACTAGTTTAAGCAAGTGTAGTTTTTAATCATCTGAATTTCATTATATTCCTTTACGTTGTTATATGTTAGACTTTGTTGATTCAAACTTGTTAATCAGATTTACTCAAATCCCTACGAACGATCCCGATTTACCTTTTTAATCTTGCTATAACGGACGAGTGCACTTGCTCGTATGTGTTATTGGTAATATTGGTAATTCACCTTTTAAAAATTTAAAACTTGTACACACGTAGCACATCAAGCTCATAACATAGTGCTTATAACAACGCACTTTACAATAATAACATAACAACTATTTTTGTTTTTTTTTTCGAATCACTTTTTTTTTCTCAACATAACAATAATAACTAAACATAATATCCCCCACTTGAGATGAACAATGGGAATTTGGGGGGTCTTCAATGATCTTCAGGAATATGTCGTTGATGAAAGCGTGATTTCCGAACCTTTCCACTTGAACTTTGAACTTAGGCAAATGATGACTTTCCAATCACAAATAAAGACTACAGGGTAGGCTAAGGTGTATAGGTGTATCGAAACAAAATATAGGGTTGACAAAATGAAAGGAATGGCTCAGATGGGTGTATTTAGGGGTATCTTGCACTAAAGGTGAGTGCAACAAAAGGGTTTCACATAAGGTCGAAGTCGAGGTGACTAATCGATAGACACACAATGGTAGGCTATTTGGGTGATAATCCTATAATATTGCCTTCTAAAACTGAAAAGTCCAAATACATCGAGCTAACTCAACATACCTCGTCTATGGTCTCAAAATGATGCAAAGGCCAAGTTCTTAAGTTTACAAGCTACCGACACACTCATAATTTGGTGGATTTGGGGCAAAATATTGGAAACGGATAAGGCTAATCTCACCATATAATATCAAGGGTTATATGTGCTCGGCTAAGGTCTAATCTAGTTAGGTTAAGAAAAACATGTCAAAATTTTAAAAATGGCATAATTTTTCAAAATAAACTAGAAAAACAAGGGCAAAATAATGTTCAAGAGATAATTCTACTCCCGTCCCCCCACTTGAATTGTACAAAGTCCCTTTTGTACTAAACTTTAAATAAAGGTGAAGAGAAAAGTAGAATTAGAGCGAGAACTTCCCTGAAATTTGCTCCACAAAGAAAGAAGGCCCACGACAAAGAGACGTACCTTCGTGTAAGCATCCATGAGCAAACTTCAATCCCTGAAATCACACTACCGAAAAGCATAATTCTAAAAAAAATGAAAAATGAAAAATAAAAACAAACCTAACTCACTTTCGTAGGAATCACGGTTGCATTTAGCATATGCAACAAGCCTTTTAAACCACTTGGTGTCCCAAGTGGACGAGTGAAGTCTCGTGAGGGTTTACAGGAACACACCCACAAAGTTCATTTAAAATACTAATACAAGGTTATTGCGTTTTAAAATGAAAGAAGTAAAGCAGAGGAAGGTTACGCCGTAACTCTTTGAGGGAGTTACCGAATTGCAAAACCTGCCATAAGCCGCAAAGCGAGTGGTTATGGCGTAACCGATGGTATTACGCCGTAATTAGTACGCGTCAAAAATCTGCTGCAAAGGTTGGTTACTGCGTAATCACATAGATGAGTTACGCCGTAACTATGGTCGATCAAAGTGCATCGAATTGCTTCCTCGTTTCCTGCAAAAAATGGTTAGAAAACACAAAACCCTACAGAAATGGAAATAAAACAAAAGAAAGGGATAATTCGGGTTGTCTCCTGAAAGAGCACTTTTATTTATTTATGAGACTTTATGTTAGAATCAGAGCCGCGGGGCTACCAGTGCTTGTTGGTCATTTCGTGGATATGGCAGTCTCCACGTTGGATCCAACTTATCAGATTCTCATCCCGTTTGTAGTCATCCCCTAATTCTAAACAACCCGAGTAGAAGTTCTTGATTTTCGGGTAAGGCTGGTCAATTCCTTTTGCTTTGTCTTCCTCACTGATGTAGAGCAATGGTTGGGCTTGGCTTAACTGCCTCTTGGTCCAATTTTTAAAATTCTTAATGGTTCTCGGCATTTTGAAGATAGTCTTATCATCATTTATTTTTAACCATACTAACCCTTCTTTTTCATTTTTATCTAGCCCTGATATTTCCTGAAAAGGCTTTCCTAAAATTACTCCCGTAAGTCCATCTTCCACAAATTCGCTTATGTCGTCTAAAACCATAAAGTCCACCAAAAATGAATGAGTTCCAACGAAGACATGGATGTTAGTTGCAAACCCAAGAAAGTTATTCCCCTTATATTCTAATTCTTTCTTCATAAATCGGTTGTAGCATTCTTTTGACATGATGTTGACTGGGGAAGTTGTGTCAATAAATGGGTGGAAGTCGATGAACCCGATTTTGCATGAGATCTTTAGATAATAAGGGTTTCTATGATGTATGCAGGTTCCTACCTCATGAAATCTAGGTTGATTGGTTTGCGAAAAACCCTTCACAGAGTTGTCTTGCCAATGGGCCATTTCGACGTCACTTGAGAGGTCTTCAGCACTGATTCCTATCCTCTTCCTCGAAGTTGACGAAAACATCAAAATTTCTCCCCGAATCAACCTCACCAGGATCTGGGGGCTCACTAAGAAATTCTTCTAAAGCATCACCAAAACTACCTACTCGGTCAACCGCACATACTTTTTGAGGAGTAGAGAGGAGTTCATTAGGTCTGAACGTTGCAATTTCTCCATTAGCTTCAAGAGTTAGCTTTCCAAAGAAAGACATCCACCTTGGTATGGGCAGTGGCAAGAATAGGTCTACCTAAAATGACAGGTATTCTGTTGTCTTCCGGAATGTCAAGAATCACAAAATCTACTGGGAAAAGGAATTTCTTAATCTTCACCAACACATTTTCAACGATGCCCAACGGTGATTGCATAGATGATTCTTAGGAAGGAAACCAATTATAGAAGTGTGTAGTATGTGGGAACTCAAACGTGTTAGGTTTGAGTCCCGTGATCGTTCCGAACGAGGGATGAATGGAGTTTATCAACTCACGTCTCGATTCGGGATTTGAACGGGAAATAAGAATTTTGGGGATTTCTAATCTACGATGCAAGGAAATATAAAGGAAAGCAATTATATAAACTAAATCTATGATGAAAATAAGGAAATACAACTAATCACGCAAAAATTAAACTAAAAACGCGAAAAACGTATTTAATAAAACGCGAATAAAATGCAACTACGCTAATTTTAACTCGTAAAAATAAACTTTTATTTTTATACAGCTAAAAATGATATTTGAAAACTATATGTAAATTAAAACTAATTTTTTGGACTTTTCTTGATTTATTTTGAATTAAAAACTAATTTTAAACATTTAAAATAGAATAAAAGTACTAAAAATTAGGAAAACAAGTTAGAAAATTACAAAACTATTTTTCAAAAATAAAACTTAACTAAAAATAATTTTAGAAACTGGAATCACATTTTTTTGACTTTTAATATAATTATTATGAATTAAAAACTATTTAAATCTAATTAAATCTCTAGAAAATACTAAAATGACTAGGAAAAATATGGAAAAATACTTTTTAAGACATTTTTATTGTTCTAAAACTGAGAAAATTTGAAAATTAATTTTCTGAGCATATCTGAATTAATTGCATTAAAAACTAATTAAAAATGCTTATAAAAGAAATTAAATGCAGAAAAATAGCAAATGTCAATGGAAAATTATGGAAAAAATACAGAAAACTCTAAAATATTATGGAGAAGCAAGGAAAATTATCAGAAACTACTTTGGAGCACAGGGGATAGGATTTGGGCACACAACAGGTTATGATAAGCACTTGAAATAAGCCAAAATCTAACCATAAGCTACTATAAGCTATCCTAGCCTAAAACTAGCCTAAAATTCCTAAAACTAGCCTACTGCAACTGATCTGACCAAAAAAAAACTCAAGCTAAAAGCATTTTGGCAACAAAACAGGTTCTATCCACATTATGCCAAACAGACCTTAAGCCCCTACTTCTAGCACTAATCTAAGTGGCTTAAAAAATTCCTAAAATAAAACTAAAATTACCATTTCAACAAAAACCAACCAAAGTACTATATTTCAGAATTTTAGCTTCTAAGGACTTAAAATGAAGAATCTAAAAATAAAAAATAAAAGGTATTTAGGAGAAAATGGTACTGATGTGCAGAATGAGATGAACAGATTTTTGACAGTTTGAAGCTTATTTGCAGACCTAAACTACTACTTAAAAAGCATCTAGGATTCTATCTAAAGGTAAATCAGTTGAGTCTAGTCCTAAAACTAACCTAAGAAGTTAACATTCAGCAATTAAAATAAGCCCTATATCTGCTTGTCAACAAGCTGATGAGACAGATCAAGAACAGCAGAAAACATGTCAAAAATGAGGAAATTTGAAGGATCAAGAAACTCTAAATGCTACCTGGGAGATGGTATATCTGATGTGCAGAAACAGATGGATTGCAGGCCGGACTAAACTAAACTGAAGATTCCTAAAGGCAACCTCACATCATAATCCTAAAAAAAATAGACCTATAAGCTACTCAAATGTATCAAAAACCAATAATCAATCACTAAATTTAGCAGCTAAGTCAGCTGCAAACATGCTGATATGGGATAAGATAATACTGCAGCAGGAAACTAGGGAAACTAGGGACTTATAAGCTGAAATAGAGAACTCTAAAAACACATGTTGGCCAATAAATCTTAACACAAGCAAACTAAGATATCATGATATAAAGAAAATCCATATTTAACTAACTAAGAAGCTGATTAAGACATTTAAAAAAAAACTGTGGAAGCAAGCAGTTGGGACAGGACGGTAACAACTACTATAGATGCTTAAATCACAAATTAAACTTGTAAAACTGAGAAATTATTTGAGAGAACTTTAAAATCAGTAACAACACTAAGTTGACTCATCTAAAACACATCTACAAGACTAGAACATTAAAATTTAGCTAAATCCAAACACCACTTAAGAACATAAAGTGCAATTAAGCTTTTTAAAAATTTGATGACTAATGACAGGATTTGAAATTAAATTCATAAACAATCATTAAACTCAACTTATAACAGCTTTAATTCAGAAATTAACCCAAACTCAGTTGACTATTTATCTTTGACTTTTTCTTGACTTTTTTTAGAAAAATGCAATTAAAGAAATTTTAAGCAACAACCTAACTCACAAAAGCTTGAATAAGTTTTCCTGAGCTTATTAAGACAGTAATAAGAAATTTTAAACAGAATTAAACTAAGATTAGCAATTTTATACGAATTAATGAGAAGAACTTAAATGCATTAATGAAATTGAGTTTACAATGAAAAACTGAGATTACAACTAGATTAACTACTTAAAAACATTTAAAATTACAGAAAATTAAAAGATTCTTCTAATGCGTAAAGAATTGGATACTTCTGAGTGTGGTGAAGGGGATCCTTTTATAGCTTGATGAGGAGCTCTTCAGAAGCTAATCTCAGCCATTGATTCATTCATTGTGTCATCAACTCTATCTTAACCCTTGGATCAATGAGATGAGGTGTTTCCTCCAATCAGAGCACTCCTTCTGCCCACGCTGGCTATCCTGATGTGACACTCCTCTGACACGTTGTCAGGTTACTTAAATGTTTGGGATGTGGGTAATTTTTTGGAGAAGAAAGGTTACAGTAAAACTGGGTGGTTATTTGGTTTTTTTGGGAGCGCTGGGTACAGAAGGGAAGAAGTGATTTTTATAATCTTATTTGACTTTGGCTATTAAGTGGTTGACCGGTTGTGTTAGAAAAAGGGGGGTCACGGTTGTTGTAAAGGGAGGGTTCAAGAGTGACTGTTTGACCGGGTACAAAGGGTATACGGGTTGGTTTATTTGTGTAAGTAGGGTGGGCTGGTTGGGCTTTGGGTTTAGTTGGGCCCAGGTAATGTAGGATAGTGTATTAGTGTTTTTTTTATTGTTTTTGGACTTGAATTGGACAAGTATAACAAGTTAGCAACTAAGTCCATAAGGGTAATTTATGTCAACTTGTAATTCTCCAAGGACCAAAGGTGCAAATTATGAAAGTGTAAGGGTGAAAATGGGTAATTTGGTAAAATGAGGGATGAAGGGTAAAATGGTAAATTTGGGTAAATGAGGGGTAAATTGTGTATATTTGGGAAAGTTGAGGATAATTTGTGAAATTCCCAATGATGGTCCCGAACTCCGTAAAATATAACTTTGAGCTTCCAAATCCAATAAATAGCATCCCTGGCATCGGCTTTTGCACTCTTCTTTCTCTCGTTTCTGCTTCTGGCTTTGGCTTTCTCTGCTTTATCATATCCGTACCTCAGACATGCATAAACTCAAGAAACCAGCCAATATTAGCAATATACGGCTCTTTCTTGATTATTTTGGGTCTAAAAAGGTAAAGAAATGGTATGTGTTTTCACACATACCAATAGATCGATCGACCATTTCAATTTTCATCTTGGCCGGCTTCAAGTCACCAATCCCCATACGCAGGAACATCGAACGAGGCATTATGCTAATACTTGCTCCAAGATTAGCTAGGGCATTACACATATTGAGACTCCCGATCAAGCAAGGGAGAGTGAAACATCCTGGATCTTTTTCCTTTTGTGGTAGCTCGTTTCTCAAAACTGCTGAACATCTTTCATTGAGGTGAATTGTCTCATCATTGCTTAATTCCTTCGGAATATCATCATGATTAGTTTTAATGGAATTATTGATAGGGGAGTTTACCGGTAAGGCTTGGTCCAGAAGTGATTGTCTTTCCATGCTGATTCGTCGCTTAACTTTTTCCGAAAAGGTAATCAGTTCTTCATGGATAGTTTCTACCGTGTTGACAGCTTCCTCTTCCCGAGCTGCAAGGTAATCAGTGATGGCTTGCGAACATGAGCTCACACTCTTTCCAAACTCTTAATCCTATCTTTGTGAATTTTGAGAGAAGAGACTGTATTATCCATGAATGTCTTCATCATTCTTTCAATCCTATCATCTCGTTCCCTTGATTCATTAATGTGGTTAAGAATCTTCTTTTCAAGATTGATCCCGGTTTTGGTCCCATATACACTCTTAACCCTCTCAATCCTACATGCTTCAGCTTCTCTTTCTATCTGTCGTTTTTCGAAAATTTCCCCATAATTGTATTCTTGCTTTGTTATCGTCTTCATTACATTATGATCAAAGTTGTCTCTTGGTCCGTACCCTGTATCCATATGCCATTTGTAGCAATGTTCAGAAATCCGTTGAATACATTCCAGGGCTTGGTCAGGAGTCATGCTAAGAATAGGTCTCGGGGAATCGAGTAGTTCTCGTGTTAGCGCATTAATTCCACGGTAGAAGACGTAGACGATCTGATGTTTGTTCAAATCATAGGTTGGGCATCGATAAAGTAGCTCATTAAATCTTTCCCATGCCTGGTAAAGTGTTTCTTCTCCAACTTGGACGAATTGATAGATTTTACCAAGAAGTTTGGCCATTTTTTACGGAGGGCAGAATTGCTGGACAAAGTCTCTCCTTAGTTTATCCCATGCTCCTTTACATTCGTTAGGGAGTTTGTTATACCATCTCTTCGCAGTTCCAGTAAGAGTCACATGGAAAATCCTTGCGGTGACCGAATAGCTCGGGGTGCCTCTGACGTTGAAAAGAGATGATAAGTAGAGTACTTATTCTACGTGATTATGAACGTCCTCATCTTCATCTCCAAAAAACTTATGTTCGTGTAACTCTCGAATAAATTGATCTCGAATAGAATATTTTTCAGTACTAGAATCCTGTGCGAAGGTCCGTTGGAAGTTCTCATTTGGTCGTTCCAAATACTGCTCCATAGTTAAGTCATCGATATTATTTTCATTGATAACCTCCGGTTTTGCGTTAGACTGGTCTGATTCGTAAAATGAAAAGATGCTGTGAATAGGAACCGGAGAGTAAACTTTCCTTGTCCGAAATGGCTTCTCCGGATCGTCGAATGGGGTGGCCAAAAAAGGCCTCGAGCTACGAGTCTTGTATCCTGACATTTAAGAAAAGAAAGAAAATTAAAAATAGACTTAATATGAAATCCTAAAATAGCTCCCCGCGCGCCAAAAACTTGATGCGTTTTATCACTGTGTTTTAATATTTATAAAGTCTCGTTATACCTATGGTCTACCCTAATGCACTAACGGGCAGTGTAGCCGGTCGTGTGTAGTGTCGTATTCGGTAAAACCGAGGTCGTCCCAAGAGCTATGTGTGTTGGATTATTACTAAGTCTAAGTGACACATATTTTAATAATGGTTTTGATAAGGAATTAATTAATTAACTACTAAAGCAGATAAAAGCAAATAAAGGCAAAGGTTTAATCAATAGAGGAGAGTGGTGCTAACCTAGTTAATCCTCCTAGCTAGTAATGTCTACGTCTACTTACTTCCAATTACTCTAGGTGGGGTCAAAGTCGAGAGGAAAGCATTTGGTCAATTCGCCCTAACCTATCAGCAAAGATGCCACCACAGGAGAAGTCAGGTGTTCCCTTATAAGTCCTGTTGTTCCTGGTCCCCTAAGCCGAGTCATTAAGTACCGCTACATGCTAGACTTATAATAGTGAGTGCCCGGGCGTTAGCAACTTAAACACTCACCCCCTAATTCTTAAGTTCATCCAAACGGTAGGTGATCAGTTGGTCAAATCGCACAAGTAGAAAGGGTCGTCAGTTGGTCATATCATACCCTTTCTGTCTCGCCTACTCACTTAGGGTCAGTTGGTCATATATCCTAAGCAACTAGCCTCTACCGCCATTCAAAACTACCGAAACAAAGGTAGCTACCAATAAACTAAGCATGCATACACTTAGAAATAATTATACGGAAGCAATGTAAACGCAAAGAAAACAATTAAGGAATCAAACCTGGGCCAGCACCAAGAGGTGCTTAGCCGCTCATATTAACCATACAAATCAATTCAATATTCAAAGTTACGAAATACATGAATCGAAAGTAAATAAAAGATAAAATGCTAATGCTTATCGTAGGGGAGTGATTTTTCCGTTGGAGACAGCCCCGTATGCTCCTCTAGACCTGCCTTTGGCTTCTTCCCACGTTCTCTGGTTGTTGTGTGTGGAATGGGATGATTTGAAATGCTGGAAATCATGGGGTATTTATAGGCCAGATCTGGGTTACGGCGTAACTAATATAAGAGTTACGCCGTAACCTTCAATTCCATCGTATTTTGCACTAGATCTGCTGGTTACGGCGTAACCTTATGAGTGGTTACGCCGTATTCTTCAATATTACTTGGTTATGCCGTAGTTGGTGAAATAGTTACGGTGTAGTTATCAGTGGTGTGGAACCTCATTTGACCTAATATAGTTACGTTGTAGTCTTTGGGGAGAGTTACGCCGTAACCTTCTGATGAGTTGGTTTTCTGAGTCACGCTTTAGTTACGGCGTAATGTGAGAGATGAGTTACGCCGTAACTTCTTCAAAGTTAGCATACTATGATAAGTCTTTGATATTTCTCCAATTCCGCGTCTCTTTAGCTCCAATGCTTGTAATTTACCTGAAAGTGGAAAACAATGGAAAACAAGCGTAAATCCATATAAATGATATAAATTACAAACATTATTGGGGGAAATTAACACTTAATATTCAGGACTATTTGATGTTATCACTCATCCTTATTCGATCTAAAAAAACATGTGATCAATCGTATCAACAACTTGCTTTTCATGGATTAGAAGGTATGTTCACAAACAATATTCAGTAACAATATATCAATTCTAATCATGTTTGATACATTGATTTTATGTGATTTTAGAGGTGTTGTTGTTACAGATGGAAGCAGAATATTGGGTCTTGGTGATCACGGAGTTCAGGGAATCGGCATTGCAATTGGAAAGTTGGATTTATATGTTGCTGCATCTGGAATTAAACCTCAGAGAGTAAAATTTTTTCACTGCTCAGTACATATTTGTTTATCTAATCTATAAACCTCTGCGATTAATAAAAAATGACAAAAAACAAAAACCCTAATATACTTTTTTCACTTAATATACTTAATATGTACTTTTTTCATTGCTCAATACATATTTCTTAAAGCCTAGGTAAACTCCTAATATGTACTCAGCCAATTGAAAAACCCTAATATGTTTTAAAACCCTTCTCAATAAGTTAATATGTACTAATTTAGTTTAGAAAGATGATTACACCTTGGAGTGGGTCTAAATCTTCAAGCAAGACATTGTGATTTGTTAATGGTAATATAAGCATTATTTCATAAGACGTCTCTATTCTCTGTTTCTTCTCAAATTATCTTTTTTTAGTCATCCCATTTAATAATTTCTTGAACAACCAGAATTCACCGAACACTCACACATAGACATGTCCCAATTTTAAACAGGCTAATGCCTATTTTTTATTCTGATATTTTTTTAATCAGATAATCACTTTCAAAGCGCACATCCAAACGCCCACTTAGTACCACTTTAGCAATCTGTGACTATTTCTTCATCTTTGTCAATCTGCTTTTCTGGCAATGAAGAGTACCAGAGGAAAACTTTTGGTATTTCAATCAGGCAAGCTTATTTATATTCTTAACATGTTTTATTATTAAGAGGTTTGAGGTAGAAGCACAATATTCGTTTCAAAAAGTTTTAACCCTATTTTATTATGTTTTGATCTTGCCTTATGTTGGTATTTCGGCTCTTTCTGCTAGAGAGGCTGAAAGAAGAGCTAATTTTCTACAGGAGAAAAGGTACTATCAACTAATGTCTTGGTTAAACAAACAAGCTAAAGTGCTTGGGGTCAGCTGAACCAAAACATTTTTCTTCTATACTTTAAGCCTACATATATATTGTTAGTGGGTCAAACACGATTATAAAATTATCTTATTTCAATAATAATGTAATGTTTCCTGTAATGATTTAGTAGGTCAATTACACATTCAACATTTGTTTTGGGCTAATGTTGACCTTTTTAACCAGTTTCCTTCTAAATCTTTTTCATATTAGAATCATATATGTGTGGTGCTAAGATCTTATAATTGGGATCTACGTAGTATGTATAATGGCCTCACCAAAGTGCATTAACATGTTTGGCGTAGTAACGTTGATGAAAACAGAAGTTAATCTGAAGGTTGTTGTTGTTGTTTTTTTTCAAACTACAGGAACCTCAAAAATAACTTCAACCAGGTTTTTTTGTTTGGCGTACTATGAAGACATTGGTTATTGAATTTGTAGAGTACAATGTGAGCCTTAATCTGATTTGCATTTTGCTACCTCTTTGATGAGATTTAACCATTGTGCTTTTATCTTACCAAATTGTTTATATGATCATGAATATTTTATACGTTTCTTTTGATGTATTCATGACAACCCAAAGTTATGTTGACAGTGCATCAATCTATGTTATCCCTCGAACTACTGGAGGACAAGTAGTCATTGCAATATTACTTTTTTAATTTGCTAGCTCAGACATTATATTGCTTAACAGGTTAGATTGCATTTCTTGTCGTTCTTTAAGGATCACTTTTAATAACATTCCCTTCTATTTTCAGGCTTATTATTATCACCGTTTCTCTGCTTTTTCGGATCCTGCGAAACTTTATAATGATCTGTGATGGAATGTCACAAAGACCACAAGGTTTTGAAGCATTAATGCGTGTTAGATGTAGCCAGCAGGTGAGCCCTAAAATGATGTTTTTTCAGTTTCACGTTTATACTGTATTCATAGATGTGGCAAATTTGATTACAAGAAAGTGAAAATAGTGGAAACATGAAGGAATATGTAACTGGATGATCTTAGAGTCTAATTTGTCTCATCGAACTTGCTATGGTCTGGTCCCTATATTTATCTTGGTGGTTTATTCAAGTCAACAGAGTTATTCAGTAACCCACTATATTTTACCTAGACCCATTTTTGTAAGGCAATTGATTGGGTTGGACCTTTGGTGTCATGTGACCCAAGACTTTAGTCTATTAACAACAGGCCCTAATATGCTTCATAGTATTGCCCGAGTTAGATATATGTACTATGTGTTAAGAAGTCCTGATGTTGAGAACCAACAACATGTAGATAGTTTTGCTTAGCTTCATATGAAATTGAAACATCAAAAATTATGGTGTACATGTAACTCATTACTTGCGGCTTTATAATATATATGTTCTTTCATATAATTTCACCTTCAATACTTTTTCCCTTTTGATTTTTTTAGCATCTTTATCGGTTAGGGTACTATCATTATCTGGTAGTCATATGCAAGTTAAAGTCGTTAAGTATATTGTCCACGTGGGCATATTAATATGTGTTTGTGCAATCATTTTTAAAACAAAACTCGCTTGCATTAATATTTGATTCTTTTACCCCCGCCTATTTTCCTAATTTGTTTGTCATTATAATAGTTGCTTTCCCACTTTTAAGACGTCTTAGTACATTACAAAAGGCATTTGAAAATTGCTCACTAAAGATTATTTCATCTTATGATGGAATTGCCGAAGCAATTTTAGTCCTGCAAAGCCCGAAACCTCCCTCAGATGCTATTGAGAACAAAGAGTCTCCCTGATAAGGATTTAAAAGGTACACTTTTAAGGGGTCATTTAAGCCCTTTATCGCCCACTTTTATATCCGTTACTGCTTAATTTCGTTCCTTTTCACTTTTTAGGTCTCTTGGAAGCAAAATGCAGGAATGATGCATTTTTGGACGAAAAGGAGTGAATATGTGAAGAAAATGGCTAAAGTCAAGATCAAGACACTCAAGCTGCTGGTAGTGTACCAGACGGTGTCAGAACCAGAGGGCGACGCCGTCCCTCTTTGTGTGATTGGAATTGTGACGGCTTAGTAGCGAATTTGCTATTTTGTACTTGACGGCGTCAGGCTTTGAAGAGAAGGGCGTCACGAAGACTTTTCTCCCGACCTAGATCCAGATTCAGAAGACGTCAGAAGTTGAAGCTGACGGCGTCACAACCACAACATGACGCCGTCATAAAATGACTTGGCCAAGACGAAACCTAATGACGGAAGGTCTGACCTATTTTACATCAAGATAAGTTATTTCCTTCATTGATTTCATTATGTCTTCAATTTGTATGTGTGTATGCTTGCATGTTTACCATGTCCGACTAATTTACTTGTGTGTTTGCCTAGATCTATGAAACCTAGTTATTAATTATTGATTGGTTGTCTCTTATCTTAATTGTAATTGGCTTAGGATTGCAATAGGCCATCGTTGTGTTTTTAATGCTTGAGTAATCTTTGTGAACCTTAGTCTATGATCACCTAGAGACTAGAGTAATTGTAGGCTAAAAATCTAAAGATAACCTTAGAGTTAGTTTATGAATCCTAGAAATTTTGTAGGCAATAACCTTAAGGTATTATCAAAGAATTAGGGATGTGACAATTCAACCACCAATAAAAGATAACTAGGGAGTAATAGTATCTAGGTAAGCACATTTTTAATCATCATACGAGCACACATCAATAGACATAGACTACCCCTTAGATTAGATAATTAGATAGTAGAGTAATCGGTAGAAGTACCACCCCCCAAATCCAATACCCCGGGATCGTACCATTTTATTTTCTAATAAACATAAAAAAAGATAAAAAAATAATCTTCCTCAACCCCAACCTTAGCGTAGTAATTTCTCACTAGCATTCCTATTCCCCAAGAGAACGATATCAATCCCCGAGGCTTACCCTAATACTACACTAAAACAATTAGGTTCACTGCCTAGGTGGTTGAAAAACTTGCTCGAAGAAAATGAAGTTTCCTTTAACCCCGAACGCGCGTTGTACGCGTATCACTCCCCATGAATGCAATTATACTTCTCTTTCCTCTATAGCACATAGTAATATTGATACGCGTATCACTCCCCGTAAATGCAATTATACTCCCGTGAACGTGCGTTGTACGCGTATCACTCCCCGTGAATGAAATTATACTTCTCCAGGCGGCTCCATCTCAAGTTGGGATGATCTCACCACTTGTTTCCTTGCCCAATTTTTCCCACCGGGGAGAACTACTAAGCTTAGGAATGAAATCTTGATGTTCCAACAACGTCAAGGTGAATCTCTCTACGAAGCATGGACTCGATTCAAGGACTTGCTCCATAAAGTCCCTCATCACGGCATCGATCTTTGGCTTCAAGTCCAAATCTTTTATGATCATGTCAACTTCTCAACTAAGCAATCCATCGACCAAGCGGCTAGTGGCAAACTTAGTGATCTCACCGCGAAAGAATCATGGGGTACAATAGAGGACCTTTCTCTCTATGACAACGAAATTTGGAATGACCCCCGTGAGTTGCCCAAAACCATCAAGGCAATCTCCTTGCCTTCCATTGACTCACAAACTTCCGATCGTAGGATGCTCGAGCTTGAAGATCATGTCAAATTCCTAATGAGCTCCTACCAAAATCCTAAGTCTTCACGCTAAGTGAACAAAGTCTCTTCCTTGTGTGAGCTATGTAGTGGTCCTCATGACACTCGTACTTGCACAAGACTCCACGAACAAGCTTCCGTTGACTACGCATCCTCGCGTACCAATGGGATGGGAGGAAGATTCCCTACAACACCCAGACCTAGGACTTTCAATGATGCCCGAGAAGCATGGAAGGGAAAACCCGAATACAATTGAGGACAAACCAAATAATTCACCTCTAATAATTCCCCCTGGTCTCATGGCCCTAGCCACCAAAACATAGAAGGGATGCTACAACACCTAGTTACATCCCAAGAAGCTCAAATAGCCAAGTTGTCGGACCACTTTAACCAACAACAAGCCGATATGGATAGGAAGATTGATAACCTTTTGAAAGCTATGACCAATAGTGATAGGAACACCGAAAAGGTTAATGCCATCTCGACTCATTCTCCCGAAGCTTCCGGTGTGAAAATTAAGGACCCAAGTAAGTTAGCCAAGCACGTTCAATTCGTCAATACCATCACCTTAGTGAAACCTAATAGGACTAGTGACGAAGCGAATCATGAGACGATACTTGAGGTTAGTGAAACCCCTAAGGACGAATCAACCGATGGAGCAGATGAAGTAGACAATGACTATTTCATTAAGTTTCCTACGGAAGAGGAACTCTCTCGCCACCCACACTTAGTGCACGACCTCCATCACATGTATGTTAGGAAAAGACCTAGGATCAAGTTTGGGAACCCTTGAAATCTTAACATACCATGTTGCATAGGACATATTTTCATGGCAAAAGCTTATATTGATCGCAAGTCCCCGATAAACATCATGACTAGCACCTACTATAATTGGGTGATGAAAAGGCTTATCCCAACTAGGCAAGATCCCGATAATCCTAGAGTTAGTTGTAATTTCCTTGGTAGAGTTAAGGGATTGCCCGTCTATGTAGGTAGTTTCATGTACCCTACGAACTTCATAATTTTGGAGGATATTAGTACGGCCATAGATCCTAGCTTGTCCCACGTAGTTCTAGGAAAGCCTTTCATAGAGAACACCGGGATGACTTATGATCCGTCGTTAGGAATAGTTAGATTTAAAGATAAGACCGATGACGTAGCCTACCAAATGCGGTTTAAGATTGAGAAGTTTTCATCACTTTCCAATGATGAAAAGGAACTTAAGCTATTAGTCTACTATAGGAATGAGGAGGATGAGGAGAAAGGAGTAGATTATGTAATGAATAAGATTTTTTGGTTCTATAAGGATTTCTTGAAACTAGGACCGGAATATAGAACCGATTGGAGAGAAGATGACTTCTTAGAAAGGTGCATAATAGGGCACTACTATAACATGGAAAACCCCAATAGAGACCATCATGAGGAAGAAGGTGACGGTAATGAAGTAACGTAGGGGCACGACTTCGAGTCTAGCTACAAGACTCATAAATAAAGAAAAGCGCTTCGTGGGAGGCAACCCATGCTTAATTGTTTGCCTATTTGTGTGTCGTATATCTTTTCATTAATTGTTTATTCTCATGTTTGAATTTGTGAAAATGCTTTATTTTTTCTTTAACCTCGTCTTAATTACATATAAAGGTATTTTACAAAAAGGATAAGTGTAGGGAAGAGTACACACGTTTTTAAAAGAACGTAAACATGAGAATTACTATTATTGAAAAAGATATATATGTATGTTTGTTAGAGTCAAATGCTTGTATTGAGTCATAATGGATGTTTTGCAGGAATTTTTCCAGATTCTAAAGATGTAATTTTCTAGAATTTTTCCAGAAAATCGCAGCAGACCAGTTTCTTTCAGGATAACCTGACGGTGTCAGACTCGCTACCTGACGGCATCAGGAGGAGCAGAAACCACTTATCTAACTTTCTCTCGTTTTCTGTGCTACTTATAAATTTTTGGAAATTGTCAGGTCTTAATTTTCCAGAAAACCTGTAAACATCCATTCCACAAGCATTATATCCCAGTTTAGTAGAGTCATATATAATTTTACAGCTGATTTTACACGAAGGTTTCATCTATTTTCTTAAAGTGTGCAGGTTTTATTTATCAAGAAGAAGAAACATAAGATCGGATGAGGCTTTTCACGCCTACATTCTTCTTGGAAAGAATTTAACCACTACTTCACACATGGATCCTACCGAGCTAATCAAGGGAGTATTAGTTTCTTTCCCTTTTAATTACCTTCTGTTATCATAACTTTGATACTTTCGGGGAACATTGGGGACAATGTTCAGTTTAAGTGTAGGGAGGGAGAATAAAACGGGAACTTTGAAACTATGCTTATCCTTGATCATTTGTCTTGTTCTATTTCATTTGTGTAATAAACCATGAGAAATATCGGTTAGGGTAATTTTAGCACCAAATTAAAATTTTTTCATGACATATAGGAGTAGGCCATTAGTCTTAATTAAGCGTCTCATGGATAGGAAGTTATATGACTAGCACAAAACCCTTTACCACTTAAATTCCAACCCAAAAATGTGAGGTTCGCCCCTAGATTTGTAGGAATTAAAGCATTCATCTTTAATGCTTCAAGAGTGTACCGGTAGTATAATAGATTCTAGAACTTGTTTTGTGATGCATCCCGGGATCGCTAGTGAAACTACACTTGTGTAGTTAGGAATAACTAAATGATAAGAGGCATTAGGATAACACTTGTGTAGTTAGAAATAACTAAATGATAAGAAGCATTAGGATAACCCTTGTAGGATAACACTTGTGTAGTTAGGAATAACTAAATGATAAGAGGAATTAGTTCATAGCAGCTCTGTGAGTTTCGTCTTGAAACTCGCCGGGAGTTGCTTTCCTGTCACCATTGTCTACTCGAGGTAGCTAGGGTTTACTACGACCCGTTCTTCTGCATCTATACAGCTTATAATTGCTATCAGAGGCTCCTCTAGCCCTTCCTTGACCTTCTTGACACCATATACTCCCTTATCTGCCCCAAAATTAGAATGAACAGTTCCTACTCTGAAGGGAGTTTGGAACTTAATGGCAGCGTGTATGTTGGAAACTACAATGCCCATCTTTTGCATAGTTGTTCTCCCTATTAGCAAATTGTAAGGAGAATCTGACCTGACTATGACGAAGGTGAGCGTTTCCGTGCGGGATAAGGGCCCTTCGCCTATAGTGATTTCCAAAGGTATCTCTCCAATGGGCCATGAGTGTTCGCCGGAGAATCCTACCAAAGGTTTTTTTGAGTCTACCCTCTATGAGTGTATAGATGGTTTGACCTTTCGGAAGCAGTGCTCATAGATGATCTCGTAGGAGCTTTCACAATCCATGTATGCTCAGTTTACCTCCCTGTTGGAGATCCATACCTTGATGACCACGGGGTCAGTCGAAGGTGTCTGCCCCAGAATGGACGGGAATGTTATCTCTCCCACACTTCCCATCTCTCCATCTGTTTCTTTCCGCTTTAAGGTTGGATCGTGCCTATGCACCATCAGTATCGGAGCTTCTGCAGGGGTAGCTTCCTTTTTTTTCCCTTTCCACTCACCCAGCTGAGTGTTAGAGAACTTGTCCTTCCCCTTCTTTATGCCTTTAACCAGATGTGCCAATTGCCCGGAGCGTACTGCCTTTTCAATCTGCCTCTTCAGCTCTCTGCAGCTGTTAGCGTCGTGTCCATCATCTTCGTGAAAGTGGCAGTATTTCGACATGTCCCTGGCTTTGCTTCGTGCTGACATCCGAGGAGGTGGGTCGAAGGACTTTGTGACTTTCTCGGTACAAGGATATCCCAAGGAGTGAAGCGATCTCTGTTCTTCTTCCTGTTCTTGGATCCTTCCCAGGAGGACCCTCTGGAGAATTTGTCAGAGACCTCTCTTTGCTCGATTAGAGCTCCATTAGCTGCTACTTCCTTGGACTCGATCCAAGTGTAAGTCTTTTCCATCAGTGTCTTGTAAGTGGTGGGAAGGTCTGTAAAACCCTAAAATTTGTAAACGTGTTAAATGACTATTATACCCCTCAAGCTAATAATTATAAAATTCGTCAAGCTCGTTAGATTCGTTTAACACTTAATTTACAAAACTTACTCTTATGTTTACTAAATAAATATCACACATAATATAAGTTAAATGAATTAAATATATATACAAGTTACAAATTAAATTAAAGACTAACAGATTTTGTAATCAAGGAAATCAAATTAGTCATTAATTCCCCCCTAATTTTGGCCAAGAATTTCGCCCCATTACTTCCATTAAACGCCCCAATTTAATTCCCCCTAACTCCCTTTTAATTCTCATTTATCTACCATATTTACCAATTCAAACAAAATCACAAAACCCTAATCATCCTCTACACAAAAAAAAAGTGACGGCAACAATATCATTCCTCCCTCCCATTCGAATTCAAGGCTCAAGAAAAATCCGTAAGGTGTTTCAAGGGTGCTATGGTCATGTTTTACTCGCAAAGGAGACTTTGGTCTTGAGTTTTTGTGGCTGTCGTGGGGGTTGTTGTTTCTGTCGTGGGTTCTAAGCCAAGGAGAAGGCTTGTCGTGGGGCTTTGATGCTCTAATCTTGCTTCCTTTTTCGTTCACACTACAAGGGTAACGTATCTTGTATCTCGTCCCATCTCCTCCCCATTTTCTTGATTTGGTCGTGTGATTATAACCTCAAAAGATTGCATGTACACGTTAATCTCATCACATAAAATAATGGAATATGTCGTCGCATAAGATGATAGAATAAATCACATGAAATCATGATTTTCACCTTGTATGAATCGAATGATATAAGGCCTTGTAATTGTTTACACGAATCTGTTTTGGATCCCTTGGTATACGACACACTCATAAATTGATAACAAGTTAAATGATGCCTTAGTATGTACGTATAAGTGTCTTGTAAATTGAATCGATAATAAAAGGATTAAGGGTTTTGTTTGGTTGGTTAATGTGGCATGTAGAATTGTTTTGGGGGAGGGATTGTCTCGGCATAAAAAGGGGATCACAAGAGAATCATTTAATATGGTACTTGTCGAGTCTAAATGGCCTAAAACGTAAGTGGAAATGGTAATCTAAAACTAGGGATCATTTGTATACATATACGATTTACATAAATTAAAGGTTAATTTTGTAATTATTAAAACTTGAAGGTTTGATATGTTAAGATGATAACTAATGGACTAAATGAGTAAAATGGGTAAACTTGATAATATTTACACTTTAAACCCTAAACTTATAAACTTGTCATAATTGACCCTTAAACTACGATAATACTTGTTTTCATTATTTTAACCTAAATTGACTTGATTATATCATTTATGACTAAATCTGCTAAATACGGAAACTTGTTATTTTGAAAAGTTATTAATTATAGAAACCTGCCTAAAATAGAAAGTTACCTAAAATGGGAAGTTACTAAAAGTGGAAACCTTCTAAAAATGGAAAGCCGTCTAATATGAGTAATCCGATCTTAATAAGCGTTATCTAATTCATATAGGTTCCGGGCGACGTGATTGATCTCCTTTCTTGACTTTACTTTCATTGTTGATTGCTTCAATAAGGTACGATATTCGACCTTTCTCATAAGGTTTCTCATGATCTCTTTGCATCTTTGATCTCTTGCCATATTGATATTGAACCTTTGCTCTACTATTGAACTATTGATATTGAACCTTTGCTATTGACCCTTTTGCTATTGAACCTTTGATATTGATCCTTTGCTATTTGGACCTTTGATAATTGAACCATTGATATTGGATTATTGATTTGATTTGTGAACTACTAATATTGGACCTTTGATATTGATTGACCTCTATATCTGTACACTTTACCCGTCGGTTGATACCCGAGCCATTAACTAGGCATGGGGGTTCCATGTCCGTGTCATTGATGCACCAATGGCATGACTCAAGTGTGGATGAGTGATGTTCCACACCGTCCCCATTTTGTATTGATTATGCGCGCTTCAGATATATTGTATGGCCTCTATTGTTTTGGGGCGTATGGATGCATCCTAGATTTGTTTTGATTTGTATTTGATATGATATGATTTGTTTTGGTGATGCGGTGCGTGTGTGCAATACACCCCCTCACATTTTGGGAGCTAGCTACTCCACTGGTTACTGAGGTCTCCCCTCATATTGGTTTGGTATTCCGAGATCACTGATGAGTGTCTAAATACTCATCATTTTTGTACAATATAAACTGCAAAAACATCTGAAAACACTAAAAAATGCTTCAAAATGATAAAAATATCACAAATCAGTGTTTTATGTGTTTTAAATGCAAAAATATCAAAATCAGATGAAAAATGTATCAAATTTGCAAAATGGCGTTTTAGTCCCCAAGTTTCAAAATTGTCAAAATCACCCCTGGTATATCAAAATAAAGAAAAATGTCATTTAAGGTCCATGGGATTCAAAAGTTGTTAAAACAAACCTTTCAAAGTTAAAATTTGCAAAATTACAACTTTGGTCCCTCAAGTTTGAAAAATGTCATAAATGGTCCTTGGAAATTGGAAATTGTCAAGTTTGGTCCTTGTACTTTTAGAGCTTGTCACTTTTAGCCCTTGGAGCAACTTTGATGAATTGGCAGAATTGGTCCTTGAAGTTTCAGAAATTACAAACAAGCCCTTGTATTAATAAACCTTTTTAAACCTTTGGCCTTGTCAATACTTAATTGTGACCCCTGCCACAACCCTTTTGGACCCCCCATTATGACCCCCTTGGCATTATTACTGCCCAGTCAATCCCATGGTCAAAAACAGACACCTTGGCATTTTTTTCTTTCTCCTTCACCTGCTCTCTACATACACTGCACACAACCATCCCCCCTCCTCAACATATTACTCCCCTTGTCCCCTCCACCTCCACACAACTACAAAACCATTAAATGCTCATTCTCCCATTTCACTCAACCCCTACACCTGGCTAAAACCACTTTGGCGCCAAAATGATCAAACGGCCAATATCGACTCAAGACATCCAATGGACCAAAATGATGGTGGGATCAAGTCAGAGACATGTGGGAAGATGTTTGGTATATATAAGGAGCAATGAGAAGCAACAAAGAGAGTAGCTAGTTTTTTTTAATTTCTCTTAATGTCGTTTTTTAAATAAATGTTTTAATTTAAGTTCAAATGTTGTAATTCTAGTTTATATGTATCACATTTAAGTGAAAACATCTTTGTATGTGCTTTTGAGTTTAAATTCAAGTCTTTTGTATAAGTTTCAAATTTTCAAGTTCACTGTTGAAATTTTCAGTTTCGAATTCTAAGTCTAAGCTTCTCATAAGCTTTTGTTAAAGTCAAATAAGCTTAAATAAGCTCTATATAGTCTTTGATAAGCTCTGGAAACAGTTTTAAGCATTTTCCCTCATTGGTCAACAAAAGTCAATTGCTGATGCATATTTGGAAATGGTGATGATAATAGTTGATGCAGAGGTGATAATGGGTTTAAATAGACTAGGATAGATTAGAATTGGGTTTGGTTTTAAGCTGCAACACCAGCTGGACAGTGGTGAGTGATCTCTCAGTTTCACTTTTCAAACCAAAATTGCAGTTTATGTTTACCTGTATATCTAAGGTCACCACTAGTTTTAATGTGTTTATTTAGTTGTATTAAACATGATTAAGCTCAGATTGATCATTGGTACAGGCTAGTGTAGTATTTCTATCAATTTTAGTTGCTTAACAGTTAGTAATAGGGTGTTTGGATTTGTTGTAAAAACTGCATTTGAGGATAGCTCAGTGCTTGGTGTCTAGTAGTTAATGCTTGTTTAGCTTGTTTGTAACTATCTCTGTCCTTAATCTTGTGCCTGTAAGCCCTTATAGTCAAAATCATCTATCAAATGTCCTAACTGTCCACTGTTGGAATTTTTGATAGCCAAAAGTTTGTTTTGTGTTTAACTTTCATATATACAACTTGCAGTAGCATCATTCTACCTTAATACACCATTATCAGTCCTTAAATCAAGATTAAAACTCAAATAAGTCAACTTTTCTCAATTGCTTAAAAAGTCAAAATTGCACAAGAGTCAGTTTTGACCAACATGGGAGGATTTTTCATGGGTTCATCTCTGGGCCAAAATCATAGAAATTTGTTGCTTTAAAAACCTCCCCTGGTCTAATGTCTTATGACCATTTTAGTAGATTTTTGTAATTTTTTCTACAAGCTCAAAAGAGCTTGTCCAAATGGTGTCAAATCCCCTGTGCAGGGCACTGTTGACTGCACAGGGTTTGTCCAGGTTTTGCATAGCTTGTGTAGAGCTCATTTGAGCTCTACTAAGCCTGATTTTTGGTTCTAAGGTTCTTGGCCAGGTCTTCTCCAAGTTCCAATTGGTGGTTTTCTGTTCTCAGCTTATTTGATTGCTTATTTTCTGCCTGCAAGTAGACCACCAGAAACTGCTTTTTAGCTTAAATCTCAATCCATCAAATCTTGGTATTTTGCATCCCTGTGTTTTTGGCTTGCTGTTTTCTGTTGAATGTTAGCTCTTTTAGCTTATTGTTGCCTCTGTATCAGTTTGGTACCTTTTGGTGTGGTTTTGGCTTATCCAAGTGCTTATTTATAAGCACTTGGCTCATCAGTTTCTAATTTCTCCACATAAGCCTTTGTTTTTCCATTTTTCTTAGCTTCCTAATATTATTTTAGAGTTTTCCTGAAATTTTCAGATTTTTCTAAGCTTGTTTGCTATTTTTCTTAATTTAAATCACTTTTTAGCACTTTTTAATTAGCTTTAAATACAATTAATTAAGAAAAGCTTCAAAAAAATAATTTTTCATTTTTATTAAGTTAAGATAAATGTAAAAGTCATAAAAAGTATTTTTTCATAATTTTCTTGGTTTAAATAGTATTTTCTAGCATTTTAATTAGTTTTAAATAGTATTAAATTAATAATAAATATATAAAAAGTCTAAAAAATATATTTTCAATTTTAAAATAACTTTTATAATATTTTAGATTTTTCTAAGTCATAATTTTATTTTTCTAGCTTTATTTCCTAATTTCTTGTATTTTAGATTAATATTTAATAGTTAAAATTAGTTTTTAATTAATAATAATTAATTAAATAGTTGTAAAAATAATTTTATTTTTCTAATAATTTTCTAATATAATTAGGATTGTAAAAATGTATTTTTCATATCCGTAGGTATTTTCCTTCTTTATTCTCACGTTTTATTTTGCACGTTTACGTAGTTTTTAATTTAAACGTAAGTTTTAGGTTTTAAACGTTCATCACTTTAAAAATAGTGATAGCGTTTATTTAATATTTTTTATCTTTTTAATTTTCTTAATTTGCATTTTAGTCGCTGTAATTTATTAACTTTTTCAGTAGTGTAATATTCAATCCAAATCCTTTCCGATCACTATCCTTAGTGATCATTCTATCGTCTGATCAAGTGTTTTCACACCATTGAGTCTCCGTGGGACATAACGACCCGGGGAATCCCCTATACTCCCCTGATCTTCATTGCATTCGTGCTTAGGCAGTTTTAAGCTGGTTACGGTCTGCCATTCACAAGTGGCAGGCTTGAGTGATTTAGCTTGACTGTTTGGCACGCATCAATCACCCCTCCGAATATAATCGCTACTATTGGATACTATTGGCGACTATTGCCACTATTGATATTGGTTTATTTTGTTGGCTCGAGATGGATTCTGACAGACCTTACACTATTGATATAACCATATTGTACCTTCTGTATTTCCCAACGCATCATATTCTGTATTGATTATCTTTATCCAGTACCCTTATATGACTCACTCTATTACCAAGATATATATATTCCATTGATTTGATCTGTCACACTCTCATTTCGTTAATTCCGATTATCGTTCCATTCACGTACCGGGTTATTATATGTTATTGGATTTGATTATGATATTCATGTTATGTGACTACTGTTTACTCTGTATGATATGTATGTATGCGATATAAGATTTACCTGTTGTCATCTGATGATATGCTATCTTACTGTTATGTACTCCTTTGATTTGTCTGGTATCCGTGCTTGTGTGAAATCGATTGTTGATCTGTTTATCTTTTGTACCTCGTTCGATTAATCTTGTGGACTATGACTATCCGTGGTGTCCTTATCTGCTTGTGGTTGACCTGCCATGTTTGCATTTCTATTTATGCTACGGTTTGATTGGGTAAATGGTTCAACTTTATGATGTCTGGCTTGTTAACGTGTTCAATTACCCTGCTATGTCCCTATTTCATTTAATTATATCTTTATACTGTATTTCTACTTATTATGTGTGACTGCCATGTGTTGACTGACGTTAGTACTTCCGCTGTATGATGCTGGCTATGTTTTCAACTAAGGGTTTGACCTGTGTGAAATGCGATGCTCACTTGCTAATTAATTGCTTCCGCTTTCCTGTAGATATCTGTTTGGCTTGTATGTCTTCTGATTTCCTGAATTGATTGTATGCTGTATATGTTGTGTGGATATGACGTCTGCTATGCTTGCTTATGTTTCAGTACTTGTATGCCTGGTTTGTATGTGCTTGTATGCTCGTCATGATGCTTTGCTTTGCTTCGTTCTCATGGTTATATGTACTTTGGATATCTGTATAATTGCGTTCTGCAGGATCCTCATTGACTCATTGTTCTCATTCGCTGCGACTTTATTATCCGTTCCCTTTGTTTCATTTCGTATTTCTTCTTTTATTTAGCTTTCGTTTTGTTATATCTGTTCACTGAGCTTTTTAAGCTCAGCCGTATTTCTTTTCCTGCGGCAGGTGTTAGGTTGAAGATGGGCTGGATGGGCTGAGAGTTGGATTATCTGAGTGGACTGACCCTAGTTACCTTATTACTTTGGATTGTATTGAAGAGCTTTTGTTTTTGGTTTCAATTCATTTTGGTCGTATTGGATTTTATATTTCTTTGTAAGTCATTCGTTTATATGACTTGGTAAATTATTTTACAAGGCTTCAGTTTACAAAATCTTTTATTTGTATGTTCTGATATGACACCAGAATGTGACACTTCTACCCTTGTCGGGTTGGGGTGTTACAATTATGGTATCAGAGCCCAGGTTTCGTCTTGTTGACCTTAGGATTGACCTGTGAGGATTGGGTAGACATTAGGCTTCCGTCTGTTCCGATATATTCCGATTCCTTTTGATTGTCGTTCAGTTTTGACTCCGATAATCTTTTGTCTTCACTGTTTTGCTCTTCTTCTCTTCGCATTTGATTTTATTATTTTGTCTTCGCACATCCGTTTGTCGATCGTTAGATGGAGACTAACCGTGGAGCCGAAGACGATGGTGCCTGAACCTCGGCGTTGCTGATGCCTCTGGAGAGGTTCGTGAAGCAAGTCGCACCGACCTGCCGTTTGGAGACATCGGGATCTTTGTTGGAGGGAGTGGACGAGATCAACCAAAGACGCAAAAGACGGAAACAAGATTCAACCGGTGGCTGAGAAGGTTCATCTACTTCATATGATTTGGGCGCGACTTGTGTTACTCCGATTCGTTTGTCATGCGTTTTGAGGCGGTTTGATATTCTGTTAAGAGATTCTGATCAGTATTGCTTTTCTTGATTTGTTCGGAACTCGGTTTGAATGGTGAAGTTTTGTCGTTTGGCATTTGGTTAATAGCTCAGTTTTTCTTTTGGATCGTCAGTAATGAGTCATGAGGAACCGTTTTGAGCAAGTTGGTGACCTTCTTCTTTGGTGATATGGTAAGTTGTTTGATGTAGTATATGTTGTATGTATGTGATCTGGCCTGTTTTGGTATGTTACTTGTTATATGTATGTTATCTGTTTTGATGTGATATTGGTTATGTGGTTTGTCATGACCCGGGATTGAATATGATGACAATAAGGACTTGTCATGTGATGCAAGTATTATGACGGCTGATCAACGTGATAATACTGAGATCATATGATTTGAACTTATTGAAATCATACGAAATCTTGGGAAATGCCTGGGATTGGTACGTGAATGGAATATGACTTGTATCCGTTAATTGTCAATCCTCATATTCGTTTGGAATTCTGTACCTCTTGCGAGATTCTCACCGACATCTGTTACGTATAAGTTTTGTACGCTTTGGAAACTGAAATCGTTATGGTCTGTGTGAAACTATGAATTGCTATGTCTGCCTTGAACCGGTACGTCTCCAGGTACTTATGCGACTTCAATTTTCGAGGACGAAAATTTTCTTTTAGAGGGGAAGAGTTGTAAAACCCTAAAATTTGTAAACATGTTAAATGACTATTATACCCCTCAAGCTAATAATTATAAAATTCGTCAAGCTCGTTAGATTCGTTTAACACTTAATTTATAAAACTTACTCTTATGTCTACTAAATAAATATCACACATAATATAAGTTAAATGAATTAAATATATATACAAGTTACAAATTAAATTAAAGACTAACAGATTTTGTAATCAAGGAAATCAAATTAGTCATTAATTCCCCCCTAATTTTGGCCAAGAATTTCGCCCCATTACTTCCATTAAACGCCCCAATTTAATTCCCCCTAACTCCCTTTTAATTCTCATTTATCTACCATATTTACCAATTCAAACAAAATCACAAAACCCTAATCATCCTCTACACAAAAAAAAAGTGACGGCAACAATATCATTCCTCCCTCCCATTCGAATTCAAGGCTCAAGAAAAATCCGTAAGGTGTTTCAAGGGTGCTATGGTCATGTTTTACTCGCAAAGGAGACTTTGGTCTTGAGTTTTTGTGGCTGTCGTGGGGGTTGTTGTTTCTGTCGTGGGTTCTAAGCCAAGGAGAAGGCTTGTCGTGGGGCTTTGATGCTCTAATCTTGCTTCCTTTTTCGTTCACACTACAAGGGTAACGTATCTTGTATCTCGTCCCATCTCCTCCCCATTTTCTTGATTTGGTCGTGTGATTATAACCTCAAAAGATTGCATGTACACGTTAATCTCATCACATAAAATAATGGAATATGTCGTCGCATAAGATGATAGAATAAATCACATGAAATCATGATTTTCACCTTGTATGAATCGAATGATATAAGGCCTTGTAATTGTTTACACGATAACTTTTTGGATCCCTTGGTATACGACACACTCATAAATTGATAACAAGTTAAATGATGCCTTAGTATGTACGTATAAGTTTCTTGTAAATTGAATCGATAATAAAAGGATTAAGGGTTTTGTTTGGTTGGTTAATGTGG
Source organism: Chrysanthemum makinoi (assembly GCA_910596185.1). Taxonomy (NCBI): domain Eukaryota; kingdom Viridiplantae; phylum Streptophyta; class Magnoliopsida; order Asterales; family Asteraceae; genus Chrysanthemum; species Chrysanthemum makinoi. The sequence continues at coordinate 235,606,717 of OU343219.1, forward strand.
CATGTAGAATTGTTTTGGGGGAGGGATTGTCTCGCATAAAAGGGGATCACAAGAGAATAATTTAATATGGTACTTGTCGAGTCTAAATGGCCTAAAACGTAAGTGGAAATGGTAATCTAAAACTAGGGCTCATTTGTATACATATACGATTTACATAAATTAAAGGTTAATTTTGTAATTATTAAAACTTGAAGGTTTGATATGTTAACATGATAACTAATGGACTAAATGAGTAAAATGGGTAAAATTGATAATATTTACACTTTAAACCCTAAACTTATAAACTTGTCATAATTGACCCTTAAACTACGATAATACTTTTTTTCATTATTTTAACCTAAAATTGACTTGATTATATCATTTATGACTAAATCTGCTAAATACGGAAACTTGTTATTTTGAAAAGTTATTAACTATAGAAACCTGCCTAAAATAGAAAGTTACCTAAAATGGGAAGTTACTAAAAGTGGAAACCTTCTAAAAATGGAAAGCCGTATAAAATGAGTAATTCGATCTTAATAAGCGTTATCTAATTCATATAGGTTCCGGGCGACGTGAGTGATCTCCTTTCTTGACTTTACTTTCATTGTTGATTGCTTCGAATAAGGTACAGATATTCTGACCTTTCTCATAAGGTTTCTCATGATCTCTTTGCATCTTTGATCTCTTGCCATATTGATATTGAACCTTTGCTCTACTATTGAACTATTGATATTGAACCTTTGCTATTGACCCTTTTGCTATTGAACCTTTGATATTGATCCTTTGCTATTTGGACCTTTGAAAATTGAACCATTGATATTGGATTATTGATTTGATTTGTGAACTGCTAATATTGGACCTTTGATATTGATTGACCTCTATACTGTACACTTTGACCCGTCAGTTGATACCCGAGCCATTAACTAGGCATGGGGTTCCATGTCCGTGTCATTGATGCACCAATGGCAAGACTCCGGTGTGGATGAGTGATGTTCCACACCGTCCCCATTTTGTATTGATTATGCACGCTTCAGATATATTGTATGGCCACTATTGTTTTGCAGTGGGCGTATGGATGCATCCTAGATTTGTTTTGATTTGTATTTGATATGATATGATTTGTTTTGGTGATGCGGTGCATGTGTGCAATACACCCCCTCACATTTTGGGAGCTAGCTACTCCACTGGTTACTGAGGTCTCCCCTCATATTGGTTTGGTATTCCGAGGTCACCCCTCCGAATATAATGGCTACTATTGGATACTATTGGCGACTATTGCCACTATTGATATTGGTTTGTTTTGTTGGCTCGGGATGGATTCTGACAGACCTTACACTATTGATATAACCATATTGTACCTTCTGTATTTCCCAACGCATCATATTCTGTATTGATTATCTTTATCCAGTACCCTTATATGACTCACTCTATTACCAAGATATATATATTCCATTGATTTGATCTGTCACACTCTCATTTCGTTAATTCCGATTATCGTTGCATTCACGTACCGGGTTATTATATGTTATTGGATTTGATTATGATATTCATGTTATGTGACTACTGTTTACTCTGTATGATATGTATGTATGCGATATAAGATTTACCTGTTGTCATCTGATGATATGCTATCTTACTGTTATGTACTCCTTTGATTTGTCTGGTATCCGTGCTTGTGTGAAATCGATTGTTGATCTGTTTATCTTTTGTACCTCGTTCGATTAATCTTGTGGACTATGACTATCCGTGGTGTCCTTATCTGCATGTGGTTGACCTGCCATGTTTGCATTTCTGTTTATGCTACGGTTTGATTGGGTAAATGGTTCAACTTTATGATGTCTGGCTTGTTAACGTGTTCAATTACCCTGCTATGTCCCTATTTCATTTAATTATATCTTTATACTGTATTTCTACTTATTATGTGTGACTGCCATGTGTTGACTGACGTTAGTACTTCCGCTGTATGATGCTGGCTATGTTTTCAACTAAGGGTTTGACCTGTGTGAAATGCCATGCTCACTTGCTAATTAATTGCTTCCGCTTTCCTGTAGATATCTGTTTGGCTTGTATGTCTTCTGATTTCCTGAATTGATTGTATGCTGTATATGTTGTGTGGATATGACGTCTGCTATGCTTGCTTATGTTTCAGTACTTGTATGCCTGGTTTGTATGTGCTTGTATGCTCGTCATGATGCTTTGCTTTGCTTCGTTCTCATGGTTATATGTACTTTGGATATCTGTATAATTGCGTTCTGCAGGATCCTCATTGACTCATTGTTCTCATTCGCTGCGACTTTATTATCCGTTCCCTTTGTTTCATTTCGTATTTCTTCTTTTATTTAGCTTTCGTTTTGTTATATCTGTTCACTGGGCTTTTTAAGCTCAGCCGCATTTCTTTTCTTGCGGCAGGTGTTAGGTTGAAGATGGGCTTGATGGGCTGAGAGTTGGATTATCTGAGTGGACTGACCCTAGTTACCTTATTACTTTGGATTGTATTGAAGAGCTTTTGTTTTTGGTTTCAATTCATTTTGGTCGTATTGGATTTTATATTTCTTTGTAAGTCATTCGTTTATATGACTTGGTAAATTATTTTACAAGGCTTCAGTTTACAAAATCTTTTATTTGTATGTTCTGATATGACACCAGAATGTGACACTTCTACCCTTGTCGGGTTGGGGTGTTACAAGGTCGGTGGACATGAATTCCACCAAGCTTCGAGTTCGTAAGCCATGTACGAAGCCAAAAATCCTTTGCTCTTCGTGCAACCCCAGAATTTGCAAAGTTTCATCGGTGTACCTTGTGACGAAGGCCCTTGTGCTCTCGCTGTCCCTTTGCTTGATGGTATGCACGGCTAGATGAGTCTTGGTGTACTTCTTCTGCTGGCTGAAGTGTGATCAGAACTTAGCCTTGAGGTCATCGAGACTTATAATGCTTCCTACCTTTTGCCCATTCCACCATATTCGTGCTGAGTCCCGGAGAGTGTATGTGAACATGTGGCATGCTACAGGCATAACCCACTTCTGCATCTTGATAGCGCCTTTGAACAAATGTAAGAAGTTGTCGGGATCGCCTTTCCCGTCGTAGGTGCCTATGTGAGTAGGCATCTTCACACCATCAGGTAGAGGGTAGTCTTCGACCTACTTTACAAAAGGTGTGCAAGCTCCAGAGGCTTCTGCATAGAAAGGGTTATACGAAGGTGGATAAACATGTGTATGGTTGTACGGGTTAGGAAGTGGTTATGAGAATGCAGCATAGGCCGCCGGAGGTTGGTACGAAGGGTTTCCCCCCATCGGTTGTGTAGGGTGTACAGGAAGGTGTCGTATGACACTTGCTGGTAACTCTGGTTGGGGAGAGACCCGTTCAGAGGATAGGTATTATAGGTCTGAGCAGGTAGGTAGGGATTCATGCCCTGAGGGGTAGCTGGTTCATCCCAGAGTATGAAGGAGGTCCTCCGACACTCAAGACGTATGATGGAGGTATCGGAGCCCCCATCCCTTCTCTTCCCAAGTGGTCAGCCATGAGAGGTGGTGTTGATCCCAGTTAAGCAAACGATCCTTTATAGAAACTGACTTAGAATGTAACTTGTTAAACACTATGCGGAATATAATGCTTAACCTTAAGAAGAAGAATAATAATAAACACTAAACACCTCAATTATATTAATAACAAATTACTCTAAACAGTATTAGGGTTTTACAACCTTTAAGTGTATCGACCTTAGATATATCAAAACACACGTATATCTAATCTAACCTAGGACCTCCTTTTATAGACTAAGGAGTCCTTTACAATATACAATACGTATCCTACAAGACAAATATCTTTTCCATATTTATCTAACACAAAACATTAAACCAACTTAACAACTAGCAGTGGTTACAATGAACTATCCGTGGTTTCACAATACTACTAGCCATGGTTTAACTCTGCAGTGGTTATCTTCATCCAGCCGTGGTTTCCATTTAACTAGCCGTGGTTCCATACTTAGTGTAATTCTTCTTAGTGGAACCTAAAACCCAACAATCCTCCCCTAAACTTGATATTTACCAAAAACATCAAGTTTCTTTTCAACCCAGAACATCTTTCTTGGAGGATGTATTCAAACACTTAGCAGGACTCAAAATCTTCTCAAATTTCCTCAGCAACCTGTAAGCTTGATAGTCAAAGGGCTTTTGAAGCTTCAATCCACGGGGTTGTAACATCTGTTTAATAACTTATGGATAAGTATTCAAGCTTGGATAATCAGTTTCAACACACATATGAATGACTTCTCTAGAAACAGATAACACATGAACTCCACATGACTGATACAAATACCAACTTGAGACATTGCCATTCAGGTTCATAATGAGTAGGTTCAAATATCATCTTTAAATTGTAATAAATAATCCTCTCATGATAATCCACTGGTGCCACATCTCCAAGTCTATCCTTGTATAACCTCCAAATACTCATCAGATCATCTCTTTCCAAATAAAAAAGCACTTGAGAAAATTTGATAAAACCAACACTCTCACCATTGGCTCTTTCAAACTCCCAATATCCTCCATTCATGGTAAGCTCAAATGTATATGAAATTATCTGATGATGACGTAAGAGATATGGTACCACTAACCTCTGGTTCTGTTAAACTTGACAATTTGGTTAGAACCAACAACCTTTTCTTATTTTCTTCAACCATTTCTTCAGTCTCTGATTCTGATACATAATCCACAGCTTTAGACCTATCAGCCTTCCTCTCCAGTCTTCCTTGAGGTTTGAATTTGATTACTGAAGGACCTGGTAGATCTGCAATCTTTTCAATTCTTTGAAATAGTTGATCAATCATGGGATTAGTAGGTTTTGTTCCCTGTAGGGCAAGCTTGGCTTCCAACATTTTCCTTGCAACTCTCTTGCTCAGTGGATAATCTTTATCAATAAACATAAAGAACTTCTCCTTAGTGGTCTGCACAGCATGAACTCTGCAAAGTTGATACAACATCCACTCAACCACCTCACAGTCATCCCAAAATTCATCATCTGGATTAGGCTGGCATAAATTCTTTATAGAAGTCCATACAAATTTAGCTAACACTCTAGTTGGCCCAAACTTTCCATATCTAAACTCCATCACTTTCCATAATTTTTCCAGATCAGCCATTCTCAAACCAAACAATAAACATCCAAAATTGAAGAATGTGTTCTTACATCCATCAGCTCTTGTAATTTCTATTTTCTCTAAATCACCAGATGTGATGATATGCCAATCTTCAATAGGATGAACGGCTCTTAATGGAGTAGGACTAATAGGCTCAGTTTTATCACACTCCCAAAGATACTGTTTTACTCTCTCTTCTTTCTCCATATCATCATTTACCTTCTGCTTCTTAGAAATAGATTCCTTTTGACCACCAGCTTTTCTCTTCTGTTTGTTCTTCTGAATTCCTTTTCAGAATTCATTGGAAGGAAATCATCTCTTCTTCTTATACACTTATTATAAAGCTCTTTAATTCTTTTAAATGTGCACTTTCTTAGATCCTCCCCAGTGTACATATACATATTCCTAATAGTCTTCATCATTTGATTTCTCAGCTGACTCTTAGTAGGAAGTTTCTTCCTTATAGCTTGAGTTCTCTCCTGTCTTATCTTTCTTGCCCTCTCAGCTAACACCTTTGACCTTTCATCAATTGATAGTTCTGCCCATTCCTGAGTACTGTATTCTGTTCTCATCAATTCAGAAGCTTGAAGAAATGATTCTTGTTCATCCCATTCAGCTAACAATTTATGAGTAGCTTCTTATTCTTCTTGCTTTTCTCTCTCTGCAGCTTCTTCTTCTTCAGCTTGCAATTTTCTTGTAAACTCAGCATCAAAAGCAATCTATTCTTCTCTACTCTTCAATTTCATCACTGGCTCAGCAATTCCTTTCCCCTTTCCAATTTCTGGTAAATCCACCTTAGTCTTTGTAGGTTCACCAATTTTCAAACTCTTTCCCAAGGGTTTAGGTCCAGTTGGTTTCACAATAAGTGGAACAGGTGCAATTGAAGGTTTAGGGTTTGATGAAGGTTGACTTAGATTAATCAAGGTACTAGCAACTTCCTTCTCAACATCTTTATGTATAGGAGGTGATATGACAATTGTTATGACTATGATGGATGTGGTTGTTACAGCAGTGGGTGTGTTTAAAATAGCAGTGGATGTGTTTAAAATAGCAGTGGATAGGTTTACCTCATCTGAAGTTGCAGCAGTGGTTACACTTAAACTAGCCGTGGTTGCAGCAACACTAGCAGTGGATGTGTCCTACACCACTTCCTTCTCTTTATCTTCTACTAAACTCTTCAAGGTTTCAAGTACTGCTTCATTTCCATCCTTATCAGACACCACATAGTTCTCTCCTTGATCTCCACTATCCAAATCCTCATCCATATTCGCAGCCTCCCTTTGATCCATGCATTCCATCCTCCCCTGTTTGGATACATCCTCCAAACAATGATCAGCTGAAGAGCTAACCTTCTTAGACACTTTCTTAGCTCTCCTTAAAGCAAAAAGCCCTGGTCTCCTTACTTTCTCCAAAACAAACACTCTGTGCTGTAATCTTCTAATATGCTTACCTTGAGATACAACAAGGTCTTGAAGACCAGTTATAGTTTCCTCCATCTTGGTACATTTAGCCTTCAATTCATTAATGCGTTCAAGAATATCCTCCCCACTTCGACATGTGTTAACTGGTCCGAGAGGTGGTTCATTGGAAAAGTCATCATGTACCTGTTCAGGATCCGTCAATTCAATGTTATGTTCCAAACTATCCTCATCACTTCGAGCTGTGTTAACTGCTCCGAGAGGTGAATCCTTGGATAAAGAAAACATAGTATCAGACCTATTCTTATCATCTATGCACCCTAAATTAGCCGGTTGGCTAGGGATTCCTCCACCTGTGTTGAGTTCAAAAGAACTCTCCACATTAGGAGTTGCCAGTGGTTGGGTCTTATCAATGGTTTCACTGTCCTGTTCAGCACCAAGGATTGAATCAGTAGTGAAATCCCTTCCACTCATGTCACCTCCACTCCTTGTGACAACCTTATTAACTACACCACTAGCACCAGCCTGAGGTAGCATGGTGCCCTTCCTCATCCTCCTAGTACACAAGATTCATTGGGGTTTAGAAGTTGAAGGTATTGTGTTAATACAAATAAGCCGTAAAAACGTTTATTTATATTTTACGATCTTCTAATGTTTTGTCGATAACAAACGTAAAATCATTTTAACGAAACAAATAAAATACGTAAATAGTTTGATTCAATAGTTTTCTAACACACTTACATTTTCACATAAAACACTATAACAAGTATAAGTGATTTTATGATTTAGATACATATGTACAACAACTAGTGTTTACATATTGGGCTAACATATACTTAACTAAGTATATACTAAAATGGGTAAAAACAAGTTTATACTAAAATGGGTAAAAACAAGTATATACTAAATGGGTAAAAACTAACAAATGGTATTGACCCATAACCCATGGTTTTGTCCAAACCACTTAACCAAGTTCAATGTATTCTAGAGATACATTGTATCTAGAATGAAACCCATGGATCAACCCATAACCCATGACCCATGAACCATAACCAAAAATACCCATGGGCAAAGAGGAGCGCCCCACGGATCCCTAGCTTTGTGCTGGACGGATCCCTTGTGGGAGGGATCCGAGGGATCCGGGGAACAGTAAAGAATTTCCTCTATAAATAGAGAGCCATTTCTTCCTTTCAACTTGCCAATCTCACACATACTTTCCCCAAGTATTGTTACTCTCTAACCACAGATCCTAAGGGATCTATCTATGTAGTTTGTCTTTTGTTTTTGTGTGATTCTCTAGGTTCCTCTTAAAGGTGAGATCACCACCTCTTGAAGTCGAGCAAGCTCAAGTCCATGAGTTGCCATGCTTTGTCATCATCAAGACTACTGAAGTTCTCTTGTTGATAGTTCTTTCTTTCTCTGTGGATGTGTTGTGTTGAAGGCATTAGTGATGGATGCCGAAGGAGTCAAGACGTAAGCATTAGTGAAAGATGCTTTACGTTCGTGTCTAGAGAATTGGTGAAGAATGCTAAAGGTGTCAAGACGAAGGCATTAGTGAAAGGTGCCAAGCGTTGTGTCAAGAGGCATTAGTGAAGAATGCCAAGGTCGTATAATCGATGAGGTGCATCGTTATACATATAGTGATAGCTGTTTTCAAGGATGGTGATATCCTTGATGGTATTTTAATAAGGAGTGGGTCTCCTTTGGTGTTGGGAATTATGTGAAGTTTGGATTATGCTGAAATTACTGTCGAAGGGATTCTACTGAAGTAGAGTGGATTCTGCTGAAGACATAATCTGCTGAAGTTTAATAGTTATTAGTTTGTTTCTGCGGAAGTGCTAATTCCGTGTTTAGTATATTTAGTTTGGATATACATGAGCTTATTAGGAAGTGATTGTGTATATCTTATTTAGTTTTATGTTTATACGTTTCTTGGGAAACAGTTTAGGGTTTTGTTTAGGGTTCCTTGTCTATAAAAGGAACACAATAGAATGAGTTATGTACCGATTGGAAAAACAAAGTTTTAGTTGATATAACGATCCATAGAGGATCACATAGTTCTTAGTTATTTGTGTTACTTGTGTTTATATTCCGCTGATAAATATAAGTAGTAGAGATTGTCTTTTATTGTGCTTGTGATTACATAGGCATAAATAACGATCCACGAGCTCAAGATCTATCAAGGTCTGTCTGTTTCAACAAGTGGTATCAGAGCCTCGTGAGAGTCTCTACGATACTAAGGACAAGTTTTTCTGAACACCCATACAACCATAACAAAAATTATCATGCCTGGATCAGATGTTGATGAAGGTATCACCAACAACCAAAACTCCACCCATATGCAACAACTAAGTCTCTCTAATAGCAATGCTAAGTTTCCTTACCTAAAAAGGGAGGAGTATGATCTTTGGGCGATGAAGATGCAGAACTGGATCTCCAACATTGATTGGAATCTATGGGAGATAGTCTTGAAGGGAAACAGTTTGAAGAGAACTACCACGGATGCTGCGGGTAAGATGACTAATGTTCCTCCCAAATCTGCTGAAGAATTACTGGCGGTTCAGAGAGAAACCAAGGTTAAAACCATTCTTCTTCAAGCTATTCCTGAGGATCACTTGAGTGATTTTCACTTCATGCAAGATGCTAAGGACATATGGTTAGCAATTAAGGCAAAGTTCGGTGGGAATGAGGAGTCTAGGAGACTGAAAAAGTCCATGCTGAGACAACAGTTTCAGGATTTTCAAATCTCTGAAGAGGAAGGAATTCATAAGGGCTATGACAAGTTTCACAAGATTTTAATTCAGTTAAATCAGCTGCAGGCAAAGCCAGATAATGATGATTGTAATTCTAAGTTTCTGAGGTATTTACCTCCATCCTGGCTGCACGTGAGCATTGATTTAAAAGCTAAAGGTGGTTTGGACATGATTACCTTTGATGAGCTGTACCACAAACTTAAAGCTCTTGAACATGATGTAAGAAGTCCTTTTAGATCATCTTCTTCTGCTAGTCACACTGCATTCGTTGGAGCCTCTACCCCAAAGACAAGTTATGGTCCAAGCCCATATTCATCATCATCTTATGCTACTCCTTCATCAAGCTCTCATTCTAAATCGAGTGGGATTATGGAAGATGTTCTTGGATCTTTCTTTGCTGACTATGATCCTCAGCAGGATCTGGCCTATGAGGATTTTGATCAGGTGGACCCGCTTGAGATGGAAGAGATGAAGCTGAGGTGGCAGGTGGCCATGCTTTCCATGGATATCAAGAATTTTGAGCGCAAAGCTGGCAGAAGGTTTGGATTCAAAGGACGAGATCCAGCGAGGTTTGACAAGAGGAAGGTTAAATGCTTCACATGTCAGCAGATGGGTCACTTCTCTAGAGAATGCAAAGACAGGAAAGTTGGTGATGAGACAAGATACTCTTCTTATCAGCAGTATCAGAAGGAGGCAGGGACTTCAAAGGGATCAGCTGCTTTGGTCACTCTAGATAGCAATGTGGACTGGAAGCAACATGAGCAGGAAGATAATGATGGTCCTGGTAATGATAACGTTGGTTTGATTGCAAGCTATACTTCAGAGGATAGGCAGGATCAGATTGCCTTGATGGGCATCTCTCAGGTACAAAACTGTTTGTTTGGTTGTAGTGAGCGTTATAATATACTCAAAGAAGCTTATGATATTTTGGAACCTAAATATAATGAATGCTATGTGGAAGTTGAAGCTTATAAACAGGCTTTAAAAACACTAGAAAGACAAAAGGTTTGGTTTCAGAAGAATCAAATAGCTTATGATGAGAAGATAGGTGTATTAGAAAGGGATCTCGAATGTGCTAAAAATGAGTTAAAGTGGTCTGAGAAATTAAGAGCAGATGTAGTGTCAGAAAATTTAGAGCTTAAAGAGAAACTTAATGAGGAAATTGCTAGGCATAAAGAATGGTTATTAAATGGAAACAAGTTAGCTAGTCACATCTATGCTAGTCAAACTCCAAATACTTCTATAGGTTTAGGCTTTCAGAAGTATGTAGGATTAGAAACTAGAGGTGACACTCGAAAATCTACACCAGCAGGCCTAGCTAATTTTGTGAAAGAAGGTGACCAACATGCTGTCCGTGGACCTATTAGAGGTGAGCACATGCCCATTGACCTTTCCATTACTGTTGACTTTGATGGATCACACCATCTCTATGGAAAAAAGTCAAATGACTTGCCAGACCCTGATACTTCTTCTAATGACTTTGTCTCTTGTGTTAACAGTGACAAGTCCTCCAAGAAAGGGTCTACAGAGTGTGATTCAAATGACAAGTCTGACCTTCCCAAGTCTTCACCCCTGCCTGCACCCAAGACTACCAATAAGCATGTCAGAGTTGCTGCCAAGGAATCCACTTCCAAGACAGTTGCCTCTGAAGACTTTCTTTTTAATTCTTTGCATAATAGTACTGTTAAAAACAATTATTTTCATGGTTTTGGTTTGAATACTTCTGCTTGTAATAACACATCTTTTGGTTTGAATAAATCTTCTAAACAGAAGACATGTTTTGTGTGTGGAAGTAAATTTCATTTAATTAAGGATTGTGATTATCATGAGCAAAGGATGAGTAGGGGTGGTGATTCTAGGAAATCTAGACCTATGTGGACCAATGTTAATGATATACCACCTTATGTTCCACAAGCAACTAATACTAATACTCCTTTTTCTTGGAGAAAACCAGTTGTAAAACCATATGTTCAACCAACCAGTGAATATTTTCAAAATGGTTTTTGGCCTAGATATATTAACCCTATGACTGATGGGAAAGGGTACTGGGATGCTGCTGTCAAGACCTCAGCAGGTTGTTCTTGGAATAAATAGGGACCTAAGTTTCAATGGAAACCCAAGAACAATAGTGGATCTTATACTTCTGCTTGGCATAACTCATATGATCCACAAGGCAGGTTCAAGTCAGCAATGACTTGAGCCTCCATAGTGTACTAATTCTCTGTATATTTTTGTTGTTGTTGTTGTAGGATCATCCCCTTAAGCATAAAGATGTTGGCATAGTTGATAGTGGTTGTTCTAGAAGTATGTCAGGAAACAGGGATATGATGCATAACTTTGTACCCATTGAAGGAGGAGGCAATGTAACCTTTGGAGGAAGTGATGGCAGAATTACTGGGAAAGGGACCATCAAAACACCTCAGCTGGACTTTGAGAATGTATATTATGTCAAGGAACTTCAACACTTCAATTTGTTTTCAGTCTCACAAATATGTGACACCAAGAACAAAGTACTCTTCACAGAGGATGAATGTCTTGTACTATCTAAAGACTTCAAACTCCCAGAAGAAACTTCAATTCTGCTGAAAGTTCCTCGCAGTCACAATCTTTATACATTCAACTTAACTAATGTCAAACCAGCAGGTGACTTAACGTGTTTGGTGGCTAAAGAATCCGTGGATGAGTCCACCAAATGGCACAAAAGGATGGCCCATGTCAACTTCAAGACCATAAACCAGCTCTCTAAACTGGGCGTTGTTCAAGGTCTTCCTTCCAAAGTTTCACCAATGATCATAACTGTGTCGCATGCAACAAAGGAAAGCAGCACAAAGCCTCATACAAAGGTGTTCCTGTTACGGCAGTAACCATTATTTCGGAACCTCTTCAGCTGCTTCATATGGATCTGTTTGGTCCAACTCAAGTGAGAAGCATTGATCATAAATATTTTTGTCTGGTGATCACTGATGGTTATAGCAAATTTTGTTGGGTATTCTTTCTAAGGACCAAAGATGAAACATCTACAGTGTTTAAAGACTTCGTTACCCTTATTGAAAATCAGTTGAACAAAAAGGTGAAAGGAATTAGGTGTGATAATGGGACAGAGTTCAAGAATGCTATACTTATAGAACTCTGTAGGTCAAAAGGAATCAAACGGGACTATAGCACTCCAAGAACCCCTCAACAAAATGGGGTGGCAGAGAGGAAAAATAGGACCTTAATAGAGGCTGCAAGATCAATGCTGGCAGACTCTAAACTTCCAACCATGTTTTGGACTGAAGCTGTTGGTACAGCTTGTTATGTACTAAATAGAGTGTCCATTACCAGACCACATCTTAAAACACCATATGAACTTCTTTTTGGGAAATTTCCTGTTATTCATTACCTTAAACCGTTTGGCTGTCAAGTGACAATTTTGAATACAAGTGATCCGTTGGGCAAATTTGATGAGAAAGCTGATGATGGTTACATTGTGGGGTATTCTGCTCATAGTAAGGCGTACAGGGTTTACAATGTATCTGCTAAGAAGATTGAGGAGACATTGAATCTAAGGTATCTAGAAGACAAGCCTAATGTTCAAGGACAGGGTCATGTTTGGTCATTTGACCTTGATTACTTGACTGATTACTTGGGTTATTCTAGACATATGGCTAACCAACATGCAGATTCTCCAGCATCTCCAACTACCAGTGCAGGGACTATGAATGCTCATTCTGACAGTGGGTCTGAAGATGATGAACAACCCATTGTAGTGCCTTCTTTCTCCCCTAACAATTTTGTAGGTGACACTTCTAAAGATTATACTAATGTGAGTGAAGATGAATTTCATTATGCTGAGGACCTTGCCAGACTGAAGAAACAAGAGTTTGTAGCCAATTTAGACGCTGAGAGGAATGTTGAGGAGAGTGCCAGTGAAGCAATCAGTGGAAACATCAATTCTGCTGAAAGTGATTCTGTTTCTCCTTACTTCTCCCATTCGGCTGAAAGGCATGTTGACTCTACTCCTATCTCTACTAGAGTGTCAACAGACCTTGGAGAACCTTATACACGGTTTCCAAAACCTTCAGATCTTGGTCATCATCAACCTAAAGCAGGAATCTTCAACACACCTTCCTATGACACTGACTTTGAACCTACTGTGACGAATCTTGATTCCTCCATTGATGTCAACACCACTACTACTACAAGGATCAACAATGCTCATCCACAGACTAATATTATTGGTGATCCTAATGCACCTATTAGAACAAGAGGTACTGTAGCACGTTCTAAATATGGTCAGGTGGCTTTTATCTCTTATGTCTCAAATCAGCAGAGAGACAATCACACAGACTATGAACATTGTTTGTTTGCTTGTTTTCTCTCACAAGTGGAACCAACCAGTGTTACTCAGGCTCTTGAAGACTCAAGTTGGCTTGAGGCAATTCAGGATGAGATGCAACAATTTCAAAATCAGCAGGTTTGGATATTGGTACCACTACCTGATGGTAAGTATGCTATTGGGACTAAATGGATTCTGAAGAATAAGAGAGATGCACGAGGTGTTGTCATTAAAAACAAAGCCAGATTAGTTGCACAGGGGTATAGACAAGAGGAGGGGATAGATTATGATGAAGTGTTTGCACCAGTGGCAAGAGTTGAGGCCATACGGATTTTCTTAGCTTATGCATCCTATATGGATTTTATGGTCTATCAGATGGATGTTAAAGGAGCCTTCTTGTATGGTGAAATTGAAGAGGAGGTATATGTCACTCAACCTAAAGGATTTGAAGATCAAGATCATCCTAATCATGTTTATAAGGTAGTCAAAGCTCTCTATGGACTACATCAGGCACCCAGAGCCTGGTATGCTAGGCTCTCTACATTTCTTCTGAAGCATGGTTATAGAAGAGGTGCAATTGATAAGACTCTATTCCTTAAGAAGAATTCCACAGACATTATTCTTGTGCAAGTGTATGTGGATGACATTATTTTTGGATCCACAAAGGAAGCTTGGTGCAGGGAGTTTGAGGAGCTTATGAAGGGAGAGTTTCAGATGAGTGCCATGGGAGAGATGACTTTCTTTTTGGGTCTCCAAGTTCGCCAGAAACCTGATGGTATCTATATCAGTCAGGACAATTATGTGAGGGACATCTTGAAGAAGTTTGGTATGGAGGGTGTAAGGACTGCCACTACACCTTATGAAGCTCCAAAGACAAAGACCAACAATGAAGCTGATCCACCTGTGAATGTTCATTTGTACAGGTCAATGATTGGCTCTTTGATGTATTTAACAGCTTCAAGGCCTGATATTACTTTTGTTGTGAGTGTTTGTTCACGACATCAAGTTACTCCACTGACTTCCTATCTCAATGCTGTTAAGAAGATCTTTAAGTACCTCAAAGGCCAACCTCAACTAGGTCTTTGGTACCCAAAAGAGTCTCCTTTTAAGTTGGAAGCTTTTAGTGATAGTGACTATGCTGGTGCAAATCTGGATAGGAGGTCCACCACTGGAGGTTGCCAATTCCTTGGAAAGAGATTGATTTCTTGGCAATGCAAGAAACAGACTATTGTGGCTACCTCATCTACTGAAGCAGAGTACGTTGCTGCTGCAAATTGTTGTGGACAGGTTCTTTGGATTCAAAATCAATTGTTGGATTATGGGTACAATTTCATGAACACAACAATTTTTATTGATAATCAAAGTACCATATGCATTGTTAAAAATCCAGTTTTTCATAGTAGAACAAAACATATTGAAATCAGGCACCACTTTATAAGAGATGCATATGATAAAAATTTGATAAAAGTGGTCAAAATTCATACTGATAATAATGTGGCAGATTTGTTAACAAAGGCTTTTGATGGACCAAGGTTTCAACACCTTGTGGTTCATATCGGTATGCTTAACCCTTAACTACAAAGTTTAAGGGGAGGCATAGGCCTCAGGAGAGGCATATGCCTCAGGGGAGGATTTGTGTATACTTTGCATTTTGCTATGTAATTTTGTATATTTGTTTGCTATTCTCTAACTCTAACCAGCTAATGTAATCTTAGTTTGTGTTTCTTTGTTGGTTTGTGTATGTCTCTGTGTTTGTTCTGTTTTGTAGATTGGTTTGTTCTGGGATATGGTCAAGAAAGCTCTAAAGCTTGTTTCTACTGAATTCAAAGTGCTGAAGTGAGTCATTTGTTTCCTCTGAAGACAATGTACTGAAGTTATATGGTTCATTCAAAAGAAGTACTGAAGCAAATTGTTCATTCATTCATTCAAGAAACAGTTTACAGCTTACAGCTTACAGAGTACAAACAACATCAAATGCAACTACATGATCTGCTAATCCTAATCTATTACATATCATCTATTCCAACATCTAACAGGCTGTTGGATATGCATGATCGCTCACATCTTTCACACTAGATGCTGGATATGCATTTGTGAAGTCTTGCATAACCACCCATTTATTCTATCTCGATGGCTGGAGATGCATAACTACTATGATGAGGATGCTAAGGATCAAAATGAAGAGGATGGATTGATGCAAATCATGATGATGAAGAAAAATAATGTGTCCTTTGTGCTTCATCTATTGATTTCAACCAAAATGCAACCCATCTACTATCCTGAAGCATTTCCTCTATATGATGTGTGTTGATGCACCAAAACCTGATGCAGAAAGACCGAGAACCACCTCTCTATCTTTAGGGAGTGGTGGATTTCTGGCTCGTGGCCTTCGTTGAGGCTGAGGTGCTAGAGGTTGGGAGTAAGATGTTCTCTCCTTATAGGAGTCATCAGAATCATCAGCAGATTCACTTGGATTCACTACACTATCATATTCTGAAGAAGGGAGAAAGGGTGATTTCTTTGGTCGTGGATATGGTTGTGGAAAGTAATGAAGCCATAGGTTTGTATCATCACTTGATGATGATGATGATGATGAGGATGATGTTGTGAGATCTATGATCTTAGGTTTGGTACTCATGTTTTATTGTGGTTAATTTTGAAGCATTGATGGAATTAGGATTTGCAATGATATTTGGGGGTTTTTGATGAAGAGGTAAGTATGCATTGGGATTGTTTTATAGACGGTTTCAAGTGGTAATGAGATTTAATGCGAGTGGGTGAAACAGTAAAAAGATATTTACTGAAGCTTCTTGAATACGTGATCTGTTTCTGATGATAAGTATTCTTCAGCAGAATGGCTAGTGTTTATACCGAAGTTGAAAGTGAAATTGTGTAAAAGTAGAAGTCCACGTCAGCATTGGTCAACTTTGACCAAAATTGGGAAATTTCTACTTATTCTCTACTGGCATATATTCGTCCCATATTAAGTGATTCACTTGTTACTCTCATTCAAAACACTTCCATTTGTGTAAATCGTAACCCTAACTTTCAAAATCTCTCATGGCGCTTCAATTCAAACATGATCATAATAAGGTCGCTTTTCTGGGAACTGCTAATGGTGATGAGTTGTATAGACCGATGATTGAATTCTTACAGAGATCAAAGATTCAGTATGCTCTAACACATTCTCCAAATGCTATATATGAATCATTGGTTACTCAATTTTGGGCATCGGCTACGAAAAGGAGTGATACAGAGATTGTAGCAAGGGTTGACGGAACAGAGTATGTGGTGACAGAGGAACTGATCAGAAGACAACTTCGTTTGAATGATGAAAATGGAGTTTATCATTCTAATGCTGTGGTGGTACTTGATGGGCTTAGAGCAATTGGATATCAAGGTACTCGGACTGACATGTGGTTAAAGAATCAGCTTTGTCCTATGTGGAGGTTTTTGGTTCATACATTGCTTCAGTGTTTAAGCAATAAATCCGGAGGATGGGATCAGTTTTCGACTCAATTGGGATGTGGTATTATTTGTCTATCTAAGGGTTTGACTTATAATTTTTCTAAGTTTATTTTCGATAATATGGTTGAGAATATAACTAGGAAAAAGGGCAAGTTTTTGATGTACCCTAGGTTTTTACAGATGATATTGAATGTTTCTACCCAAACCCAAGCTTTTCATCCCATAGGAGTTTTAACTTCTAAGTTATTTGCTTCAATGAGAACTAAATTTGCGGGGACACATTTTCCTTTATTAGCAACCATGTTACCTTAGGAGAATGAGACTGCTGATGAGGATCATGTTGATACTTTACCATCCACCAATACTACTGATGTTAATCCCTCAGTTGATATTGATGAGGGTCCTTCTGCTACTGCTGAGGCATCCTTACCTTCACCTAGACCTTGTCCTAGTTCATCTCCTACACAAGTTTTTCTTGATGAGGTTCAGGTTAATACTGATAGATTGCCCACACCTAGTCCTGAAAGGTCCATTGAACCTCCCATTACCACTGAGGAATCAGTTGGTGGAGCTGAGGAATCTATTACACTTACCTCAATATATGCTCTAGTGAACAAGTGAGGTGGCTGATCTCAAGAAGGAGCTTGCAGAGACCAAGTCTACTCTTGGTGATAAGATTGTGGAGTTGCAGACTAAAGTTGAGAACTTGGAGGAATTATTGGGTCAAAGGGGCAAAAAGAGAGTTTTGGTTTCTTCTGAAGAGGAGCAAGAAGAGACTTAGCATGCATCACTAGGAATTTTGGCTGATGCAGCTCTTACATCTGATGTTTCTTCTCCTATTGCTGAATCTTCAAGGAGAAAGATGCCTATTATATTTGCTAGAAAAAGAAAAAGACAATATTTGAATAAGGTATCTACTGAAACTTCAAAGGAGCCAACTGTTGTTGATACAACTGCTGATGTTCTAGTTGAGGAGGTTGTTTCTGATCATGGTCAAGCCTCATTTGTACAAGAACAACCAAATTCTTCACCTTCAGCAGATGATGATGAATTTTTTATGGCTGGGAGAATTTATAAGTTGAATTCTTCTTCTGAAGTTTTCTCTACACCTGTTGAGGAAGTGTCTCAACATGTTTCTTCTGATGTTGGTTTGGTTGTTCCTTCTGAAGCTCAAATTGGTTCTGCTGAGGAATCTTCTGACAAAGGAAAGGTAGCTGTGATTGATGATATGATTGGTTCAGGTCTGGTGACTGAAGAAGATAATCAAGCTCAAGCTAGGATGTTTGCTGATTATGAAAATATGCAGAAGAGTCGTGTAGTTGCTGAATTTCTTCAAGCTCAGTCTGATTCTAATTTGTCTACTGAAAGAAAATTAGAGCTTGATGCATTACTTCCTAAGATCACTGATGATCAATGGGATGCTTATACTACTCAAGGTGCATCTGATCCAAATCTTGCAAAACTTATATTAGGAGCATCTTTTGATAATGAGAATTTTGTGGATCAAATGGTGGCTCTTGGTAATCAAAAGAAGCAAGAAGCGGCTGCAAAGAGGAGAGCTCTTATTGCTCAACGACATAAAGCAAAAAGGGAAACCAATGACTGTTGCTCAGAAGAGGAATCATATGCGAAGAGTTGTGAAGAATCATAGTTCTACTATTTATAATTCTGGCATGTCAATGAAGCAAATCTGTGCTTTGTCTGATGATGCTTTGATCAGAAAGTATAATATGATTATGAAGGTTTCTTCCTCTGGTTCTACTTCTTCTTCTAAAGTGGAAAGGCTTGCTACTATGTCAGATGTTCCTAAAGCAAAGAGACCTAAAACAGTTGAGATAGTGGATAATTTTGATGCTGTTTTACCTCTGGTGTTATCTCAAGCTGTTACTTCTGAAACACCTTCTAAAGCTAATCCTTCTACTGATAAGGTTGTTTCTACTGAGTCTTCTTTTGTTTCTTCTGAAACATTGCCTAGTGTGAATTTGGGTGATCCATTGAGTAAGGAGGATGATCTACAGATTGATACAGATAAAATAGCTGGTCGGAGGAAGAAAAGTGTGGTTAAAAGGAAACTTAATTCCTTAAGAAGTTCTGTCAGACTCGCTAGGAAACATCTTTCCAAGAGTGTTTCTTTAGATCTTACGGCTGCTGAGTCAACTTTTATAACAGTTGGATCTGTTGAGGTTTTTCCTGAAGGTACACATGCGGTGTTGATCAATTGGAAAGCTGGGAAGCTTAACACTGTTTATCGACTAGATAATACTGCTATTCAGTTCAACTTCTTGAAGGACATCTTTCATTTGGTGAATAGACATGATTTGAAGATGCTGTATGAACATGTTACTCAGTATTATAATATTCATTCACCAACGGGTTCTGGTTTATATTTATTGGGTGATCTTCAAGTCTTGTTTGATTCTAATTCTCCAGAAGGTAAAGGGTATTCTATTTGGAAGAATTCACATCAGTGGGAGATTGAGAATTGGAGATTTTATCCTCTGCCCTGTGTTCATGTGGTTCAGACCACCTGTGGTATGATTTTGTGTATGCTATCGGATAAGATTTATCCTTTATCGGTTGCTTTTATGGAAAGATTGCTGAGACAGAAGTTGGAAGTACCTCCTAATCCAGTTGGCAATGATGAACTTCATGCTTCTCAATGTGTTGGTTTGATTAAAACTCAGCTTCTGCAACATAAAGGTTCATCTTGATTGTAATAGTTTGTTTATTTTGTAATTTTTGTTCTCTTTCTTTCTTAGTTAAAAAAAAAATTGGGTTTGTCTAACTTTTATTGCAGGTTTGTTGTATACTTTTGATGGTTATTGACTCACCAGATATACCTTGTGTATGTCAAAGAGTTAGCTAGTCCAAGGGGTACAACTTTGGTAAAGACACATCAAATCTGTTGATAGTTGTAATGGTTTGCTCAAAATCATAGGGTATGCAACCACCCATGCTTAATTGCTGAGTGTTGTATGGTTTTCAATTCACCATGGTTTATTCCTTTTTGGAATCCAAGAATTGACTAGCCCACATGTATATGGCTTGTGGTAAAGGCAGTGGAATACCATATTTGGTTATCAATTCACCAATTCTAAGAATTGACTAGTCCTGAGCAAACGGCTCCAAGTAAAGACATATCAAATCCGTTTATATGGTTTCTGGTTTGCCAATAAATCAGATGGTTATCAGTGTACCATAGTTTACGAACTTAAACATATGGCTACTCCAGTAGTGATGGCTATTGGTAAAGAGACATCAAATCCATTATTTTCAATGATTCACCTCTCACAGGAGTTTACACACCTGGATGTGATGAGAATAGTATGAAACTAATCTGTTTTGATGTACCTGTTGTCATTTGTTGCTGCAAAGATATGGAGTTTCAGAGTTTCTTCATCAAAGAGATGTTCTTATTTGGATTCTCTGCGGCTGTTGTTCGTGCCCAATCCTCTGGTGCTGTCTAGTTAAAGATCTATCAAGAAACTGGAACTTAACCAAGTCAAATTCCAGTTTAGGGGAGGATTGTTGGGAATTATGTGAAGTTTGGATTATGCTGAAATTACTGCCGAAGGGATTCTACTGAAGTAGAGTGGATTCTGCTGAAGACATAATTTGGTGAAGTTTAATAGTTATTAGTTTGTTTCTGCGGAAGTGCTAATTCCGTGTTTAGTATATTTAGTTTGGATATACATGAGCTTTATTAGGAAGTGATTGTGTATATCTTATTTAGTTTTATGTTTATACGTTTCTTGGGAAACAGTTTAGGGTTTTGTTTAGGGTTCCTTGTCTATAAAAGGAACACAATAGAATGAGTTATGTACCGATTGGAAAAACAAAGTTTTAGTTAATATAACGATCCATAGAGGATCACAGAGTTCTTAGTTATTTGTGTTACTTGTGTTTATATTCCGCTGATAAATATAAGTAGTAGAGATTGTCTTTTATTGTGCTTGTGATTACATAGGCATAAATAACGATCCACGAGCTCAAGATCTATCAAGGTCTGTCTGTTTCAACATTTGGGTTTAGGTGTTGTGAAATGTTGGGTAGTAGTTTGATTCGTGCTAAACCGTCAAGTTTTCTCACGCAAGCTGGCCACTTGTGAATGGCCAACCGTAAGGAACTTAAAACAGCTCAGACACAGAATGCAATGAAGATCTGGAGAGTATAGTGTTTCCCCGGGTCGTTATGTCCCAGCGAGCTATGCGAAGAATCACCAAACGAATAGTGATCGAGAGATTTGAACGGAAAAGAGGTTTGAACGATTATAACTAAAGAAAAAGTACATAAACTACAAGGGCTTAAATGCAAATTAAAGAGAATTAAAAAGATAAAAAATATTAAATAAACGCTATCACTATTTGCAAAATGATGTTTTTGATTTTTTTTCTTTTATAAAACTTAATTAAAAACTACGCGACGTACAAAAGAAAATGTGAAATTTAAACAATATAAATCCTAAAAATATGAAAATGACATTTTTACAAACCTAATGATAAAATAAAATTTTTAGAAAAAGAAAATTATTTTTATAACTATTTATCTAATTATTATTAATTAAAAAATATTTTTAACTATTAAATAGTAACCTAAAATACAAGAAAATATGAAATAAAGCTAGAAAAATGAAATTATGACTTGGAAAAATCTAAAATAACAAAAGAGAATTTTCAAAACTATTTTTATATTTTTCTGATTATTTTTGTATTTTCTATGAATTAAAAACTATTTAAAACTACTTAAATTGCTTAAAAATACAAATTTAACTAAGAAAAATTTGGAAAAATATTTTTTTGACTTTTTATATTTATCTTAACCTAGGAAAAATTAAAAATTATTTTTTTGAAACTTTTCTGATTTAATTGTATTAAAAGCTAATTAAAAAGGCTTAAAAACTGATTAAAATGAAGAAAAATACCAAACTGACCTAGAAAAATCTGAAAAATTCAAGATAAGTCTAAAATAATATTATGAATCTAGGAAAAATAGAAAAATAGTGGGCTGTGTGCAAGAAAATGAAACTGCAATGCAAAGTGCTTATGGATAAGCACTTAGAATAAGCCAAATGAAAACAAAAAGCTACCCAACTGAAACAGAAGCTATAATATGCTCAAAATACCCAAATGCAACTAATTTACACAAGCCTTAACCTCTGATTAACAAGCTCAACAGATTTGATTGATTGAGCTTATGTGCTTAAAACAATTTTAGGCAACTACTTTTAAGCTTAAACACAAGCTTCTCAATAAGCTGAGCCTCAAAAACAAAAGTTGAAACCTAAACTAGACCTGGCCAAGTGCTTATAAACCAAAAATCAGCCCTGGATGAGCTCTGATGAGCTTGGTACAAGCCTAGCACAAAACCTGTGCACACTCAGTATACACTGAGTGTGTACAGGGCATTTGTACACATATTGACAAGCATTTTTGAAGCTTTTAAAAAATTGACAAAAATCTACTAAAATGATAATAAGAAAATAGACCAAGTGAAGTTTAAAAACCCATGATTTCACTTAATTTGGCTCAGAAAGGAATCCAAGAAAAATCATCCTAGTTAGGCTAAAAACTGGATTTGCAAGTTTTGACTTTTGAGCAGTTTTGTTATGTTGACTTTTATGAACTTTGAAACCAATTTGTGGAATGATCTTGATGTATTATGATGAAATGACACTTCTGCAAACTATATCTATGATATCTTAGCACAAATCAAGATTTTGTTTTTCAAAAACTCAACAGTTAAGTTAATTAGGACAGATTACTCATGACTTTGACTTTTGTGGTATGCAGAAGCAAAATTAGGACAGATATGAGTGTAAATGATCTAAACAAACCTAAACCAACAAGTCCTAACTTCTGAACAATCCTTTAATACAGCTAAACCAACAGATCCAAACACCCTTGTTTCTACTGATTTGCAATTAAAATTCAACCAACTGTTAAACTAGCTTAAGCAGATACTAACACTGATTCTAGTTAACCTAATAACACTTAAGCAACAAATACAAACCAAAATAAACCACAAGTACAAATTATGCAAAAATTCTTGAAAATAACTCACAATTGGTCCTAGCCACAATGGCTTGAAATCAGCAACCAATGAACCTCTATCCTATTTCTATCAACCCAATAACTCTGAATCAACCCAATTCCAGATCTCTGCATCAACCCATATCCAATTCCATCACCAAATGAACCCAGTTTGACTTTCGTTGACCAGAATCCAAAATTACTTGAAATTGATATATAAGCTTACAAAAAGCTATAATAAGCTTATATAAGCTTGTTTTTACTTGGAAAGAAGCTATTTGAAGCTTGAATATAGGAATTGGAAACTGAAATTTGCAACAGTGGCACAATAATATGAAACTTAAGCAAACTTTGACATTGATGATTAAAAGTAGATTACACTGATAATGTGACTTTAGTTTAGTACAATGAAACAAAAGATTACACCTTTAAAGCTTAATTAAAACATAATCATAAAAACGACATACATTTTGAAAAATAAACTAAGTGCTACCCTCTTCTCTCTATCTCCTCCTTCTTTTATATGCAAAATCTCTTTCCACGTGTCCTCTGAGTAAATCCTATCTATAATCTTGGCCCTTGGATTGGTTGGTATCATTTTTGGCCGTTTGATGAAATTTGGCGCCAAAACACATATATGCCAGTTGGGGTTGAGTGTTAGGTTGAAGATGCATTGAATGCATCTTGGCTTGGGGTGAGGTGGAGGGTAGGAGTAGGGTGTGATGATGGAGAGTGGTAGGAATTGCAGGTGATGATGAGGGGAAGGGAACACCGTGAGCGGGTTTATTATTTAAAATTGTGGGTGGGTTTAACTTGGATAACAATTCGGGTATAAGGGTTGGATATAAAGGGATTGGACCGGGTTAAATGGTTGGACTGGGTTGGGATTGGGCTTATTAAAGGGTCCGGTTTGGTTAAGCTTATAAAACACAAGGACTATCTTTGTAATTCACCCAAACTAGAGGGACCAAATCTGCACTTTTCCAAAGTTAATCAAGGACCATTTTTTGACAAGTTAAATTTACCCAAGGACCAAAAATAATAATTTTTCAAATTAAAAATGTCCCGGGGTAATTTTTGACAATCTTTGAAACTTCAGGGACTAAACTTGTAAATTCTCAAACTTTTGATATTTTTCACCAAATGACTAATTTTGACAAATTATGATTTTAAAAGGACCTCTGGTGATTTTTCTTTTAAATTAAGTGCTCAGGGACTATTTCTGACAATTTTTGAAACTTGGGGGGACTGGAACTGCCAATTATGCAAACTTAGCTCATTTTTCATCTGATTTTAAACATTTTGCATCTGAAACATATAAAATGCAATTTTGGAATATTTTCAGTATTTTGATGCATTTCTGAGCATTTTTAAACGTTTTGCAGTTCAGATTTAACCAAAAATAATGAGTATTTACACACTCATCAATCCCCCACACTAAACTATTGCTAGTCCCTAGCAATCTTTTGAGAAAAACTTAATGGATTTGAATCTCTTTACCAAAAGCCATTACTTCCGGAGTAGCCAAATGTTTCAGTTCAAGTAAGAACCATGGTACACCGATAACCATGTGATTTTGAGCAAACCACCAGCTTCCAACGGATTTGATTTGTCTTTACCCGAAGCCGTTTGCTTCTGGACTAGCCAACTCTTAGATAAATTATCAATATTATCTTTGGTGAGCTGATTACCAATTATGGTTTTTCCACTGCCTTTACCACAAGCCATAAACTTGCGGGCTAGCCAACTCTTCTCTAATTAAAGATATGGTGAGCTGAATACCATACAATTTTGGGCAAATTGCAAGCCGTCAACGGATTTGAGATATCTTTACTAAGAGCCGTTTGCTCTGGATTAGCCAATCCTTTTGTTTATTAGACATGGCGGACTGATAACCAATTGAGTAAGTGCAAAACACTTACTCCAAAAACAAATTTTGGCCAAAATGGGGAATTGGGCGTATAATTATATGATAAAATTCGTGAGAATTCCCCCCCACACTTAGAAATAAATATTGCCCTCAATATTCAAAGTACCGGCTGTTATGCCGAAACTGAGAACGTAAAAGGGAAATACTACGGCCATTTATTTGGAAAGATATATATATATATATATATATATATATATATATATATAAATATATATATATATATTTAGAGAAAACTTATATATAACATGTGGGGCAACCCCCCCACACTAGGGTGGTAGAAAGATAGAAAGAAGTCAGAAATATGGGTGAAAACCCATATGGCATGCTACTTGTTTTTGATTCCCGAGTCGCTAGCTTGACTCGACCCCGTATTTATTTGTTCATGGGGAAGCAACGTGGAAAACCAATCTCGATCGGACTTTCGTTCACAGTGTTAATAAACATATGAACATCAGAAAGTTCCACACCGACGAGATACAACCGCGGATTGTTAATAGTAGAAACTATAAAGGATAATACGGGGTCAAAGATGGTGTCCTCATTCCCGAAAGAGAAAAGGGAAAGAGCAACCACACCATCTGTGAAGAATGGAATAAAGACGTACATGAGGATGCAGGTCCATTCCTCATTAGAAAGAAGCAAATCACCATTTTTGACATTTTTAAGCTTAAACTTGAAGCTTAGATGGTGATTGTCAATAAGATGTCCTGGAGGGAGGGTGGGAACGGTTCTTCAATCAATAGATTTTCTAGAAAAAGGATGTCCCCCTCCGAATCAAAGTAAGTATTATCAATTCCTGTTGGAATTGACTCATCACTAAGAAAGGCATCGAATTCATTCCAAAAGTTGTCGTCTTCCTCATCAGGAGTGAGAGAAGGGATGGAAGAGTCGGGAATAATAGGACTAGAAGATGATGGATCATTTTTGAGCAATTCATCAATGGGTGGAATGTCTCCCATTGGATCACAAACATCATCATCCAATTCAGATGAAACTGAAGAGAGTTTGGTTTCATCCACAGAGTTAACAAACTCGATGCGACAAACTGATTCCGGAGGTGGGACAAGTGGTGTGCTCTTAGAGCTAGCAATTTCCACCACTTCTGATGAAGTCTCCGATTCTAGATCATCATCATCAAGAACACTCTTGACTTCCCTGGTGCAACTTTCAAACCATTTGTTTGAACCAGGGTTGATTTTCAAAGCTTTTAGCTCAAGACGTTTTGGTGACTCCTCTTAACCGTGAAATTTGAGAGTGTTGCATTGAATCTTTCAGATTTTTGATCAATTGTGGCAACACTCTGTTTGGATAGAGGTTTGGAGTTTTGGTTGATATTCAACGTGAGTTCTTCGTTGTCAACCCGTATGGTCAACTCTTCAGCAAACACATCAATCAGAGCACGACTCGTTCTCAAGAAAGCTCTCCCTAAGATGAGGGGAACTCTAGGATCTGCATCAAAGTCTACTACAACAATGTCAGTAGGAAAGTGAAACTTCCCCACTTTCATCACGACATCCTCGGCTATCCCAAGTGAACGAGTTATGGTACGGTCCGCTAGCTCGAGTGTCATACAAGTGGATGAAAGTTTAGGAAGAGACAGTTTCTTCCATACTGAGAGTGGCATGAGGTTAATGCTAGTGCCAAGATCGGCCAAGGCGGAGCATTGAACCATCCCCAAGAAATCAGACGGGATTAAAATCTACGGGTCTTCAAGCTTTTGGGAAGCTTTTGAGAAGGACCGTGAGCATTGCTCATTGAGAGGGTTTTAGCCATCTCGGATAGCTTATCTTTGTTGGTCGTAAGCCTTTAAGCGTGGATGCAAATTTAGGCATTAGAACGAGAGCATCAACGAAGCTTATATCAAAGTGTAGCTCATTGAAGATTTGGAAAAAAATTTCCATTTGCTCTTTGTTTTTGTCTTTGAGCTTCTCATCATTCATTCTTGATGGGTAAGGAAGATGACTAGACTTTTGAGTTGGGATGGAAGTCATTTTCTGGCTCAGGATTTCTCTTGAACTTCGGGTTCCGGACTTAAAGCTTGGACTACCGAAGGTGGGACGTGTGCGGTACTTCGTGGGCTTGAGAATTGCACCTTGTCCGTTGTATCCTTGGTAACTTGACTCATTGCTACAGGAGGAGGAGGCATTGGAGTCGAAGGTCCATTGTGCGTCTTACCACTACGAGTGGTGACGGCTTTCAACTCGGCATTTGGATTGGGAATTGTATTGCTTGGGAGTCCTCCAGAAGATGATGAAGCTTTGTTCATATTCATGTTCATGAAACTGCTCATCATATTCTTTAACTCATTTGTCTGCCGAGACAATGTGGTATCAATTTCCTTTTTTAGCTCAACTCTCATGTTATTGATCTGAGTTTGCATTGAACGTGTGCTTGACTCAGTAATTTTCATGAAGTCATTTGGCATGGGAGCTTGAGAAGGTTGTTGATAACTTTGATGATTTGGAGCTTGATAAGGTTGGTTGAAATTGTTCCGGTTTTGATTGAAATTTTGAGAGTTATTGAAATTTTGTCCTTGATTCGGAACAAAGCGATTTTGATTGCCATGGTTTTGCACAGGAGGGAAACCAGGTGGTGTCATACCGCTAGGTGCACGGTAGTGAGGATCAGCTTGTGGTCGGTATTGATTGTCGTTTACGAAGCTATGGGAGCTTGGTAAAAGGAAGCATCGGTTGCTTGACAATCATAATACGCATGTGGACCACTACAAGTTTCACACACCTTGTTTACGGCTTTGATTGGTTCCGGCTTATGAATTTCGCTTTTGATTTCCTTTACATCTTTAATCATACAACGGATGGCGTCCGTTAGAGCGGCTATCGGAGTGGCTAACTCAGAAGAGTTACTGGATGAAGAAGCAGGAGTGTTAGGAGTATTGACTTTGTTGCGAGAAATAGGAACTTTTGATTTTTGCTCGCAAATCTCAATCACATCTTTAGGTTTACGATTCAAGATATTGCCGCCTGCGGCTGCGTTCAAAGAATCTTGATCGTTACCGTTCAACCCATTATAAAAGATATTGACTTGTTGAAGCTCCGTGAATTCATGATGGGGGCATTTCCGAGAGATCTTTGAATCTCTCCCATGCCTCTCCAAAGTTTTCATCGAAATTTTGACGAAATACAGAAATTTCATTTTTAAGATTAGTCGTCTTTGATGGAGGAAAGAAGTAATTGACAAACTTTTGAACAAGATCCTCCCAAGTTTTGATAGATCGAGGGGGTTCTTTTTCCAGCCAAATCCGGGCTGTCCCCTCAAGTGAGAATGGAAAAAGCATCAACTTGATTACTTTTTGTGGCACATCCTTGAAATTGATAGTTGAAGTTAACTTGTTAAACCAACGGATGTGTGCATAAGGGTCTTCTCGGTCAAACCCGTGGAATTGATTTGTAGACACAAGTTGGATCAAATGTGTCTTCAATTCAAAGTGATCAGAATTGATTGCTGGTAGAATGATGGCATCTCCATAACCCTCGGTGGGTGCCTGGAGCATTTCCTCCATAGTTCGTTCGTCTGCCATATTGTTGCTTGAAATAGTACGAATCTCGGGTTCGACTATTTGGGCAGCACGTCTACGAGAACGTCTTCTAGGAATTTCTGCTAGATCACGCAAAGGACTCAATGATCTAGAAGAACGGGTGCGCATGCACTAGAGTTACTCTAAGGACTCTCAGAGTTAAGGAAGGGAATTATGAAAATGGGGAAAGAAGATTCTTTTTGAGTTTTATGGTTATACATATATATAGAAACAAAAGAAAAATATTTTTGTATTTTATATGTTTTGAGATGTTTTTGGGTTTTTGGATTTTTATAAGAGAATATATATATATAGATGGTATAAACAAGGAGTGAATATTCAAATCACTAATCTGCTAAACGGAAGATAATCAGCACAGCTCCCCGGCAGCGGCGCCAAAAATTTGATTCGTGCTAAACCGTCAAGTTTTCTCACGCAAGCTGGCCACTTGTGAATGGCCAACCGTAAGGAACTTAAAACAGCTCAGACACAGAATGCAATGAAGATCTGGAGAGTATAGTGTTTCCCCGGGTCGTTATGTCCCAGCGAGCTATGCGAAGAATCACCAAACGAATAGTGATCGAGAGATTTGAACGAAAAAGAGGTTTGAACGATTATAACTAAAGAAAAAGTACATAAACTACAAGGGCTTAAATGAAAATTAAAGAAAATTAAAAAGATAAAAAATATTAAATAAACGCTATCACTATTTGCAAAATGATGTTTTTGATTTTTTTTCTTTTATAAAACTTAATTAAAAACTACGCGACGTACAAAAGAAAATGTGAAATTTAAACAATATAAATCCTAAAAATATAAAAATGAAATTTTTACAAAAATAATGATAAAAGAAAATTTTTAGAAAAATAAAATTATTTTTATAACTATTTATCTAATTATTATTAATTAAAAACTATTTTTAACTATTAAATAGTAACCTAAAATACAAGAAAATATGAAATAAAGCTAGAAAAATGAAATTATGACTTGGAAAAATCTAAAATAACAAAAGAGAATTTTCAAAACTATTTTTATATTTTTCTGATTATTTTTGTATTTTCTATGAATTAAAAACTATTTAAAACTACTTAAATTGCTTAAAAATACAAATTTAACTAAGAAAAATTTGGAAAAATATTTTTTTGACTTTTTATATTTATCTTAACCTAGGAAAAATGAAAAATTATTTTTTTGAAACTTTTCTGATTTAATTGTATTAAAAGCTAATTAAAAAGGCTTAAAAACTGATTAAAATGAAGAAAAATACCAAACTGACCAAGAAAAATCTAAAAAATTCAAGATAAGTCTAAAATAATATTATGAATCTAGGAAAAATAGAAAAACAGTGGGCTGTGTGCAAGAAAATGAAACTGCAATGCAAAGTGCTTATGGATAAGCACTTAGAATAAGCCAAATGAAAACAAAAAGCTACCCAACTGAAACAGAAGCTATAATATGCTCAAACTACCCAAATGCAACTAATTTACACAAGCCTTAACCTCTGATTAACAAGCTCAACAGATTTGATTGATTGAGCTTATGTGCTTAAAACAATTTTAGGCAACTACTTTTAAGCTTAAACACAAGCTTCTCAATAAGCTGAGTCTCAAAAACAAAAGTTGAAACCTAAACTAGACCTGGCCAAGTGCTTATAAACCAAAAATCAGCCCTGGATGAGCTCTGATGAGCTTGGTACAAGCCTAGCACAAAACCTGTGCACACTCAGTATACACTGAGTGTGTACAGGGCATTTGTACCCATATTGACAAGCATTTTTGAAGCTTTTAAAAAATTAACAAAAATCTACTAAAATGATCATAAGAAAATAGACCAAGTGAAGTTTAAAAACCCATGATTTCACTTAATTTGGCTCAGAAAGGAATCCAAGAAAAATCATCCTAGTTAGGCTAAAAACTGGATTTGCAAGTTTTGACTTTTGAGCAGTTTTGTTATGTTGACTTTTATGAACTTTGAAACCAATTTGTGGAATGATCTTGATGTATTATGATGAAATGACACTTCTGCAAACTATATCTATGATATCTTAGCACAAATCAAGATTTTGTTTTTCAAAAACTCAACAGTTAAGTTAATTAGGACAGATTACACATGACTTTGACTTTTGTGGTATGCAGAAGCAAAATTAGGACAGATATGAGTGTAAATGATCTAAACAAACCTAAACCAACAAGTCCTAACTTCTGAACAATCCTTTAATACAGCTAAACCAACAGATCAAAACACCTTTGTTTCTACTGATTTGCAATTAAAATTCAACCAACTGTTAAACTAGCTTAAGCAGATACTAACACTGATTCTAGTTAACCTAATAACACTTAAGCAACAAATAAAAACCAAAATAAACCACAAGTACAGATTATGCACAAATTCTTGAAAATAACTCACAATTGGTCCTTAGCCACAATGGATTGAGATCAGTCAACCAATGAACCACTAGCCTATTTCTATCAACCCAATAACTCTGAATCAACCCAATTCCAGCACTGTATCAACCCATATCCAATTCCATCACCAAATGAACCCAGTTTGACTTTTGTTGACCAGAATCCAAAATTACTTGAAATTGATATATAAGCTTACAAAAAGCTATAATTAGCTTATATAAGCTTGTTTTTACTTGGAAAGAAGCTATTTGAAGCTTGAATATAGGAATTGGAAACTGAAATTTGCAACAGTGGCACAATAATATGAAACTTAAGCAAACTTTGACATTGATGATTAAAAGTAGATTACACTGATAATGTGACTTTAGTTTAGTACAATGAAACAAAAGATTACACCTTTAAAGCTTAATTAAAACATAATCATAAAAACGACATACATTTTGAAAAATAAACTAAGTGCTACCCTCTTCTCTCTATCTCCTCCTTCTTTTATATGCAAAATCTCTTTCCACGTGTCCTCTGAGTGAATCCCATCTATAATCTTGGCCCTTGGATTGGTTGGTATCATTTTTGGCCGTTTGATGAAATTTGGCGCCAAAACACATATATGCCAGTTGGGGTTAAGTGTTAGGTTGAAGATGCATTGAATGCATCTTGGCTTGGGGTGAGGTGGAGGGTAGGAGTAGGGTGTGATGATGGAGAGTGGTAGGAATTGCAGGTGATGATGAGGGGGAAGGGAACACCCGTGAGCGGGTTTATTATTTAAAAGTGTGGGTGGGTTTAACTTGGATAACGGGTCGGGTATAAGGGGTTGGATATAAAGGGATTGGACCGGGTTAAATGGTTGGGATTGGGCTTATTAAAGGGTCCGGTTTGGTTAAGCTTATAAAACACAAGGACTATCTTTGTAATTCACCCAAACTAGAGGGACCAAATCTGCACTTTTCCAAAGTTAATCAAGGACCATTTTTTGACAAGTTAAATTTACCCAAGGACCAAAAATAATAATTTTTCAAATTAAAAATGTCCCGGGGTAATTTTTGACAATCTTTGAAACTTCAGGGACTAAACTTGTAAATTCTCAAACTTTTGATATTTTTCACCAAAGGACTAATTTTGACAAATTATGATTTTAAAAGGACCTTTGGTGATTTTTCTTTTGAAATTAAGGCTCGGGGACTATTTCACAATTTTGAAACTTAGGGGACTGAACCGCCAATTATGCAAACTTAGCTCATTTTTCATCTGATTTTAAACATTTTGCATCTGAAACATATAAAATGCAATTTTGGAATATTTTCAGTATTTTGATGTATTTTTGAGCATTTTTAAACGTTTTGCAGTTCAGATTTAACAAAAAATGATGAGTATTTACACACTCATCATAGTTCCTCCATAGTAATGGAACTAGGTGCTTAGCCTAGTACCTAATAAAGGGTAGGCGACGTTGTGATAGGTGTGGTTCACCTTGGAGTGAAAGAATCCGGTGGTTAGCCTAGCACCATATAAAGGGTAGGCGACGTTGTGATAGGTGTGGTTCACCTTGGAGTGAAAGAACCCGGTGGTTAGCCTAGTACCGGAAAAAGGGTAGGCGACGTTGTGAAGGCTTCTCCGTCATAAGGATTTGGTGTCGTGTTGTGTTTACGAACTCTCGAGTAGGTGACTCGAGGAGAGGAGTAGGGCAAGGAAGGTGTCCTTGTAGCCGAACCACTATAAATCCTTGTGTCGTGGTTATGTGCTTCTTACTCTTTATCTTTCATTACACGTTTATATATCTATCTATCAACGTCTAACATAAACAACTAAATGGATTAACATAAGTTGATCTAAATATTTTAAAAAGAAGTTTTAATTGGTAAAACTATTCAACCCCCCTTCCAGTTTTCCACAATTGGGATCAGAGCTTCGTTACCAACTTTCTCAAAGTATGTTGTACTTTAAAACTTGATACGATCCGTGTATGTTTGAAAACTACAAAGAAGGTTTTTTTTAAGTCATGTTTTAAAAATCATTATAATGTTTATCGTTGGACAATGATAAAACGTTCTAACTTTTTCCTTGTTAAGTATCCTCCACATCTGGATTCGGGACTACTAAGAAGATCATGAAGAAACCATATAAATATTTCTTCTCAATAAGAATGTTTAGCTTCTCACACGTGAATCTGGAGATTCTAAGAAGATCACTAAAGCATGTCCTCTAAATAATCTCTTCATTAAGAAGAATATTTAGCAAAGGTATGATCATTAATTATTAACATTTGTTGGCCTCATTATTTGAATCTAAGTTGAATATTTAGTCACTATTTGTAATTACTTGAGTAGTCATCTGATTGTATGATTCGTTGTGAAGTGAGTGGTGAAAAACACAATATCAACGTATATCAAAATAACCGTAAAATTCGACAAATCGACCTTTTAGGAAAAAGGTCAACGTGCCAAACCTCACGGGTGTGATAAAAGTGATACCGGGAAAGTGATTTCCCCGGGTCGTGTCCCAACGAGGTGTGAAATGGAAGGATTCGTTGAGTTTCGTGATTATGGACTTGAATTGGATTTTTAATGATTTTGATTTGATTACGAATTCTACAATTTAATTAATGGGAAAGTAATTAAGGCAAGGGAACCCTAATAAACTAAAAACTGACTAACACTAAGCCTAAGAAATGATAAAACTAAGCTACACTAAGTCCTAGGGTGCTAAAACGTAAAAACGTAAAAACGGGAAAACAACCCGAGCCATAAACGTAAAAATTTTGCGATTTAAGGGCTACGGGTGTGAAATCAATTTTCCTACATTCTATTTGACTAAAAATGATTTTAGGAAAAAGCGGAATATTTTTTTAACTTTTAAATTAATTACTACGAATTAAAATATATTTTAATCTAATTAAATGATTAAAAATACTAAACTACTTTGGAAAAATCTGAAAATTGTACAAAAACTACTTTAGGTACCACTGATTCTGAGAAAATTAAAAAACGTGGGTGGTGCTTTTGAGAATAAGCTAGGAATAAGCTCCAAAGAGCTTAAAGCTCAAACTGCCAAACGTGACATTATAAATATAACAATGCAAAGAATGACTGATAAAGTCCCAAGGGCAGATGGTTGTGTGGTGTGGTGTTGAGGCTTTAATAGGCAAGAGGTCAGGGGTTCGAATCCTGGCCTCTACCCTTTTTGCAAAACATTTTTTTTCAACTTTTTCTTTTTGCAATTTGAAGATTTGATCAAAATAGGAAACTTTTGTGAAAACTTAAGCTTTGAAACTTTGTTAATAAGCTGTTATAACAGCTTATTAATTGCTGAATTGGACAGGTCTCAAACAAACACACATGGGCAGTAAACAACCAACACCCCTTTGCAAGTTTTGAAAGCAAATGAGCACTAAGAGGGAGTACAATAAGCAACTAGCATGCATTCAAGACAGAATAGATAAGCTATCTAACCTACCATTAGCAGTATTGGACTAGAGAACTCAAAGGGAATAAGCCAATAAGCAGAAAGAAGATGCTACAGTCGGGAGTTCCTAAGCTACCTAAGCATATATAAGCCTAAACTCTAGTGGATCTAATAAGCTATAATCACTACCAATTAAGCTAACAAAGGTTTATCTTATCCTACTTAACTAAAAGCAGTTCAAGACCATTAATTAACTAATCTAACAACCTAATAAGCTAGAGAAAGACAAGATAAATACAACTGGCCTGCAGGCTTGAAACAGTTCCAGGTGGCTTCCTTGAGCTTATTTTTAAGCTCTGAGATTAGCTTCAAAATCAGGAACAAGCTACAATAATTGAAGTTAGCACAGGTGACTATAAGAAGAACTGATTTGGAGCCAAGTACAAGCTGTTAACAGCTTAAAAATAAGCTGAGATCAGCTTGCTGTGGTGACCCACTGATGTGCTGATGCAGAAAACATGAAATGGGACAAGTTTTGATTTCAATTTAAACTAAGTTAGAAACTGATTTGATGCATGAAACTAAACACATACTGAGTTGGTGACATAATAATTTAAGAAAAGCAAGATTTGCATGATTTGGAAATCAAATGAGCCGAGAAAATTGCCAAGAACAGCAGCAACTGCTACTGTCTTGTGCAGTGCCAAAGTACAAAAAAGACCCCTTTTTTTGCTAACTGAACTTGAAATCAACTTGGTAAAAACATATTCTAATGTGCAAAACCCACTTGACTTGTAACAAGAACTTTGACTACATAAGTCAAACGGGTAAAAAAAAGGTTTTGACGACTAATTAACCTGAAACAAACACCCCTTTAAGTAAAAGCTAATACTGCTACTTTTTGAGAGTAAGCTGCGACCTTCTAAATTTTCAATAAGCTAAGATAAACTCAAAACATAAAACTGAAAAAAGGTACTTTCATTGATCAAATAAAGATTACAGTAAAACTAAGGTACAAAAAACTAAGGACTGATTTTTTTTTCTAAAACTAGGGGTGCCATCATAACTTGGCTACATCAACCTATTTATACTACTAAACTACTGGTCTTCATTCTTCTCTTCTTTGTGTTTCTCCTGAGTGAGGAAAACAGCTAAGGTTGCTACTTTGTGCTTCTTGAAGTTGATCCCAACCCTTGATCAGGTAGGTACCAAATGAGATTACATCTGAGCCTTTGGTTGGGTCTTTTGAACATGGATTGCTGACCTGGAGCTAAGAGGAGGGGGAATTAGTGGGGTTGGGATTTGGGTGTACCTGGTTAAAGAAGGTGAAGGTGAGTTTGGGAGTTGATGAAACTGGGTAATGGGGAGAATGGGGGTGGAGTGTTTGGGGAGTGGTAAAAAGAAGAGTGGGTTCTGGGTTTTGGGAAAAGTTAGGGTTCTGGGGAGTTGGTTTTGCTTGGGCGGGAAAGAGAACAGGGGAGAGGGTGTTTTAGGTTAACACTTGGCCGGGTCAAAGGGATTAGGTATTGGGTTGGGTTTTATCAATTGACCGGGTTGTTTTATTTTTGGGCTATGGTTAATACTAGAATTGGACTTAGGACTAACCATGGAATACTTTAAGGACCAAAAGTGCCAAAACTGAAAATCCAGGGGCCATTCCTGCAATTCTGAAAATGTAATCCAAGGTCCATCATTGACAATCTCTGATAGTGTAAGGACTGAATCTGCCAAATTGTGAAACCTGAGGACTAAACTTGACAATTTTAAAAATCCAGGGATCAAAACTGTAATTTCTCAAACTTTTGAAATTTTTCACCAAAGGACTAATTATAACAATTTATGATTCCAAAAGGACCTTTGGTGACTTTTCTTTTTAAAATACGTGCTCAGGGACTATTTCTGTCATTTTTTTGAAAGTCGGGGGACTGAAACTGCCAATTATGCAAACTTTGTTCGTTTTTCATTTGTTTTTGATAATTTTGCATCTGAAACATATAAAACACACTTTTGAGATATTTTGATGCATTTCGGAGTGTTTTTAGATGTTTTGCAGCTCAGATTTGACCTAAAATGATGAGTGAATAAGCACTCATCATTGTACAATAGATTGCACTACCAGGCTTCGATGATGATCAAAGGTATGAGGGGTGTATGTTCTAGCCAAGACTTTCCTTTCACCTGAGAATAAGAAATATGAAACACTACGTTAAGTGATTACGCAGGGGTAGTGTAAAGCCCCTTTTATCACGTATACCTTATCACAACTTAAGACACAAACACGCTTTATGCGTAGAACACATGAAACAAATAGTTATGCGTGAAGATGAAGAAAGATTAAGATAAGAACGTGGTGACTTGATGTATAGATCGTGTATATGTTTAGAGAGGTAGAGAGAAGAAAGATGAAACAATAAGATGTTATATTGCTTCAAATGAAAACATACACACACACACACTTTCAAGCACACCCCTCAAATGAGACTTTGAGGGGTATTTATAGTACAAGTAAGAAATACCCTAATGGGCTTGGCATGGGCTTCGTGGACTTGGATTTGGGTTGGATTGGATATAAGGCTAGCTTAACTAAACTAATACCCATTTAGCTTAGTCCAATCCACGAGCCCGTTGACTATTCTATCACGATATCTAACACACATTACAAAGTTCCTAAATGTGAATGACCATCACTTCTAATAAAAACTATTAAGGCTAACAATCTCCCCCTAAGGGGTGGTCATTCAAAAGATGCTCCACTTGATTAGGTCTTTACTTTCATTGAGCTTGAACTTTGCGTGTAGATATAGAATAGTCTTGATTCTTTGTTCCTTCATGCTTTGTGATCAGATAATGTGGTTGTCTGCCGTTGTCAACTTCGTTGGTTAGGTGTCTCCACGTCATTCTCCACCATGCTCACACTTCTATTTGTCTTTTGGTTACCAATGATGTAGTTCCCGAGTCTTTAAACTTTGTAGATCCTTTGACATTGACGAAGAATCATCTCCTTTGATTATGATGAGAACTTTCATGTGTTGTTGGTATGAGCATGTAGAGAATCTGCACGATCCATCCGCTCCAGAGCTTCCATAAGAAGAAAACATAAAAACAGTTAGTAATAAGTGGATTCCGGCACTTACAAGTTTGAATTTCGAGGGTGTTAACAGCATAGTGTGAAAACACATCTCTAATTCTTACAAAGGCCGTTCCTGAACTGGAGTCCCACAAGTGAGATAACGCGATGCACCGAAGTACACCTACAGTTCAGATGAGTCGCTGAAGTACACCGAAGCATCACTTCACGACTGTAGACCCTTTGAGACACACTAAGCGTAATCCACAAGAATTACCGAAGTGACCTGCTGTCAGGGCTGCTTGATGTTGACTCTGGCAGGAGTTTCCATTCAATCATTGAAGATCACAGATGTGAATCTTCTCATAAATGTTCTCGGCAGATTGCTAAGATCTGCGTAGGACTCTAGAATATATCACTTGTGTCCTTATTGATGAACAACAAGCGATGTCATGTCAAGTGTTCCTATGAGATCTTTTGATGAATCTCGTGGCTCTAGACTCGATAGTGCATTTTGGTTTTCCTGAGCGGAGACTAGGGAGAGGGTCTCCTTCTTCAATATCAACGATCTCTAAGAGAAAGTCGATAGATTATGTAGGGTTCCCAGTGAGAATGAAACAAATCCCTTTTGAGAGGAATTGAGTAGCTAGAAGGTTTAGTGCAGTGCGTCACTGGGTCCATGACGTCTTTGTCTTCAATACCAGTGTCATCTAGTGACAACCAGTAGTAGATGAATTGAACCCGGTTTCTGCCCTAAGGTTGATTATGGAGGGCTATTTCTTTTCACCCTTTTCTTTACATTTCTTTTTAATTCTTCAACCCCTTCTTTCTCCTTTCTCACATTACTCCTTTTTTCAATCATACCTAAGGACTTCTAGATCTAAACTATTGGTGATGTCCTTGGGTAGATCCCTCCGGCTCTGGCGGATCATAGGACGAATATTCCTATCCTTAGTCACCTTATATCTCCATGACTGTCCCATGTTGTCATAAAACCATTTTCTTGAAAATCTCTCAAAATGTTTATGATTGAAAACATGTTTGATACACTCCGAGAGTTTTATATTTTAAGAAACACTCCCCCTTCACATGTGCTTATAAGTTTTGATAGAAATCTGCACAGTGAGGGTAGAGTTCGCACTTTTTGAATTGATCGACTTTCAATGAACAAGACCGATTTGAGACACGTTTACATCACTAGAGAACTAGCTTGAAATTATTACCCGGCCTGGTCAAATCCAAAGAAAGTTTCTCGAAATGGTACATTCTACTTAGACAAGCCCTATTCGAGACACGCTTACATCACTGGTTACACCGACTTGAAATTATTACCCGTCCAGGAACAAGTCTTTTCGAGTACTGACAGTATTTTATCGTCAATGGTTACGTCTGAGTCGAGCTCTTTTGAGATTCAAGCAACGATCATTAAACCTTTTTGATCACATTTTAATCACGTTTCTCCCCCTCAAAAATAGCATATCTGTGATGTTTTTGAAACACAATGATTAAAAAATATGTTTTTCGAAAAGCATTTGGAGAGAAACTGATTTAGCATGAATTTTGGAACAATTTTGGTTTAATACTCCCCCTTAAAGAAAGCATATTTTTTCATACAGAAAATTTAGAATCAATTAAGGGTTTAGAGGGAGTTATCTTGGTACTAAATGAGAGAGATTTTGAAAAATCTTTTTGAAAAATTTCGAATCAATGGTACGCAAGATGTGAAGATTTTGAAAATCTTTTGAAGATATTATAGAGGAATTATCTTCATTTGTTTTAGGATAAGTGCTCGATATTTATGAAAATCGATTTTGCATAGCACTTTCCTTTCTTTGAAGCACGGGTCTGGCGATCGTTGAAGCCATTATTTTGAGTCCGGGTTTAGATTGCAAGTTACGACGACCATTATTTAAGAAATTTTTAGAAACGACATGTTTTGAAAACATTTAAAGAACTCTCGCTCAAGCATCTGTACATACCCGTATCATTGTTGAATGACATTTCTAGAAACGTTCAGAATATCGATTATACGAGAGACATGTCGTGAGAAGAATATTTTTGGATTTTTGATTTTCTATTGTTTTTGTATTTTTTGAAAGTTTTATATTTTTTTATTTTGCTTTTGTTGGTTTTTCAAATTTTGTATTTGGTTTTTTGAAAATAATTACGAAGAAGATTTGAAGAAAGAAAAATTAAGTTGGGACAAGTAAAAGTGGAGTTAAGAGTGAAACTAGGAAAGGATTTCCACATGCAAAATTGGCATAAAGTTCTTCTTTACCACACGGGGTATATGAAACTTCAACACTTTTACAAGTACTTGCATCCACATAAGAATAATTTTCACAAATAACAGTGTTAGAAGTAGATGTTTCCTCACGGTGAGGGTGATCACTATCAACGGTTGTAGTGGTGTTTACTTCCTTATCCGAATGATTTTCACTATTATCTGTGTTGGAGCAATTTTCAAAAATCTTTCCTGTGGGAATCCACCTAAGACCTACTTTGTTGAAAACTTTGCCTGTGGGTATCCACCTAAGGTAAGATCTAGGAGTTGTTTTCTTATCGATGCGCGAAGACTCATTTTTAGAAAAACTACGTCTGAAGAGATCGTCTATTAGGTGTCTTTTGTTTGTCTTTTTATCAACGGGCTTGTTTCTATTTGGTGTCTTAGTGGATTGTGCCTTGGCACGCGAATTATCTTTCTTGAGATATTGTAAGGCACATGCATCATGATTAGCTGAAAAGACACATTTTTACATGTAGTGCAGACAAATTGATATTCTTGTTTAAAACAGCGGCTTTAACTTTGTCACTCTGATCTTTTGGAAATGATTCTTGTTGAAAAGACTTAGAATTCCTAGTGTTGTTTTCTAAGGGCATAGCATTTTCATTTGCGAACTACTCTTAGATGCAAGCCAATCCCTAGTCTTTTGTAGAGTGTTCCTAGGTAATGGTTTACTACTACTAGCAGTGCCTTGAAATCTTGTAGAATTCATAACCCTAGATGTTGCACCTAAAATTCCGTCTTTTAAGTCATTGCCTTTTTCTAGCTTCTTCTAGATATTGATTCTTGACCATGTCGTTAGAACCGACAGATTCTTTAACTGGATATTTGGTCACATTCCGTGTAGTATTCCTCGAAATGCCAGGTGTAATCACTTTAGGTTTTTCAGCAACTGCTGTTCCTTTTTCAACAATCTTTTCATTTTGCTTTTGCAAGGCAGGTGGAGTGACTGGTTTTGACAAATCTTTTTTCTCATTGACTTTTGAAGGAGGCATAGAAATAGACATTTTTGGTTTGAAAACCTGTTTTGGAACATTTTCCTTCTCCTTAGTCAATGGTTTTGCAAGCTTAGTATCACTTGCCTTTCCTTTTAGTCTATCCAGCTGAGCCCTCAAAAGATCATTTTGCTCTTGCATGTCCTTGTAGGCGCGCTCATATGACGGTTGTCATACTTGCATTCCTCAGATTTTCGATCAAGTTGTTTAAAATAGGACACGTTGTCTTTTTCAAGTTTTCAAGACCTTTTTCATAATTTGAAACAATTGCGGAGGTCTCAGACCGGAGTCTTTCATGATCTTCAACAGAATATGTTTGTAAGATAATGGACATGATATCGGTAGTCATAACATCTTCGAAGAGAGAATCATTCAAATTTTCCAAAACTTTGATTTGTTCCACACTTTCATTAGCTTGCTTTACCAGGGATTTATGATCCTTGACAAAGTCAGCTGTTTCTTTTAAAAATGCTTGTTCAAAATGAATTACCCTTAAGTTGATGTTATTCAGCTGAGGGGCAATTTGAGTTTCAAAAAACTTTTTCTGTTCATTATCAAAAGTATTAAACCATATGTTTGTAGTAATGTTGGTTTTAGTTTTGACAGTCTC
The DNA here is from genome assembly GCA_910596185.1 of Chrysanthemum makinoi. Classification (NCBI taxonomy): domain Eukaryota; kingdom Viridiplantae; phylum Streptophyta; class Magnoliopsida; order Asterales; family Asteraceae; genus Chrysanthemum; species Chrysanthemum makinoi. Next base: position 235,648,047 of record OU343219.1, read on the forward strand.
TTGAAGATCCGCAATTCTCGTTTTCACATTGTCTAAAATACTTCTCGCATAACTTGGGTTAAAAGGATTGTTTGAAGACATTTGTTCAATGTTCGAAAGAGATTTGGAGACAACAACTGGTTTTGAAACATATTTTGAAACAGATGTTGACACTTTGTTTGAAACACTTGGTGTGGTGGAAAACGTTGATTGTTCTTTATGAGAAACAAACGAAATACCATTAATTTTGTTCCATTTGTTATAATCAATTGGTTTGATTTCCGGATGTTTTTGTTTCATTTTTGATCTACTCTCCTCAGATAGTTCCAACGTTTCAAGCGAATCATGCACAATTATGGGTTCATGCAATGGTTTTCCATTATTTAACACATTCCGTTCTTTCTGAGCTTTCTTGAGGAAACAAGGAGGTGAGTTACCAAGAGCCATTTTATGTGTAGTATGAAAAATCGGATTTACTTGATTAGAAAGCATCTTGTTTGTCTTAGCGGAATGACCCGTTGTAAGAAGTAAATTTTCAATTTTTGATAATTTCATTTTGTCGAATTTCATCAAGAAGAGAATCTTCTCGTTTTGAAAAATCGACAACCAACTGTTTCTTCTCTTTTTCAAGATCGAGAAAACAGTGCCTTTGTTTAGTTGGTTGTTTAGTTGAAATTTCCTTGTTTAAAGATTTTATTTTCAAATTGATTCATCAAGTGTATCATACTTGATTTGCAATTGTTTTTCTCTTAAAACAGAATCTCGATAACTAATTTCTAATTCTGATAATTTGTTTGTGTGAAATTCAAAAGCTCTGGCGTTCTCTTTGTAACTCTCAAGCTCAGCGGTCAATTTTTTATTCGCGGCCTTAACTTCACGATTGACCTTACTAACTTTCTCAATTTCAATGCCACGGTTATTGATTAATGATTCAAAAAAGCGTGTTTCCTCATCACTCGGTATTTTGTGCCACCCGACCTCCATTAGGATCCACATCGGATTTTGAGTAAGTATTGCTACAACTCGGATTGTCCATATATGTATCATAAGTAGGTGTTGGCGTCCGCGAATCTTGTCGTTATGAGTAAACACATCACATATGACATTGTTATAGCATGGATCAATGATTGGTACCTTACGTTGGCTTCATATACGGGAGGTGCGTCGAGTCGATGTGCGTACTTAGTCTCTGAAGATTTGCCATGTAGATGCAGTTTGCATTGATGTCCTCTCGGTCTTCCAAATCATCCATAATAGCCATAAAGTCATGTTCCTTAGCACTCAAGCGAAGTCCTGCGTTTTCCTTTTGTACCAACATGATAGCTTTCTGAAGATACGCAAGATCCTTCTTTTTGGCTTAGTTGGACAATTCCTTGCCATGTGACCCACCTCCTTGACAGTTGTAACCGTAACACGATTACCATGATTCATATTTCCATAATTCCCAACGACTGGAGCTTCAATATTCCCATTCGGATTACCAAGCGCTCTATTCCCAACATTATGTCCCATCTGATTTCCATCATACTGACCCAACTGATTACCACGATCACGAACCGTGATTACCCATGCTACTTCTAAATGCTTAAACCATAAAGAGTATACACTTTGCAGGTAAACTTCTTGGTGGGTTTAGGATCATGATTCCTTGTTCTGGTATTGTGGATATTGTTGTTGTTGAATGACTTGTTGTTCTGGTGGATAGAATTGTTGTTGAGGGAAAACAACTTGTGGTTGTGGAATGTATTGCTGCAAGTTGTTGGTAGTGGAAGATGATGAAGCTTGTTGTTGTGTATTCACTGAAGTTTGAGTCTTTGCAATGAGTGCCAATGGATCATGATTCTTTGCCAATCTTTCTTTCCTGACTTCATTCACTTCATTTTGGTTTTGTTTGAGAAAATCGTTGAGTTGATCAAAGTTCACTGATGTAAGTCTTTTGTTTGGTTGACAATAGTAACATATCGTCCCCATTCTTCACGGAAGATTGTTCAGGAACTTGATGTTTTACGATAGTTGGGTGTCAACTTGTTTCTGATAATCTCATTCATCAAGGTGCAAAACCTTCCATAGTAGGATTCAATGGATTCTCACGAGTTGAAGTAAACTTTTCCCATTCGGTTAGCGACTTGTTCTCCATGTCTTGTTGACCAATTTCGTTCCATGACATAGTCGTCTAACCGTTCCCACATATCGGCGGTTTCACACTGTCTCTGGCAGACAAAGATGTCTCTTGGTAAACCCAGGTTGGACAATATGAATTGCCATGTCATCGCATCGACTTGTTTCATCTTCTTCGATTATTGATCGATTCGTTTTGATCACGAAAAGATGGTGGGGTGGGAGTTGTTGCATCAGCATTTCCAGGGACTTGGACTTGTCGAGGCTTGAAGGGTCCATCCTGAATGGATTTAATCATGAGTTTTCCATTAGGTTTGGTCTTAATGTAACGAAGCATACGACTTGTCCATTGAAGATAACCACCTTTTTCCAACATAGGAGCGGGTTTTCGGCACTGGCTTCATGAATATCTTGTTGAGTTGCCATTGATGAAGGTATGTTATGATAAAGTTGATGTAGGATCGATGCAACGATAAAGGAGTTGTGTTTAATAAGGTATGGACGTTTGATGTTTTTCGGTGAATCTTACTCGTAAGCTTGTTCCAAGGTGTAAAATTTTTCTCTCCCAAAATTTGAAATTCACAGTAAAAATCAATTCTAAGGTTGTAAGAAAATTTTGAGTTTTGACAATTTTGACGCCAAATTTTACCGAAAAAATTTGAATTTAGGCCCAAAAATTTGAATTTTTGACCAAAAATTTTCAAGTTATACCAAAATTTGAATCTCGCGTAAAAATTGAACGTTTAGTCTCCTCGAAAATTTAAATTTTACTCAAGTTTTCCCGCCAAAAAGTTTCCTCAAATTTTCAAGTTATACCAAAATTTTCAAGTTATACCAATTTTTTTTTTATTTATTTATTTTTTATTTTTTATTTTTTATTTTTTTTAAAGAGCTTAGGCGTAGACGAAGAGAGAAGAAGTTACGAGTAGAATTGGTGCTTATGCGTAGGATCTTAGGCGTAGGATATGGTGCTTATGCGTAGACTTCTTAGGCGTAGGATTTCCTTATGAGTAGAACACAACTTACGCGTAACAAGAGAGGTTACGCGTAGGAATAGCTTACGCATAGGAAAATATTATGCGTAGGAATAGCTTACGCGTAAAACTAGGGTTTTAACCCAAAAATCCTTTATACTATCCGGTTAAAAAGATATCCAAAGTCGAAGTGTTCCACACACTTATCCAAGTGAGGGAAGCACTGAGTAATCGTTGAAGCTCAAAGAATCTGCACCAAAAAGTTATGCGTAGAACCTTACGCGTAGATATAGGATGTTGACTTTCTTATGCGTAAGATTAGGGTTTTGACTTACACGTAAAATTTTTTCAGTGATTTAACCGATTTCTTTTGCACAGATAGCCTTAAAAACACTCAAATAACAAGAAAATATTGACCTTAAACACCCAAAGTGCCTTAAATGCTTACGCGTAGAAATGACCAACGAAATCAAAACGAGTTTAAAAACGAACCAAAACACGTAAAGCTTGAAACTTTCTGCAAAAAACTGAAACTTTATCACCAAATAAACCTTAAACCACAAGAATCTTGAATTTTTTGATGAAAAAATGAAAGTTTTAAGCGTATCAAATATGAATAACGAGAGCTTTTACGTGAACAATACCAAAACTTCAAAAACAAACACAAACACTCCTAAACCATTGTTAGGCAAATGATACCAATTGTAAAGCCCCTTTTATCACGTATACCTTATCACAACTTTAGACACAAACACGCTTTATGCGTAGAACACGTGAAACAAACAGTTATGCGTGAAGATGAAGAAAGATTAAGATAAGAACGTGGTGACTTGATGTATAGATGGGCTTGGCCTTGTATTGGATTTATTGAGGCTAGAACAAACTAATAGAGCCAATCCACGAGCCGTTGACTATTCTATCACGATATCTAACACACGTTACAAAGTTCCTAAATGTGAATGACCATCACTTCTAATAAAAACTATTAAGGCTAACAGGTAGGACCCTGCGAACCACCTCTGGCGTGAGAGTAAGTATGAGTTATGGTTGTATAAGTGTGTGTAAGTAAAGAGATGAGTGTGAAAAGAGCATACCATAATCCATTGCCCGTCCAACCTATTTATAGTGGAAGAAATAGGGTTAGAGGCACTCTTGCGTGAATTTCGAGAAGGGACATGGGTCCCATGTTTGTGTGGTAACCGCTAGGGTTTAGTGACCCACATTCTCAAACTTGCGGGAAGCCAAGAGAGAGAGAGAGGTGGGTTTGACCAAGTCAGGAGGTTCTCCTATCCATTACTCCCGTCAACCTTACCCCGAAGAACTAGGGCTTCGAATGGCCTTCGAGGTAACCTTCGTGATAACGAATGGTTTGACACCTATGGATATTCTGGAATCCTTACTTGGGCCTTGAATAGAAGGGCTTCGACCGTCTCGGAGGAGTGTCCCCGAGTATGCTGGAGGGTACATCATCAAGCCCCGGTCGAAAGTGATGCATATGGCGAAGAGGCATTGCTTTCGACTTCATGCTTCGAAAAATACCCGTTCATTGCTAAGCTTATCAATTAGAAAATAAATGCGCCTAACTGCGCATTTAATGCTAACTAGACTTTTGCTGCCTCTGAGGAATCACAATTCCCCATCTTACGGACCAGGAGACCAAAAGACTTCTTTTTAAAATTCAAAAATTTAAATCGGATAAGAGTAATTTTTGGGACACGTGTGTGATGCTTAAGAGATGCGAAAGAGAGTATAAAAAGGGGGGTAGTTGAAACCCTAGCACATTTTACTCTCTCCGTCTCTTTCTACACGCGATAAATGATCGCCACCACTCCGAAATCAAAGGTAAACATTCCTTCTCCCTTGTAGCTTTTTTTGTTAAAAATGGATTCCAAGTTTATCATAAAACGACAAAAATGTACATTGTGCAAAAAGATTTACGATCACTTAGTGATTTTCGATCGCATTAGAGTATAAAATCATGTTGCCTAAGTCTAATCAGGGTATATTTGATGCTTCTGAAGGTTTCGTAGGGCTATACACACATGCATTTAGCCATTCCAACCTTAGGATTCCACGCTGCCCCCGATAGAGTTTATGCAATACTACAAGGTTCATATCTCTAGGTTCAACCCATTTGGTTTAGCCAAACTGACCACATTCATAGTGATGTGTAAAGCATACGGCTATGAACCAATATTAAAGGTGTTAAGGGGTTTTTTGAATTTGTATCCTGGGGAAGCGGTTAGCGTTGGCTAAGAGGCACGAGGCGGATGTGCCAAACCTGCTTGGGAGACACCAACATAACAGACTTGGAAAGGCGGTTTCTTTTATGAGCAAAACACTTTTATCCCACCCAACTATCCATAGTTCTTTGAATAAGGAATATATGTTTGATGCAAAATGGTACAATGACCCCTTGCCATATGAGGTGCGAAGGGATCCTTGCTATCAGCGTTTGGCTAGATACCATGTTGATGTGCAAGTGTTCCCCGAGCCAATCTTATACATGGCTGGGATTGCCCAGAGCTGGGAGGGGTCTCCCAAGATGCCTGTTATCATGTACCAAGGACAAAGTACGTTTCTCTACTTCTTGTAAAGTAGGACCAATGTAGCACTGATATTTATTTCTTTTTGTTTCTTTTTTTCAGAGATGTCATTCAGGAATTTTATGTACCAAGATTTGGATGAAGACTTGAGCTTCATGCCAGCGGATAAGGCCGAAGAGTCTTACGGTGTTGGCTCTCCTTCCACATCCGTCAACAACAATGAGGTGGATACTCCAAAGCCGGAGCCTATTGCATCAGCACCCCCGCAACTTGCGCTGGAGGGTCCTTCTCAACTTGTTGAGAATGTTGCTGACTCGGACGATCCTGCGGAGGAGGGCCTAACTACACAAGTGTAGTCTTACTAGCGATCTCGGGATGCATCACAAAACAAGTTCTAGAATCTATTATACTACCGGTTTACACACTAAGCATTAAAGATGAATGCTTTAATTCCTACTAATCTAAGGGCGATCCTCACATTTTGGGTGGAATTTAGGTGGTAAAGGGTTTTTGTGCTAGTCATATAACTTCCTATCCATGAGACGCTTTTGTTAAGACTAATGGCCCACTCCTATATGTCATGAAAAATTTTAATTTTGGTGCCAAAATTACCCTAACCGACGTTTTCTCATGGTTTATTACACAAATACAATTGGACCAGACAAATAATCAAGGATAAGCATAGTTTCAAAGTTCCCGTTTTATTTTCCCTCCCTACACTTAAACCGAACATTGTCCCCAATGTTCCCTGAAAGTATCAAAGTTATGATAATAGAAGGTGATTAAACGAAAAAACTAATACTCCCGATTAGCTCGGTAGGATCCGTGTAAAGTGGTGGTTAAATCCTTTCCAAGAAGAATGTATGCGTGAAAAGCTCCTTTCAATCTTATGTATCTTAGTAAATTAAACCTGCACACTTGAAGAAAACAAACGAAACCTTCGCGTAAATCGGCGGTAATAATATATATAAGACTCTACTAAACTAGGATATAATGTTTGTGGAATGGATGTTTGAGAATTTCTGAAAAATTAAGACACTGAAAATTCCAAAATTTATAAGTAGCTCAGAAAACAAAGAAAAAGTAATATGTTGTTTTACTCCTTCGGCCTTGGTCAGTTATCTTGACAAAATGCTGCGATTTTACGGAAAAAATTTTAGAAAATTTACATCTTTAGAATATGGAAAAATTTCTGCAAAACATCCATTATGACTCGATACAAGCATTTGACTCGAACAAACACATATATATCTTTTAATTAATTGAAATTCTCATGTTTACGTTTCTTTTGAAAACGTGTGTAATCCTCCTACACTTATCCTTTATGTAAAATACCTTTATATGCAATTAAGACGAGGTTAAAAACAAAATAAAGCATTTTTACAAATTTAAATATGAGAATAAGCAATCAATAAAAGATATATGACACTAACAACAAACAATTAAGCATGGGTTGCCTCCCACGAAGCGCTTTTCTTTATTTAAGAGTGTTGTAGCTAGACTTGCGTGCCTTCATTGACTTCATTACCGTCACCTCCATCCTTAAGCTTTCCCTTCGTCAAAAGTGAAGCGTTGTATGCTTACCGTGGATTCCTTGCCAACGTTGTCTATTATGGTGACGGTTTTATCCCTTAGATTGGTTTCCTTCACTTTAAAAGGCCCAAACCATCTTGGTTTGTTTCTACCTTGTAATTCCCTTATCCGTGATTTGTATAGAAGTACTTTTCCTCCCTTTAGAAATTCCTTAGGGTTCCTTTGTGCCTTTGGTATTGAAGTGGGATTATTTCCTAACTTCTTATCGGGCTTCCACAATGTTGCATTCAATCCTTGAACCATAAAATTTCTAAGCCTTTTTTCCCAATCATTAATTTTCTTCTTAACTATATTGCTAGGGACTTGTGGACTTTCACCCGTAATCTTCTCCATCATCTTAAGAGGATATCTTGGAACGATGGGTATCCTAGCGTACCCTTTTCCGCTTTTAAGTATCATGATGCCCTCCCCGCATTTGATGGTTGCCTTGGCGGTGACCAGAAATGGTGTCCCAAGAATGAGTGGCATGTTTCTATCTTCCTCAACATCTATGATCATGAAATCCACCGGATAAACAATAGTAGCCACCTCTATTAAAATATCCACCGCGATTCCTATGGGGTAGACATAGGTGTGATTAGCTAAGGAAAGTCTAAGATCGGTCTTAGCTGGCTTCTCCCTAGTCAACTTATTATAGATTGATAAGGGCATTATGTTCACATCAGTCCCCTGATCAGCTAAGGCATTTATATTATCAATATCACCTATGCTACATGGTATCACGAAGTTCCCTGTGGTGTCTCGTTTTTTTGTTAATGGTTTTTTTAAAACCAACTCATACAGAGGTCCCATAGGCGTCATACTCTTCTTCTAATATTTTTCCTTCAAGGCTTCCAAGAACCTCATTGTACCTAAAGTTGTTTACTTGGTTTGCAATGGTTTTTCTGTTATTAAGTGCTTAGGTAGTACTCAATGGTCTCGGGCTCATTATTAGGTTCAGACTCCTCCCTCTTGCTTTCCTCAGTTTTCTTCACCTCAACCTTTCCATCCTCAGGCATAATGGAAATGGCGTTAACAAACGAAGTGGGAGGACAATCGTTGCTTCTTATTAGTACCTTTTCGGGAACTTTTGTCTTGGTATATTCTTTTACCAGGTTCATCATTTCCATCATTTTTGCTTGCATTTCCTCTCTCTGCCTATAAATCTCCTCTTCAAATTTGGCCAATCTCTCCGTATGAGCTGCCATGTACTCCCTCATTTGTTCCTTAAAGCTTGGTGAGATTGGTATTGGGGAAGTAAAGCAGGCGCCTTTGAGTGGGGTTTTGCTCACGACTTGGGATTCAGGTGTTGGGTGTTTGGTGGAATTGGCGGAATTGGCGCTTCTCGAGGATTTGTATGGGAGCTCTTTTATTCCTTTCCATAAGATAATCAATCCTTCTCTCAATAGCACTCATTTGCTCCTCGGTGATGTCGGAAGATTCAAGAGGAGTTGATATGGCATTAAACACGTTAACAGGGGTTCGGAGATTCATTCCAATCTTCGTAGCTTTGATCCCAAGCTCTTCTATAATATCCCAAGATTTTTCTGCATTAAAGTCGCTGAGCCTTCCACCGGCGGCTTGATCAATGGATCGTCGAGTGATGAAATCGATATGGTCATAGAAGATTTGGATTTAAAGCCAAAGATCAATGCCATGATGAGGGAGTTTATGGAGTAGGTCCTTGAATCGAGTCCATGCTTTGTAGAAAGACTCACCTTGAAGTTGTTGAAATGTTAAGATGTCTCGTCTAAGTTTAGTGGTTCTCCCCGGTGGGAAAAATTGTGCAAGGAAGCGAGAGGTGAGATCATCCCAACTTGAGATGGAGCCGTGAGGGAGTCACTCAAGCCAATTACTAGCTTGGTCGAAGAGAGAAGGAAGAGCAGCGGAGCGTGGTCTCGAGTAGTAGCATCAAGGTCGATGGAATCACGCGTCGTTCGGGGTCAAAGGAACTTCCTTTTCTTGAGCAAGTTTTACACCCTAGGTTGTAGTGTAGTATTAGGGTAAGCCGGGATATATCGTTCTCTATGGGAATAGGAATGCTAGTGAGAAGTTACTACGCTAAGGTTGGGGTTGAGGAAGATTATTTTTTATCTTTTTATATTTTTAAGGAAAGGAAAGGTACGAATCTCGGGGTTTGGATAGCTTGGTCCCGTAGAGAGAATTGGAAGAGACGCAGACGCGTGGTCTCCCGAGTAGTAGCATCAAGGTCGATGGAATCACGCGTCGTTCAGGGTCAAAGGAACTTCCTTTTCTTCGAGCAAGTTTTATAACACCCTAGGCGTTGTAGTGTAGTATTAGGGTAAGCCACGGGTATTGATATCGTTCTCTATGGGAATAGGAATGCTAGTGAGAAGTTACTACGCCAAGGTTGGGGTTGATGAAGATTATTTTTTATCTTTTTATATTTTTAAGGAAAGGAAAGGTACGAATCTCGGGGTTTGGATTTGGGGGTTGGTATTTCTACCGATTACTCTACTTATATAATTATCTAATCTAAGGTGTATGTAGTCTATGTCTAATTATTGTGTCCTCGTATGATGGTTTAAAGATGTGTTCACTTAGGTTTTATTAATCCTTAATTATCTCCTATTGATGGTTGAATTGTCACGTCCTTATTCTTAATCGCGTTGTGTGTCTAAAGTCATAGGGTATGCGTTTGTCCCTCACTCTTTGAAACTACCAAAGGGTCTCGTCTACAAAATCTCTAGGAATTATAAACTCTAACTCTAAGGTACTCTTTGGATGGTTTAGCCTACAACTACTCTAGGTGTTATAGTCTAAGGTTCACAAAGATTAATCAAGCATTAACTACACAACGAATGATATATCGCATTACTAGATCATTAACAATTAAGATAAGAGACAACCAATCAATATTTAATAGTTAAGTTTCATATTCCCTAAGCAAACACACAAGTAAATTAGCCGGACATGGAGAACATGAAGCATACACACAAATAATTGAAGACATAATTGAATTAATGAAGTAAAACACTTATCTTGATGTAAATTAGGGTTTGGAACCTAAAATCTTGAACAAGGCGACCTTAGTTAGGTTTAGGTTTTTACTCAAAGACTACACTCTAAAACTAAAAATTCGGATTCTATATATAAGATTACAATGTGACGGCGTCACCCTTTGATTTGTGGCGTCGTGGTGCATATCATTAGGGTTTCATCTTGGCCACGTTAGTCTTGCTATGACGGCGTCACCTTATGCTTATAACGCCGTCCCCTTGAGACTCGGCGCGTCTGGATCAAATCTAGGTCGTCAGCGAGTTGCGACGACCTACTTTTTTAAAGCGACACAGTCACTTGAAAATAAGCAATTTGGCTCTTGTGTAACACCCCCAAAATATCAGGCGGAAGATTGTGTCGTTTGGGGTGCTACTTCATAATACAAAGTACAAGTTATGAAAAGCGACCTCTAAATGAGGCGTTTTGAAAAGTTACCATGATTAATGAAATCGAGTTACAAACAATGAGATCCCAAAGTATAATATATAATGTTTACAAAATGTTTCGAATGGTAAATGATAAAAACGTAAGTCTTCAAAAATAATAGATGCGACTCTAAGTTCCATGCAATAGCTATCACCTTATGACACAGGATAAACATCTAAAAAGTGTCAACACAATGGTTGGTGAGTTCATAGAAATTTGTTT
>OU343219.1:235659004-235777877 GCA_910596185.1 Chrysanthemum makinoi
CAAGTCGCTTCAAACCAGCTAGCAGTAATTTAAATCTTAAGGGCATCGCCAATGGGCAAGAGTGACATTAGGCTAAATGGATGTATTGCAAGACATAGAATAAGGTTAGCATTATTCACTTTTTTGAGATTTAATGCATTTTTTATAATTAGACTATAAAAGTTGAAATTATTTATGTATAATTTAGTCTGTAAGAGTTCCGGCTATGGGGCCGTTTCTCGGGGCCGAATTTAATATATGTTCTTGCTTTGTTTTTCTCAGCATTTACAAGGTGTTTGATTTGAAAAACTACATGATGTTGTACTCCATATCAGATAAAAATGTTCAAGAGATCAAAATTAGGTAAACATCTGCTCTTTCTATTGTTATTTACGTAATGTAGTGTTTACAATCTATTGTCCCTAACATTATGTTTTTTTAATCTTCAAAAATAGCCCTGGAATCATGTTGTTGATTTTTAACAAAGCTAGCGGTCATGTCCCGTTAAAGATTCTCTCCATTGAAATGGAACTGTTCTTAAAACTTTCAACCACCTCCTTCATCGAACTAATTTAGTTGTTCCCAGTTTCATATCCAATATATTTCCTATGTGTGTTTTTAGTAGAAGCATGATTGAGATAACTTTATGGGAAGAAATTATAAAGAAATTTGACATTGATGTAGTTAGATCTTTACCCTCTCGGGTTATCGCCACAACGACTTCAATCCTATACCAACTATTACTTAATAACAATTTTTATTTTTTCTCCTTTTTCAGTTGCTAAACAGTATGCGTTTTAAAATCCCAGTAATTCAATGTCTTGAAAGAAAAATGGCAAATGCACCAACTCTAGCCACATATATCTACATCAATCTTGAAAGTGATGAGGCTCGAGCAACGATCACAGAGTAAAGTTCTTTTAAAACGAGTGTTTCTCAACAAATTGATGAAATTACATGATATGAGAATTGAGAAAAAGCAGATGCATATGTTAAATGATGAAATCGCAATGGATCATATACAAATGCATATTAGTTTTACAATACTATTTTAAAACAATATAATTTATAATCATAAAGATTATAATCAGTAGGTATGTACACATGAATAAATAGATATATTAGTTGTATTGATAATTGTTCAAGTAAGTAGGAGTTTGAACTTGATTCCCATTTACAAGTTTATAAATAAATTAGATGAGTTATATGTGTTTGTTACCCGTGATCATACTTGGTGCTATAGCTGCATTTGTCAACGAAACATTCTTCCATATTTTTAGTATATTGCTTTTGCTCATGATCAAGACGTTTTATGAACCGCCTCATAAAATGAAGTCACACTACAAATTATGGGCCCAAATGTTTGTTATCCTTAGCTAGAATAGGAAACAGTTAAATGGTGTAGGGTGGTTATGAGAAACAACCTAACTGCCATTTGGATGCTAAAATCCTCCTTAAATGTAGTTGATGATGAGCATGCTGGACACCAGGTATTTCCATTCAGCACTATCGCCATCTTGATACCAGCATTATAAATGTTCACTTGTTGTGTTTCTTACTTTCTAATTGCTAATAAACGTCGATGTTTTTCATCTCAGCGAACCATAAGGTATTTGTGTCATTTCCCCTATGTACCTTAGCCTTTTAATACAAATAAAAGACATAAATTTAAATACAGTTAAAAAAGCATATACAAAGAAACTTTAGACATAAGGGGATACTGTGGAGTATGTATCACCGATTATCGGTTTCAAGGCAATTACCATGATCCGACGCGGGGCCTTTTGGTCGATAATGGTTATGCCCTATTTCCAATGGGTCATATGGGTATAGTAAGAAAAATAATAGTACCTGTCTGAAGTTTACCAATCTTTATTTTTAATGCAGATTTTATTCGATATATATGATTTGGATTTATATGTGACATGAGTTGTTCATAAAAAAAGTTATGAAGTCTGCAGATGAATGCATTTCGGGTCAACCAAACTACATAATCTAACATACGCTCAGCTACTGCTGTAGGGTTATGTTTCCCTGTAATATATTTTGTGGTTTATTTTTATCTTAGGACACTGATCACTTTCAAAAACATATGTTTTGCCAAGAGATTTGATGATTCGAACCATGGCCTGAATGGTGTGTTTAACCGTGTATGTTTTTTAGGAAAAAGATGAAAAACTTGATGGTGACGCAACTCTTTAACATAATTTTCGGTGATATATATGAGTCAAGGACTTCAAATGCTGCAGCATCTATTAACCTTGAATCATGCTAATTAGGAGGTGTTTGAATAGCTTATTTTAGCAAATATTTTAACCTTTACATGCTGTTATTTGGGGGTTGTTTGTATAACTTATTTTAGCAACTATAAACCTTGACATGCTGATTCCGACCACTCTAAATATTATGTTTATTTAGGGGCTGTTTAGGTAACCTATTCCAGCATCTTAGACCATTTGTAATACCATCTTTAATAATAATGAGATTTGATAATATACCATATGTATTCATATTACAATGCATAAAAAACATGTAGAAGGTAATGAAGAATTTATGTGATGTCCAATACGGTTGATGTGGACGCTTTGCAAAATAAAGTATTTTGCGTTTAGATTTGAATATTCAGACACAATGAAACTTGGAAACATGTTTAGTAGTAGTATAGTAATAGCTTCCTTAGGTTGGTTTGACTATTATTGACGTGTTTTAGGGAGTCGTATAAGTAATGATGAGGTGGTTAGGTTAGTATGGGTTTGCCATTGGCAAGGATGCTAAGAACATGATACGTAAAAATGTAGTCTTCAAGGTTTTTTTAAGGGTGGAAACGAAAGCTATATATTTAAACATATCAATTTGAATTTCACATGCTTTATTTCCATAGTTTCTTAAACGGAATATAAATCATAGGAATTTTATGCAATGTATTCTGCATTCAATTCATAGTGAATTAAGTTGTGATTGTTAACCACCACAAAGGTGGTGTGGTCCTGATTTTGTCACAAGATGTCTCAAGTTTGAACCTCATTAGGTACATCTTGAGGTGGACAGGGAAGGGTCCTGAAACGAGAACAAGTTAGGCTTGCATGATTTGTTTCTTATGTATAACTAATTTGTTTCGTGATTTGTAGGTATTCTCTTTAATAGACATATGTGTTCGTACAGACGATGGGGTAAACCAGTGGGGAATGGCAGTGACACGGGTGTTGCCTCGAGGCCTAAGTCGAATAAGAAAAAAAGGGAGGGTGAAGGTGCGGAGCAAAATAAATTGATGGCTTATGATATTCGTTGTACCAGGTATGATTTTTGCATCAGATTATGATCATAGATGCATTTATTTATCTAATGGCTGATGAAAGTGCTAAGATTCATGATGATGTTAGGAAGAAGAAGCTGTCTCTTGAGAAGCAAGGTTGTTTTTCTAATTAGTAAATCTTTGATTTGCTTTACTAATTTGAAGACCCAAGTGTGGTAGTAAGGAAATTGTCCAATGCTTTAAAGGTGACATGTAGTTTGGATTTCTTGATAATCTCGTGTTATTTCTTCAAGTATTTGCTTTTCTTTATTTCACATGCAGTAGAGATGGCTGGGGTCTATGATCACGAAAGTAATAGCAAATTTGAGCTTGCATTAGCAAGAAACTCATGGAGAGTTCGAGCATCTAAATTATTAAAAAGCACACAAAAACCATCAATCAACCAGATCCAAAGGCTATTAAAAGAGGTACGTGTTGATTGTAAAGTTTATGATCTTATTCTTTAAGTAACTGTTTGGATATGAGTTTCATTTGCATCGTATGGAAAGTCGACTCCATATAATAATATCTACAGGGTCTGACTATAAACGTTCCTTTGGAAGATTATTTTTGGCATAGCCTAGGCTCGAGACAATAAAATAAAATGGTCTACAATGGGCAATGAAGGTCAAAAAGGTCCTTTTTTCCCACTTTAACCAAAAATTTTGACGCGTCAAGTCAATTGACACCTTATTGTCACGAGCCAAATTCTATGGGTCGGGTTCTGCTTGGAAGCGTTGCTTAATGCGTGGGTTCTTGGTTAATCATGTTGGTCTTGTTGGAGTACCCCCAACGTTAAGGGTGTAGTACGTGCCACGAGTAGAGACTCGATACGGCACCACACTGGTCGGGAGTTGGGGCCGCTCCCCTGATGAGTCCAAGGCAGGACGAAACCAGTGAACCTCTATTATACGCGGGACGGATGGATGGTCCTTATCTGTAAGGGCGCTACGCGGGGACGAAGGAATGACCCCGTGACAAGTGGTATCAGAGCCAAGTCGGACCGAGGCGGACCGAGACAAGAATCGCTCAAGTCGCTCTCCCAAAAGTTCTTAAAAGTGTTGGCTAAACAAAGGTGGCTGGAGTGAGTTCCCGGGATATTGAAGAGTCAATACGATGTTGTGTGGAGTTCACAATGTCGCATTCGATGGAAGCCAGAAGGGGTAATGGACTGTGGAGTTTAGTCACGCGCTGACTTAAAGAAGTCGAATGTACCTTTAGCCATAAAGCCGGAGTAAAGCCAAATCATTCGAGGGAAGTCGTTTGTCGAGACGGATGACCATGCGAGGACGCGTGCATGAATGGTGGGGGATAATGTCACGAGCCAAATTCGGGTTCTGCTGGAAGCGCTGCTTAACGCGGGTTCCTGGTTAATCCTGTTGGTCTTGTTGGAGTACCCCAACGCGGGGTGGTACGTGTCACGAGTAGGACTCGATACGCACCACACTGGTCGGGAGTGGGCCGGCCCCGATGAGTCCAAGGCAGACGAAACCAAGTGAACCTCTATTATACGCGGACGGATGGCTGGTCCTTATCGGCAAGGGCGCCACGCGGGACAAGGAATGACCCCGCGACAAATGTCACGAGCCAAATTATGGTCGGGTTCGCTTGGAAGCTGCTTAATGCGTGGGTTCCTGGTTAATCTTTGCTGTCTTGTTGGAGTACCCCCAACGTTAGGGTGTAGTAATGCGTGCCACGCAGTAGAGACCGATACCGGCACCACACTCGGTCGGGAGTCAGCCGCCTTGATGAGTCCAAGGCAGGACGAAAACAGTGAACCTCTATTATACGCGGGACGGATGGCTGGTCCTTATCGGTGTAAGGGCGCCACGAGGTTACGAAGGAATGACCCCGTGACAAGTGGTATCAGAGCCAAGTAGGACCGAGGCGGACCGAGACAAGAGTCGCTCAAGTCGCTCTCCCAAATGTTCTTAAAAGTGTTGGCTAAACAAAGGTGGCGGGAGTGAGTTCCCGGGATATTGAAGAGTCACTACGATGTTGTGTGGAGTTCACAATGTCGCATTCGATGGAAGCCGGCGGGTAATGGACCGGAGTTTAGTCGCGACGCCGGGACTTAAAGAAGTCGAATGTCCCTTTAGCCATAAAGCCGGAGTAAAGCCAAATCATTCGAGGGAAGTCGTTCATCGAGACGGATGACCATGCACGGGACGTGCATGAATGGTGGGGGAGAATGTCACGAGCCAAATTCTGGGTCGGGTTCGTTTGGAAGCGTTGCTTATCGCGTGGTTCCGGTTAATCCTGCCGTCTTGTTGGAGTACCCAACGCGGGGTGTAGTACGTGCCACGAGTAGAGACTCGATACGCACCACACCGCGGGAGTGGGGCCGCCTCTGATGAGTCCAAGGCATGACGAAACCAGTGAACCTCTATTATACGCGGGACGGATGGCTGGTCCTTATCGGTGTAAGGGCGCCACGCGGGGACGAAGGAATGACCCCGTGACATTATTCCTACTACTGAACAGGTTTCAGCAGATTCTGGTGCACTTGAATTGCATAAAGTTTTGAACCGATAGCGGAAGGAGAAAATTTGTCAGGCACTTTGACAAGGAACTTAAGGTAACGAGCAAAGTAGATAAATAATATATATTTTATCTATAATTTTAATATTTTTTATTACTAATGTGTTATCTTTTGGTGATTGCAGTTATTACAAGAACGCAGATGCTTTACGCAATTGTAGGAGCCATATGATCGAGAGCAATGATCGGGTGATAAATGTGACGAATGGTATCACTTTGACTCAGATCGAATGTCTTACGCACCAAAGACTTATATATACACTAGATGAGGAAGATAAATGCACTTCGGCATCAATTGCACTAGAAAGGCAAGTGCACTCTTTCTAAACATTACCCTTTTTAAATAAATAGTTATTACAAGCCTCTTAGAAGTTAAATTTACACGTGAGATGGTTTGACTATGACAGGTCAAATGGTGAATGTGAAGAACCGCAAACGCCATCTCCAAGACCAATGGAGTTGAGGAGAGAAAAAGAAAGATCAAATTCAAATGCAACCCGAAAGGTAGCAGAATACCAAGCGACTTAGTGGCATTGAACGCCTTTTGCGGAGAAACCGAAAGCCTTTCAGAAGAGTAGCTAAAAAATGTGTAGAGCTAGAGGTTTTTTCTCCATGCAGGCTGCACTTTCAAAAGTATATATAGAATATGCATATTAGGAATGATATAAAATTGTCAAATTGATGTAGATAATTAATTCATTGATCATTGTGCTTTTAACAAGAGAGACAAGTTTGGTCAGAACCTGAAATAATAAGTGAACATATACAAGACCCTCGCTCACATTGTACATGATCGTTACTATTGTGATTGCTCATCACTATAAGTTCCCTAATTATAGTCAAAGACAAACAATATCTCTTTAGCAGCAAATCTAGGTGTCAAATTGTTTACTTCAATATTTATCTACATGAATTACATTAGCATGTTTCAGTGAAGAACCATATACACATTTATGAACTCTTGTGATTAACTCTAACTCAATCCAACCCGCCACAACATGTGCCATTACTATTCAAACATATCTCCCACAAATGCAAGTTATATATTTGTCTGGTTTGTAAAATTTCACTAGAGCGGCTTCTTTGTTTCTTTCTTTCTTTCTTATGGTGTTGGTGTTACTGGTATAATTATTCAGAGTGTGGATATAATCTTTGTGCTGCGAACGTAAACTCTTCCTGTTGCAGGGGGAATCCCAGTAGTGCCAGCGAGGATGGGACTTTAAGACAGCATGATCTACGGGAGACCACTTCTTACTCCCCTGCTGATACTTCTCGCAGAGATAGTCGCAATGTATTAGTAAGTATGAACTCTACAAGGTTAGAAAAACCTACTACTTGATATCTACTTCCTTTGTACATAGAGAGTCAAGCAAAATATATTGCAAGATATGTTATGATTGTTTGATAGATGCTACATATGTATCAGCTTCTATAAATACCTATAATAATGTACATGCGTACTAGCATGATTAAAAAAATCTATGATTCTATTAAGAAAGACTAAGCAAAACCCGGGTATATGGAAGACCATCATTTAGTAACATAAAAATACAAAGGAATATGCTATCTTTAACAAGATCATAAACGTTATTATGTAGGTAGTAGAATTGTGTATCCAAGGTCTACACATTTGTGTCGTTTGATCATGATGGTCTCCTTGAAAAAGAATCACCTCCTCATATCGCTAACACACATGATGATAAGAGTCAAGCCCACACGAAGCCTTGGCCACACCCAATTACATCTACTTTTACTGGACCATGTTTTATATTTGACACTTTAAAAAACACATTAACAATAGAAACATCACAAAAATATACTGAAGTTGAAAGAAGTGAGCATGCTTTAAATTTGACACTTTAAAAAACATAAGTATGTTTTTTTTTTTCTCATTCTTATTATTCCTTGAGTTGAGTATTGAATTGATTCTGATAAGTGAATTAAATCTCTCAGGTTATTTTGCATCAGAGAAAGGATAACATCAACCTTCGCCTCAACCTGCCAACAAAGCTGCCTGATCATTGGTATAACGGTGTTGTTCCCGCTACTACGCGTTTTGTGACTCACGTAAATTTTCCACACTATAACTCGGTTTTATTTTATACTTGATATATGTGATTTGACTACTTGAAAATTGGGTTTTCATGGATTTAGAAGCATTGCTGCCATTATTTTTGTTCTAAATGAGAGTGATGATTTTTTTATTAAAATATTTATGTAAATTGTGGGTAGTGTTAGGTAAAATATGAACACAAATTAGGCAAATTATTAGTGGTGAGTAACTTCTGATATGCACTCATGCGTGTTAAAAAGATAATAAATCTGCATGCTGATAGATAACCATTGATCCTCAATGTGAATTCTACTAAACCTTAGTTTGTAGACGCAACTACAAGTGTGAAGTGTGCTAAACTAGGCTTCATGTACATAAGTGGTGTTTTGTCTTTGGATCATCTTCTATGTTATATCTGTTGGATGTAATGCACCTTAATGAACGATTGAACATATGTTCATTGGACCCCAAATGTATATGGGTTTCTTTTTTCATATTATTCAAACAAGTGATTGTATCATGGTAGGAGAAACTTTGTTCCTATTAGCCTACTTTTGTGAATGTCATATCTGGGCTATTCTAGGTGGTATCCGTGTTACTGTTACTTCTTGTTGACTACAGTACCAATATAGTGACTTTTTCTAGTTATGCAACTGATTTTCATATAGCAGACCTGTCTAACTTGATGTTTTTCATTTTGATTCTATGTTATGATTTGAATCCCGCTGTCAATAGTTGCCGCAATACATTAAGTACTCATGCTTGCACTGTCTACTTAAGAGTGTCAATCTGTAAAGATCTTTACATCTATATGAGCGTAGAGTGGCGATACTATTTCTGATCTTGGGCTATTCTAGGTTCATTATTATAACCAACCAATCAATTTGATGTTTATCATTTTGCATCAATTTTATGATTTGATATCCTGCTGTCAATGATTTGCACAATGCATTTAATATCTGTTGATACTTTATTTGTGTGTGTGTGTGTGTGCAGTATCAAAATAAACTTAAAGCTGGGAAAACGCTGTTACTAGAAGTGAAGTCATCTATGGGAAGAGATCATATATGTGGTATCACCGAGTTGGTGCGAAACTGCGAAACTAGTGAGGATTTTACTAGTTTTGTGTAGTTTAAAATTTATCTATCTTTGCTTCTACAACTAAATACACCAACATCTTTATTTTATTTTGTGTTTTTATTAAGATATTCCGTAATCAAAATCATGGTTGTTTAATTTTTCTTGCCTTAATTACTGTATTATTTCAGTGGTTATTTCGATGTACTGTATTAATTCAGTCTTTGTTTAAGATTATACTAGTTATAAATGTTGCATATGAGGATTATTAGGTATAGGTAATTTGTGTTTTGTGGCTCTTGTGTAATGCATGTGCCTGTTGTTTGTCAATTTGCGAAAACAAACAATTTGCTGCAAATGCAACAATATTCGTTTATCTGGTGGTTTGTGCAGTGATCCTTGATTGATTGTAAGTAGGGACATAATAGGCAGGTTGACTAGGTTAACAGGTCTAATGTCCATTTTGAGTTGTAAACACTCATTTGTTCAGTTTTTTTAATTGTACAGATAATGTTAGTGATACGGATCAGGACGTTAGTGAGCAGGCCAGAAGACAGAGACAGGAAATGCAGGATGTTAAAAGTGGCTTGAACCAGCCCACTGAATGAAGCCCAGTCCAACCGGTATTGAAGAGAGTTTTAGTTCGTGTTTGTTTCTGTTTCGTTTAAGCTGGGATTTGTGTTTATCCCTTTTAGTTTGCATGTTTATCTTTTGTTCTTAGGATTTCTATTTAAGCATTGTAAACTCTTTTGGTTGGATGGCTGAATTTTATTGAAGTTTCTTAGGATCAAAAAGTGTTCTTGTTTATCTATCTCGGTTGGCCGAGATCCTTTTATTGTTTCCAGTATCGAACCACATCAAGTGGTACTCAGAGACCAGGACTCTCAGTATGTCGGGTATAGATCCCAACCGTCGATTCGCCGCCGGAGGCAACGGTTATGAAGGACGCGATCCTCGTGATGCTGAGATCGAACGCCTCCGTCAACGGGTTCGTGAATTGGAAACTAATCCTTTTATGCATCTTTGTGGTGGGACCATGTGCAAACTATTACGAGCTAAGTTCTTTCCTGTTACATACAAACAAGATGCATACTTAGATTATCAGAATCTCAAACAGGGTTCTTTGTCCGTTGAGGAACTAATTACTGAATTTGAACGCATGCGCATGCGTTGTGGTGCGGAAGAAGATGACGAACAGGTGATTGCGCGTTTTTTGGGTATTCTCCGCACCGATATTGCGGACATTGTTTCATTACAGCAATACTACTCGTTTTCTGACGTATGCCAACTTGCTTTGCGGGTGGAACGCCAACTCACTCACAAGAGTAAGATGTCCTCCAAGTTCCCGGCATATAGTTCATCCTTCAAGGGACTACCAACAACAAAAGAAAACTGTGTTTATGTGCTGGATATAAACGGTGCTGCTGATGAAAAATTGTGCATTTACTTATGAATTTTGATCGCATATATAATTGGTATCCATATGCATATTTGAAGTTGAAATCATGCCCACGGAACAAGAAAATGCCAAAAGTCGCCATAATTGATGTAGATATGGCAATGCCAATAGACCCTGCTCACAATTTTCTAACAGGGTACTTGTATATGTTGATGTTTCTCATTAAGCATGTTGCACAAATTTACAGCTGATCAACAATTACTCCATGACACACAAAACTGAAGGTTCTTGTTTTAGATCATGAAAAAGCCAAAGAACAACGAAAATTTGAGTAAGTTGATATGTTTGTGCCCATGATCTAAGGTTTTTAATACAGGATGCTCTCATATCAGTCAAGAAGATACATTATTAGAATTTTTGTGCTCAATTTCATCATAGAACATCACATGATCATGAGCTGTAGCTACGCCAAGTAGCTTAATTTGCTAACAACCATGATCTGCAACACAACCATGATAATATAATCAATAAATACAAAATTAGGATCTGCGAAGAACCGAAGACTATTACAGAACGCATGTTTGACATGGTTTACTCCATCAAACTGAACCCAGGATTTAAAGTCTGCTCTCTCTTGAACATTTAGTGCCATAGAAGAGAAGCAAGCCAAATGTGTGGGAGTGGATGCGAGAGGTCAAAGGTGGGCGCAGCAGGCGGTGGGGATTTGAGGGAATAGAGTTGAGAGGGCCATCGGAGGAGGTTAGTTATGGAAAAGAAGCGGTTGAAGTTTCTGAATAGAGAGGAGTGCTCTCATAGCTGAGAGAATCAGTCATAGGCTGAAGCATCAAGTCCCAAACACACAATCTGATAAAGCTGAGTGAAAAAGTCGTCCATCTCATTACGCTTTTAAATAAGAGCACCTAAGAACTGTCCAAATCAAGTCCGCCAAGTAAAAAAGAAACAGGCCTTATGACACAAAGCTATTTATTGAAACATCAAAGATTGCATCAAAGGGTCGAAGCATTGCACTCGGCCAGACAAGACTTGTCAACAGCTGTATTCTTCCAGACCAAGTGGATAATTCAACAATTTACCAGCACACGATCCATAGTTTTTATAGAAACACCAAATCAGCGCCGCACTCATCTAAGTTAGATTAGTGTTGGAAGACCATTGTGACTTGCACTGAATGTAACTACAAAAGCTCTCCAATTGGGTCAGGATACCATCTCCAGCTATCACCTGTCCGTTTGACATGTTGAAGGTAAAATATAACCCAAATCTACTGTATTAGTTGATACAAAGCATTCACTTGAGCTACATTTAATAATACAGAATTACTTCAAGACTAAAAATGGCGGCCCGAATGTGATCCTGGACATTGTGAGACTTAAGCTTGCGTCCATCAAGTTTAAGAGGAATGCTAGAGTTGCTAAACTCAAAACCACATGTATCATTGCTGCTGATTGAATTCTTTGGTAATTTGTTAGGTGTCTCATTAGAAGCATTTGCTTAATTGATGTAAGTTTGATTTCAGTCTTGTAGTTAGTGGTTGTTACACGAATTTCATGACAAACATAGTATATAGTTCTTGTATATTTACACGAATTTCACAACCTCTTATCCTCAAAATCACTCAACCTCACAACCTCTTATCTTCACACAAATTTCAAAACCTCATATGGAGCCATTTAATCCTTTTATGTGTTCTTGTGGAGCAGGAAATATAAGATTAAGAACATCACATAGAGAATATTCATCTGGACGAGAATATTATGCATGTCCTCTGTCAAAGGTGAACAATCATACATTTCTTATTTATGTAAATATACAAATAATTGGGTTGTAATCTCTTATAATTTTCTTATTATATAACAGCCCAGAAAAGAAGATAATGGGTGCGGATATTTTATGTGGAAGAATGAATTTGACGAGTACTTAATAACAGTCTCTTCTCAAGGTTCTGGTGCTCGAGCTGCCATGAAAAAGATCTTAGGATAAACTTGCTGGAATCACAAAAACATGTGCTAGAGACAAGAGTAAGGTTGCTGGAGGCAAGCCTTGAAATGGCAAGGATTCCTGACGACCACGCATGTCAGTAGGATGCTTTACTTCGTGAGCTGTTAGGTGACATGGAAAATCTTCGTATGTAGTAGTAGTTGTTGTTGTTCTTGTAGTTGTTGTTGTTGTTGTTGATGTTGTTGTTGGAATAATATGTATGTTTAACTAATTCGTATGTATCTGTCAAGTATTTTTATAAATCAAAGCACATGCTGGATTTGTAAAGCTGACCATGTTCTTAGTTAACCAGATTATGGTGTCCAAACACCCCTTTTCCAATACTAAATTACATATGCTTAAAGAATGAAACTGAAGAAACAATATCACAATTAACAAACACGAATTAAGAACCATATTAATTCATCATAAATTTAATAATTTTGTTTTTCCCATAGCTATATATCTACTCTGTTTCGTCAAGTCTCATCAATAAATCCCAAGCGTTGGATAACCTGGAGATACAACCCAGTTGGTCAAAATTCAAGTCTTATTTTCTTTGACCAAATATTTTGTAACGCCAGACGATGGAACTAAAGATATGCCGTTTTAATTTTAAAATAGTTTAGGGTTTTACGTAATGAAAAGACTATCCAAGCATCGGGGTTTTAGTTATGTATTAATAGTTGCAATAAATGTATTTTTGTAAATATTACTTTTGCCGGGGACATGTCTTCGGGGAAAGGTTTGGCGGGAATTTTCCCGGGAACAATTAGCATGCTTTAGACTTGGTCAAATTTTGGTAAAAATGAAATACACTTTCAGCAGGGACAAGTCACCGGAGAAAGGTTACGTTGAATTTTGACTAGCCGGTCAAAATTTGTTAAAAATCCAACATACTTTTCGCCGGGGACCTGTCCCCGCCGAAAGTGTTCGTTGAATTTTCCTTAACACGTCGGCGCATGTGCCACGTCAGATTTAATTTTGTCGTTTAGCGACTTTCGCCGGGGACTTTGCGTCCCGGCGAAAGACTCCTCGCCCGTCCATCCGATTGTTGTAGTGATTTTCGAGTCTGGGAGCTAGTTTGTATATTAATTAGGGTCAATTTGATGTGTTTTCAGGTTTAATTTAAAGGTACTCTGCACATGCGGACCTTTGGTTTCTGAGACCTGATTACTAGATGTAGACTACTCCTGGACTCAATCAGGTCACGGTGATGCATTTGTAATGGTGTATGTACTAGTCATGTTTTCTTGCTTTAGAGCATTAATATACGTTTTGGTGCAAAAATGTTATGGAACCATAGTTTTGAGATGTTATCCTCATGGATATAATGTGAATTTCGATTAGATCATGTTATTAAGTGCTCAGAGGTCTAGTACTATTATCACGTCGCTCCGCATGTAAAAGAGTGGTTTTATTGTTTTAATTCCATCTCTCTTTTCTATAATGACTTGTTTAATTACCTGGCTATTCATTTTGTCACATGTCAATCTTATGATCTAAGCGCATGTTTTTTCGGGTTCATTGGGTACTTCATAGAGATTTCAACTTTAATATCTAGGACCTTGTATGCATTTGTTATGTTTGGCGCCATAGCTTTACCTTTTTGACAAAAAGGCAAGTATCGTTCAAAGTTTAACGACTGCCGCTACTTCTATTAAAGGCTCATGTATAAGGCTACCCGCAATGGGCTAGATGGCATACGTGTAATGGAGCCTTTTAACCATTCAATCCATTGCAGAATGGGCATGTCCTGTGTACCTTGCTCGTTTCTGAACATATGAGCGCGTTAAATTGGTGTTCATTAATGTATATGTTTTTGTCCAATAACTATAGAAAATAAATCAAAAAACTGAATGAGCATCGAGTGAAACGATTACCAGTCTTTGTGTTATAGGAAATGAGGTCATTGACTGCACTTATAGCTTCAGAGACTGCGACACAAAAAGATGTATAGCAACCTAGCGATGAAGTCTTTGCGAGTGGAAACTAATAAGCCAACTATGCTCATGTATTTATAGCTTCTCAGATAAACATTGTTCATCTTTGCATGTAGTTCTAAGTTCTAACTAACCTAAACCGCGGCGTCCTGCCTCCGGACCCGAAATTCAAAATAAAAAAAAAAAAAAAAAAAAAAACTGAAAAAAAGCATTGTATATTGAAACGGGGTGGCGCAAAAAGGAACATATACATTCTCCAACAAATATTGTGCTCCTGAGGTCGAACTTCATTGAGGTGACAAATGAGTCGACCAGTTAGATGAGTTGAGTAACGAAGTTAGTAATATGAGAGTTCGTAATATCGTCACTCACTAATAACATTTTAATCAATCATAAACATTGAAATTCCCATATCCTCATATCAAACTAAAGGAATCCCCACAAGCGTACAGCATGGCTGTATCCATTTGCTTATAATGTCTGATGTTGGACTGTATCCATAACGATATACTATATGTTCATTCTTGTTTTAATCACGGACACATACTACTCAAAGAAATTATTAGGATGATTATGCTCCGACCAAAATTTCTTTGCATCAAGTATTTCAGTTTGAACTTTCAAATTGTTATGTTCTTTTACTTATTTAAATCCTAACATCCTATCATACATGTTACAACTAGTTATTGGTGATCAAGATCATAAGAGTTGTCAATCAAGACCCAAGTCTGAATCGAAGTTCACAAGCAGAAACACAAAAACAATAACTGGATACTAGAATACGCTCGCTAGTATTAATCAGAAAAGTACAAAGCTTACAAAAACTGATATTGAATGGTGTACCCAAACTATGCTCGTTGGGTTGCTTATATAGGACTTAGAATGTGCTCTCATAATCCTAATACAACTCCAAGTAATTAAATAAGTCCTTATCTAAATAGCTAAAATAAGAAACATAATTAAACTAGAGTTGTGGCTGTGGTTATCCATAAGCTCGGATCTTTGACCTGCACATTAAGCTCGTGACTTTTGAACTACTCATTAGCTCGAGTAGAACATTAGACCAACAATCACCCCCTAATTTCTGACTCGAGATAGGGAGATCTTCAACTCCGAGTAACTCTTGCATTTCCTTGAACTTAATCCTTCGCGAGCTTTAGTAATATCAGACGTTGCAAATCACCTTTTACAAACTCAACTTGTACTTGGCCTCTTTCAACACATTCTCGGATAAAATGATAACGTGTGTTTATATGCTTGCTTCTCCGCGTGAAAGACGGATTTTCATAAGTGCAATAGCCGATTTGTTGTCAACAAATAAGACCACCACTCTTTCTTCCATTCTGGTTATTTCACTCAACAATCCACGCGAACCATATCCTTGACAGCGGGCTGAGGTTGTTGCAATCATGAACTCGGCTTCACAAGACGATAGAGCCACCGTGTTTTGCTTTTGTGAGCACCAAGTGATAGGTGATTTACCTAGATAAAATACGTGCCTAGTTGTGCTTCGACCATCATCTTGGTCCATAGCAAAACTACTATCACTAAACCCCACTAACTCCTTGGTTTTCTTCTTGTTTTGTATATTCAAAATTCAAACTACCTTGGATATACCTTAGTATTTGTTTCACAGTTGCCATATGTGATTCTTTTGGTTCTTGCATGTAACGACTAACCAAACCAACCGAATAAGATAAATCAGGTCGAGTGTGTAGTAAATACC
Source organism: Chrysanthemum makinoi (assembly GCA_910596185.1). Lineage (NCBI taxonomy): Eukaryota > Viridiplantae > Streptophyta > Magnoliopsida > Asterales > Asteraceae > Chrysanthemum > Chrysanthemum makinoi. The sequence continues at coordinate 235,675,013 of OU343219.1, forward strand.
TTAGACAACCAACATCATCGTACCTATAATGTTGCATCAACCGACTTTCCTTCCTTGTCCATGCTTAACTTCATTCCAGGTTCTAATGGACATTGAGTAGGATTCGCTTCATGCATCCCAGCATCTTTCAAGATCTTCTTTGCATAGCTTTCTTGACTTATTGAGATACTCGAATCCTCTTGCTTTACTTCAATGCCAAGATAATAGCTTAACTTTCCCAAGTCACTCATATCGAACCTTTCTTGCATTTGTCTCTTAAATTCACCAATTTCGACAAGCTTCGAACCGGTTACTAAGAGATCATCTACATAGACCGCAATAATCAAGATTGACTTGTTTGTTTTCTTCACATACACCGCTTGTTCGTGTTGGCATCTTTTGAAAGACATTTGCTTGAGTTCTCTATCAAGTTTTGTATTCCCGCCTTGGTGCTTGTTTAAGTCCATAAGCGCCTTTTTCAACTTGTAGATCTTCCTTTCTTCTTTCCTTTCTTCATGAACCCTCCGGTTGTGTAACAAAAACTTGCTCTTTAGTTCTCCATGTAAAAAAGCTGACTTTACATCCAGATGATGTAGCTCCCATGCTCTTTTTTGCGCCAATGAGATCAATAAACGCACTGTTTCAATCCGCAGTACGGAGCAATACCTCATCATAGTCAATTCCTTCCTTTTGAGCATAACCCTTTGCTACTACCCGAGCTTTAAACTTATTAATTGAACCATCCGGATTTCTCTTAATTTTGAACACCCACTTTAATCCAATGGGATTAACATTAACCGGAGCTTCAACTAATTCCCATGAATCATTCTTCTCGATAGACTCAATCTCTTGCTTCATAGCAACCATCCACTTGCTTGAGACTTTTGCTTCTTGGAACGTTCTTGGTTCATCATCTTCAATCAAAAGTAGATTTTGATCTTCATTAGCAACTGAGGTTCTTGAACTAGACCCCATAATAAAGTCATTAAATCTAGTTGGCTTAGTTGAAACCCTGAAGAGACGCCTCATAATTGGTTGAGTTTCATACGAGATTAGGGTCATTACCCACCTCGATTTGATCTTCTTGTTCGGTATTGACCGGTTGATTTTCATCAACATCATGATGATTTTCGACTCTTGATCTTCGACCTCAACTTCAGGTCATACCGGGTTAACAAATCCACAACCCGTATCAATAGAACCGTGCCATTCTATGATAAACATACCCGGTTTAGCTTGTGTGTTTCGCTTCCAGCAACATACTTCCAGCCAGTTCCTCATTAAACTCCATCACGACATACCACTATCTTCTTTAGTTTTGATTGAAATAAAACCTTTTGTACCGCTCGTTCCGATGTAAATGGGTCGTGTTGACCTGTCGTCTAACTTATGTAAATATGGCCTTGTTCCCGTTGCATAAGCCACACATCCAAATACCCACAAACCCTCCAAGTTAGGCTTTTTTCCTTTGAAAGCCTCGTATGGAGTTTGATTAACTAGAGCTCGAGTTGAAACTCTATTAATCAAGAATGTAGCGTGTCTAACTCCTTCAGCCCACATGTAGTTTGGTACGTCTCGTGCTTTCAAGATGCTTCTAGTCATTCCATAAGAGTACGGTTTCGCTTTCCACGACTCCATTTTGTGCGGTGTGTAGGAGCGGTTAGATGTCGTGTTATACCCTCGTTTTCACAAAAGTTGGTAAATTCTTTTGAAGTGAACTCACCTCCTCTATCGGTCCTTAGGGTTATAATCTTGCTTCCCGACTTCTTCTCAACTAAAGCTTTGAACTTTTTGAAGTATTCAAATGCCTCACCTTTTTCCTTCAAGGTAAAAGTCCACATAAACCGTGAGAAGTCATCAATAAGAACAAATATGTAAATTTCGTGCTATGGATGGTGGAGAAATTGGTCCACATAGGTCGGCATGTATAAGTTGAAGAGAATGTGTTGCCTTAAATTTCACTGCTTTAGGAAACGACTTCTTGGTTTGTTTTCCTACCAAACAAGATTCACACAACTTGTTCTCTTGATGAATTATTGGCAACTTTTCAACCATGCCCTTCCTTGCCATTAATTACATCGTCTCGAAATTAATGTGACCCATCCTAGCATGCCATAACCAAGCATCATCTTCCATCTTTGCTTTGAGACACACCGGACTTCCAACTTGGAGCTTAATCTTGTAAAGTCTATTACTTGTTCTAGGAACCTTCATCAGAAACTTTAACTTTTCCCATGAATCCCAATCGTCCCAAAACTGTATACAAAGGATATGACTCGACTTAGCAACTCATGCAAGCAACTAGATAATTGAACTAAGGGTTTAGGGTGATAACAAAAATGATGCACTAAAAGTGAGTGCATAAAAGGTAGGCTAAGGCGATTTGGGTGTATATTTGGGGGTGGGGTGTAAACAATGCTCTTCATTGATATTCCGGAAAAACCGAACATCACGAGAACCGCGAAAAGGATAGGCTCTGAGGGGTTAACTAGGGGTATCGTGTACTAAAGATGAGTACAACGCAAAGGGTGTGGGGAATTACTCAACCGATGTGGAAGAAGTAATTATATTACGGGTATCAAACAAGGGTTTATCCTAATGCCTCTTATCATTTAGTTATTCCTAACTACACAAGTGTAGTCTCACTCTTGCATCTCTAATGCATCACAAAACAAGTTCTAGAATTTAATATACTACCGGTTCACACTCTAAGCATTGAAGATGAATGCTTTTAATTCCTACTAATCTAAGGGCGATCCTCACATTTTAGGTGGAATTTAGGTGGTAAAGGGTTTTTGTGCTAGTCATGCAACTTCCTATCCATGAGACGCTTTTGTTAAGACTAATGGCCCACTCCTATATGTCATGAAAAATTTAAATTTGGTGCCAAAATTACCCTAACCGACATTTTCTCATGGTTTATTACACAATCACAATTGGACAAAGCAAATAATCAAGGATAAGCATAGTTTCAAAGTTCCCGTTTTATTTTCCCTCCCTACACTTAAACTGAACATTGTCCCCAATGTTCCCCGAAAGTATCAAAGTTATGATAATGGAAGGTAATTAAAAACGAAAGAAACTAATACTCCCCGATTAGCTCGGTAGGATCCGTAAAGTGGTGGTTAAATCCTTTTCAAGAAGAATTATTACGTGAAAAGCTCCTTCCAATCTTGTGTAACTTCTTCTTGACAAACTAAACCTGCACACTTGAAGAAAACAAACGAAACCTTCGCGTAAAATCGGCGGTAATAATATATATAAGACTCGATTTAAACTAGGATATAATGCTTGTGGAATAGATGTTTACAGAATTTCTAAGAAAATTAAGACACCGAAAATTCCAAAAATTTATAAGTAGCTCTCGAGAAAAGCGAGAAAAAGTGATCTGATGTTTTACTCCTTCCTCGACGTCAGGTTGCAATCTGACGCCCGTCAGTTATCCTGACAAAACTGTTCTGCGATTTTCTGAAAAATTTCGGAAAATTTACATCTTTAGAATCTGGAAAAATTTATGCAAAAACATCCATTATGACTCGATACAAGCATTTGACTCGAACAAACAAACATATATATCTTTTAGTTAATTGTTATTTTCATGTTTACGTTTCTTTTGAAAACGTGTGTAATCCTCCCTACACTTATCCTTTATGTAAATACCTTTATATGCAATTAAGACGAGGTTAAAAACAAAATAAAGCATTTTTACAAATTTAAACATGAGGATAAACAATTAATAAAAGATATATGACACACAAATAAAAATGAAAAAGGGAAAACACATGGGTTGCCTCCCAAGAAGCGCTTGTTTTTGTTCGAGTCACGAGCCTGACTCTACCTTTATTTAACGGATAAAGGGGAGGTTTTCCCTACACTTAAGTTTAAGTGCGGGTGATAGTAGCAATACACACCCTTAGGGTGGAAATTTGCTACGTGAGGAGAAGGTGATGGGTGATTTATATGCTCAAAGGAGTGTGCTCCATTCATTAAAACCTTACCTAATCCAATTGGTGTAGCGGGTGAATCAAATCTCTCTCCTAAAAATGGATCATCTTCTATCAACTTCAAAAGATTCTTAGTTAAGGATCCATCTTGACCTAATAAACCCGGTTTAAACCCATAATGTTTTTTGTTATCAACCATGAATGGGTGATATAAGTGTGTAAGGTCATGGGTTACTCCTATATTAGCTTCTACTTTACATGGCCTAGAATCTACCACCTTTATCAAGAAACTACTCGGACTATCTATTTTGATGGGTGGATTGGGGCCTAATTCAATTCCAAGATTCACATCTAAAGACGGAAAATTGGGTAAGGTTTTTAGTTGAGGCTCCGGTTCATCAAAATTAGGAACTTCCCTAGGACTAAGAGAAAGGTCATCACTACAAGCGTTCAAACCCACATCCACTACTTGTGGTCGGTCCAAAGGTTCTACCTTTATTGGGGTTCCTATAGTTTCTTCTACTACTTCTGGGTAAGTCATAGGCGGTGTGTGTTTCTCAAGTGATGGTAGGACTTGTGGGTTATCCGATGGGATTGGATTTTCTACTCTATCCTTCATCTTATCAAGATCACCTATGTATTCATTTTGTACTGTGGTAGCGCCTAACCATGACATGCACCTTGGTACCTCAACTCTAATCATCTCCTTCCTAAACAACCTTCCGAATCGAAGTTTCCAAATTGAAAATAGGTCTAAAGATTCGTTTTATGGGTCCCATGTTCCACTTCTAAATTGGGCGTGAATCTCAAAGGTTTCCATGCAATTGAACAACACGTCCCCAAATATCCCCATCCGCTACATAGTCAAGTCTCCTTTGGGTTTCGTGGGCGATACGAGTGTAAAAGAATTGTAGTGGAAACAGTAAATCAATACCATGATAAAGGACTTTTTGTAATAAATATTTAATTCGAGTCCACGCCTCAGGAAAGGATTCATCATGATGTTGCTGGAACCTCAAGATCTCATTTTGGAGTGGAAGGGTAGATTATGTAGTGGATTTCGTTGATTGGGTGAAAGTTTTGGCAGATTCGCGTTCTCCATAACGGCTAACGGAATAGTCAATGAAAATGGTTACGAACAAAGGTCACGAAGAAGGGGGATAGACTACGAGGAAGCTAAAATGAGAAAAAATTTACTTGATAGAATCAAGCAAAGAAACCTAAACGAGGTGGACTACTAACTAGCTATTCTATTCCCCAAGGCCGCAAAAATTGATACGCTTACACGCGAAGTTCGGGTCAAGGAAACTTCCTTTTCTTCGAGCAAGTTTTATAACACCCTAGGCAGTGAACCTAATCGTTGTAGTGTAGTAATTAGGGTAAGCCACAGGTATTGATATCGTTCTCTAGGGGAATAGGAATGCTAGTGAGAAGTTACTACGCTAAGGTTGAGGTTGAGGAAAATTATTTTTGTATTTTTATATTTTATGAAATTGAAAGGTCGAATCTCGGTATTTGATTTGGGGGGTTGGTATTTCTACCGATTACTCTACTATTATCTAATTATATAAACTAAGGTTGTGGGAGTCTATGTCTAATTAATGTGTGCTCGTATGATAGTTTAAAGATGTGTTTACTTAGGTTTTACTACTCCTTAATTATCTCCTCTTGATGGTTGAGTTGTCACGTCCTTATTCTTAGTTGCGTTGTGTGTCTAAAGTTGTAGGGTATGCGTTTCTCCCTAACTCTTTGAACTTACCAAAGGGTCTCGTCTACAAAACCCACTAGGGATAATAAACTCTTACTCTAAGGCACTCTTTGGATGGTTTAGCCTACAACTACTCAGGTAATTATATTCTAAGGTTCACAAAGATGAATCAAGCATTAAGTACACAACGAATGACCTATCGCATTACTAGATCATTAATCAACTAAGATAAGAAACAACCAATCAATATTCAATAATTAAGTTTCATACTTCCTAAGCAAACACACAAATAAATTAGCCGGACATGGAGAACATGCAAGCATACACACAAATAATCAAAGACATAATTGAATTGATGAAGTAAATACTTATCTTGATGTAAAATAGGGTTTAGAACCTTAAAATACTGTACAAGACACCCTTGGTTCGGTTTTAGGTTTTTACTCCAAAAGACTCTCCCTAAAACTGAAAAATTCGGATTCTATATATAAGATTACATATGCGACGGCGTCACCTTATGTTTCGTGGACGATCATGTCGCCGTCATTAGGGTTTTGTCTTGGCCACGTTAACCTTGCGACGGCGTCACCTTATGCCTGTGGCGACGCCGTCTTTCACTTCGGACGCCGTCTGGTCGCGATCTAGCCGTCCGAGTTGCGACGTCCTACTCCTTTAAAGCCGACCGTCTCTTGAAAATACGAGTTTTGGCTTCGACTCACAAAATCCTACGACGGCGCGTAGCGTTAAGCAGTGACGCGTCACCTTCTATTTTCAGCAGCTTTGAGTGTCTCTCGATTCGACTTTGGCCATTTTCTTAGTGTATGCGCCTTTTCGTCCAAATAAGTTCCATTCAAGCATTTTGCTTTCAAGAGACCTAAAAAGTGAAAAGGAACGATATTAAGCAATAACGGATACAAAAGTGATCAAATAAAGGCTAAAAGGACCCCTCAAAATGGTACCTTTTAAAACCTTATCATGACATGAATTAATGTGAATGGGTTTGAAGGGAGCGAAGATATATATGATCATATTTTAAAAGAATTAAGCTCATCTTTATGAAGCATCAAGTACGGTGGGTGGGTTCTTGTGGTGGTTTTGAGAATTAATTTTAAAGCAATAAATAGAAACCTACTTTTTGCTGAGCATTGACAGCATCTCACGTTTTAAATGTTGTACCTAACACCAGGGGCGGATCTATAGGTGTGCACGTGGATACTCTCTTCTAGCTCTTCTTCTTCGTAGTGTGTTTTTTTTTAAATAAATGATTTATAGAACCTTTTTAACTCTGGTGCATACCATAAAAATGTGAAGAAATAAGTTGTGCGTACCTAAGAATTTTTCGAATCAATTGAAGCAATAAAATGTTACATTGATCGAACTTCAAAGAAAAATAAATGGAAGATGAAGAAGATTTGCAGGTTAAAGGTAAGAAGAAGAAAGTAGGGATATAGGGAGACTATATTTCATAAGTAACAACATACATGTTCTTCAGGCTTGTTTGGCTAAGCTTATTTGGGCTTATATTTCATAAGCCCCAATTCTGGCTTATTGTAACACCCCTCCGAGATCATAATGACAGCGGAAGACTAATCGGGGTGTTACTCGAATGGAGATCATAGTCAACAATTATAGAAAACGACTCGAAAGAGGCGTTTTAATTAAAAGTAGTTATCGTTCATCGAAAACTCATAGTTGTTAAAAAATATTGTAAATTGTTCAAGTGTTTTCACAAAATAAAGAGCATGAGTTTGAAAGAAATTACAACTTTATGTTTACACCCCAAGAAAGGTCTTGGTATGCCCCACTCCGTACCTTAAACATAATCTTCACTGATTACCTAAGATAACATGCTTAAAAAGGTCAACAAAAATGTTGAGTGAAGTTCATAGGTTTAAAGAACAGTTGAACACAAGAATATGAGCATGATCATTGTAAACTAACAATATCATAAAGAAACATCACAGATTATTATGCGCTAAGCTCATGCAACCAAGACTCAACTGCGTATACCGAATTACTGGTGTACATAAGTTTTGCCCCAAAGGAGGTAAAGCCAATTACCTAATGCAATTCAAATATGGTGTGCCCTGGTTATTTCTTTATAACCGAGACGGGATCGTTACTCCCCATAGGACTATTCATGATATATGCGTTCACTCGCGGTGACTAATGGTTCATGATACAGGGGACTTTTGGCTAAATACTTAGGCAATTCCAATAATTAAGAAGCGAACATTTATGAAAAATTTTGTGTTCTAGTTTAGAGCATGTATCTCCCTCGCAGGGTTTTCAAAATAAAGTAAAAGCGAGGCTATGAGCTCACCTTGATGATAATGAACAAGCACAATCAGATCAAGCACAATGTAGCGGAGGTTCCAAACCGAAACCTAAAAATGATGAGATGGCGAGTCTCATATATGATAAACATTTTGGTTCACGACCAAAATAACAGGGCATTGAATATTCTTATTCAATAGATCACTGAATTGTCCAATTCAATAGGGTGTGTGCGTGCTTAACGTTTTAAGTTAATTTACTTGCTACATTGCCTTAATTAATGATCCTCACTTACGCATAAGTGAAATGTTCCCCCGTTGTGATCTCGTAAAATGATAGTGTTGTTGAGTATTTTAGCTTATCAAAACCTCCACAAGAACCCACCCACCGTACTTGATGCTTTATAAAGATGAGCTCAATTCTTCTAAAGTATGATCATGTATATCTTCGCTCCCTTCAAACCCACTCACATTAACTCATGTCACCTTTACCTTTGATTTACCAAACACTAGAGACGAGCTTAATTCTTCTAATGTTTAACAGTCATAACTTTTGTCTCTCTCTTTTTTACAAACACTAGCACTTTATCTTTCTCTCCAACCCTCAATAATGATTAACAAAAGTACCTCCAACCACTAACAATGGTGCATCCTTATGATTCGTCAAAAGCAACTCGAGCTCGTAAGAGAGTCGCAACTCCCACTTTCAAACCCAAGGGTATTATTGCTATGTCGATTTTTGTTGTTCAAGTTCATTTTTTATAATATATATATATATATATTTTTTTTTCAAATTTTGGATTTTAAAAACATGCATGATATTGTTTCACTTTAGAGTCAAGGGTGTCTTCACTTATCATCCGTTGTTTAAAAAAAGAGCTACCAGCTCTCATGGTGTTTTTTTTAGTTTATTATATGGATAAGGATCCTCTTATGTTCATTTGAACATTAGAGGTAATGTTGTGTTTTAAGTTATTCTACATTTGAATAAAAATAAAACAAATGTTTTGCAATAATTACTATGTACAATCACTTAAAACACAACATTACCTCTAATGTTTAAATGAATATTAGAGGATCCTTATCCCTATGTCCGTCAACAACAAAGGTACTCGCTTCGCTTTATTTATTTTACTAACTTGAAACAAAATGTTCGTTTATTTTCATTATCAGTTATTTTCATCATCAGCAAGCCTATGCTCAAAAAATGTATACTAGTTAACCATTTAAGGGTGGCCTAGTGGTAAAAAGTTTGTCACTATCACTTTAAAATGTGTGATATCTTAAGTTCAATTCTTGCTAGGTGCAAACAATCTTAAGTGGCGAAGCCAACCTCCTGAAAAGGGAGGACTTTACCTAGTTTGACTCCGTGTGACAATGGGTTCAAACTCTGTTGATTAGTCGGTCAAAAGATCAAAAATCATGGTTAAAAAAAATGTATACTAGTTTCGTTAGAGTTTATATATTTGAAAAAAAATAAAGACAGACATATATATAAACATGCGGTTAATAAAGTTACACAAACTATGAATACATTAGAATATTTCATTGGAACATGTGATTTTAAGAAGCTTAAGATTGAAATTGTTACCTATTTAAAGGATGTTTGGTTTAGCTTGAATTTTTATGGTTCATTGGTTTATAAATTTGTTTCATAAGTTTGTTAGGCGAGTTGTTACAAATGCAAAATATTTTTATGTCGTGTTTCCTTCAACTATTTTGCACGTAATAGAAAAAAGGAGAAATGTTTTTAAAAAGTATCATACTTGTTATCATTTGCTTTTGTGGGTATCGAATAAATTTTTTTTGTTTTTTTAGGTATTTTTCTTTCGAATTCATTCTTTTTAGAATAGTAAGTGATATTTTTGCCTTTCGGAAAAAAAAAAATCTATAAGCTAAGAGGGACAAAAATGTCTAAAAAATTCGCAAAATACCCTAAAAAGATGAATTTGAAATAAAAGTACTCACAAAAGCAAAAATATTATGTTCGCTACTCATAAAAATAAAAGATGACAAGTATTATACTTTTTAAAAATATTTGCCCTTGAAAAAAACCATAATTTACTAATTGGTTTCTTTAGTTTGCTCAACGTCACAAATTGAAACGTACACGATTGAAATGTATATTCAAATGAAACACAACCTGACAACCGGATAAAGACTTTCTGATTTCGAATATTTAAAGATTAGTTTGTGTTATGGTAACTTTTCTTAAGGATTATAAGTAATGATGACTTCGTCTTTTGTGATTTAAAGTGATGAGAGTCATAGTATATCTTTCGAAGATATTTTTTCAAGTATGTATACTTGTCAAGAACACACAAAACATGAAATACGAAACTCAACCTAAACGTAGGGTGTCCCGTTTTAAGAAACAAAGGAAATAGCTTGTGTTACGATTTATAAATTGGTTCTTGTCCTTTGGCCAAAACTATAAAGTCAATACATATGTTTATAGAGGTGCATTGCGTGTTTGGTGCAAAATTTAAAGCTGAAGTCAGTTGGCTAGCTTGGTTTTCGAGCTATTTATTTCCAATGCTAACTAGCTAGGGCTTTAGGTGTGGCTCTTTTTGTCTTTAAATTGAATCTAATAAATGAGACAGTAGCATTTAACTTCGTAATTTCTCTCTTTCAAAACACTAGTCACTTATCTTTCTTTAAAAAATGATGAACAAGAGCGCCAAATAAAAACTTACAACCAGTAACAATGGTGCATGCTTGTGATTCGTCTATACCAACTCGAGCTCGTAAGAGAGTCAAAACTCCCACTTTCAAACGTGCTTTTACCCGAAGGTATCATTGCCATGTCGATTTTTTTTGTTCAAGTTCATTTTTTATGATATTTGTTTTGGATCTTAAACCATAAATCCATTCACAGATAATTCAAATTCGTCAATATTATCTAAATTTGGTAAAAAAAACTGTTGGAAGCACCTATATACAATAACTAAATAAACATAATTAACAAAAACAAAATAATAATAATAAATGTTAATAATATTATAAAATGTAATAGATGTTCATGATTAATATTGTTTAGAACAAAATGTTACCATACTACTATGCATACCGTACAACTCTCCAATGCATTCAATGATTCGAAACCCTCCCCAAAAGAGGGTCCGAATATCATGGCCCCTCTCATTTTCTCACCTTTTTTACCCATTTCGTGGAACACGCATACCTTACATTACAACGGTACCTAACCTCCATATAACACATCTTAAAAAAGGTAACATTACATCTTGTTTTTTTCTTTTGAAGCATAGTAACATTAGTCTTAGAGAAAGTGTATATATTCATTAATAACTATAAAAATAACAAAACCTAGGATATATAATTCATTCGCCTGCCAAACCATGGTCATTGAGTGTCATAACCAACATCCGACTCCTCTTTATCTACAAACGCTCAACTGACTCCAACTCTTTTAATATCATCACCTTCAAAGCATCATGAATTGCAAATAAAAGAACAAAAATAGCAAGAAAAGACTAATCTGGTACAGCAGACGTCTTGAGTGTTCAAATAGCATGCACGTACTCATGTTACTAGTAATACACTACAAGAAAAACACCCTACAGTGAGTTATTTTATTTATTTATTAATTTTTTTTTGACGACGCAATATATGTCGTAAATGGTTGACAGGGTTAAATGTTAAGTGTGAATGAGAGGGATAGAGATCACGGCTCACATACTTAAGGCGTAGAATATGCACATGCATACCCTAGAACTTCATTACTAGTAGGGGTGTTATCGGGTTTTCGGGTTTATCGGGTCGGGTTGAGTCGGGTTTTGAGTTTTGAAAAAGTGACCCGCAACTCGACCCGATCGGGTGATTCTGGTTGTCGGGTTATAAGATAATTCATCTCTATGTAAATAAACCGGTAGATAGACAACTTATCACGTATGGATAGATAACTCGTCACTTAGAAGGAAATAGGACGACACAAAAGAAAACAAACAAAAGGAACGCATGGAATTAATGTTGATCAATTAAGGGACATAAATAGGTTTCCCTGTATGGTTATTTCGAAGTGTACACGTACGTATGAAACTCTCCGTAGCTACAAAAAAATTATAACCAAAAGTGAAGCCCCTGCATCATATATGTATGAAGCTTTACGTCGATATGATTCTCATGAGGTCCGTCATTTACGCATTACTGTTATGAAACTAACAACATGTTGACTATAATTATACTTGCAACGGACCTTAATGGAGACCGGAGAGGGCCACGGCCCACTCAAAACTTTGAGGCTTTACATATATTAAATACAATTTTGACAATTTCAAATTAACTGATATAGTACTCGGCCCTCCCAATATATTCATTCAAGTTCCGTCTATGCTTGCAACTACCTTAAATTTGTTAACAAACAATGTATTATTTATTCTGTTCGTGCTCAAAATTCCACCTTGCCATTTTGTCCATATATGATATCATTATGTTAAGAAAAGAAAAAAAAATTATTTGTTGTTTTATAATGTGTTGCCCTTTCTAGCCATGTTGACTGTTTTTGCAAGATGTGTGAAAAGTGAACTTAACAACTGTCTATTACCTTTTCGGGTCTTATCGAGTTGATCCAATAACACTAATTATCTAACCCTAACCCGACCCGATAACATTGTCGGGTTATCGGGTTCGGGTCAAACCAACCCGACAAATTCTTTTAGCCCGATTTAACCAGACCCGATAAGCCTTTTCGGGTTCAGGTCGGATCAACCCGACCCTACTAACACCCCTAATTACTAGTGTGGAAACGAAATTTTTATAAACAAAAAAATAGTTTGAACAATGATTGTATTTCTTGTATTATGCTATGTGCAAAAGTAAATTGTGATTATCATGTTAAAGTTACAAATGTGTAAAGAAGAAAGTATTAGCTATGCAAGATGTAACAACTCATCTCATGCAAATAATGTAAGAGTCATTGATCATTATCGTAGTCTTGTATTCTGTATATAAGGTTGATACTTCTCGTATAAGTACGCAAACAAACTTATCAAGGTGACGTGTTTGGCTCAGGACATCCGTTATACATGTTATGGTTTAGAGCATAATCGATTAGTCTCCATTCGCCAAATTGTAAGTTTTAGTATTTAGATTTTCCTTTTTTTATTTCCCGTATGTTTCAGTATGTATGTAGAGTCTAAATATAAAGTCTCGACGCAAGAAATATTGTAAGAAAATTAAGATTTTTATTATCTATAAGCCTAATATTAAGGTCCTATATATTGAACACATAATTATAATCCAATAGGGGTTATATCAGCCATACTTAAGATCCAACACATTGTTATGAAGTACATTGTTATGAAGGGCCTTTTTCGCTAAGCTTATGAAACATAAGCCCAATTGGGCTTATATTTCACAAACCCCAATTTTCTGGCTTATTTTGAGACTTGTGAGCTTATACAAGTTTATTATGATATAATAAACTTATGTAAGCCCATAAGTATTAAAATAAGCCGAAAAATTAGGGCTTATAAACTAGAAGCCGAAATTTCATTTAATTTCGGCTTATAATCATAAGCCCTAATTTTTCGGCTTATTTTGAGACATGTGGGCGTATATAAGTTTAATATATCATAATATACTTATATAAGCCAACAAGTCTAAAAAATAAGCCAGAATTGGGGTTTATGAAATATATGCCCAAGTGGGCTTATGTTTGATAAGCTTAGCCAAACAAGCCTGAAGAACATGTATATTGTTACTTATGAAATATAGTCTCCCTATATCCTTACTTTCTTATTCTTCCCTTTAACCTGCAAATCTTCTTCATCTTCCATTTATTGTTCTTTGAAGTTCGATCGATGTAACATTTTATTGCTTCAATTGATTCAAAAAATTCTTAGGCATGCACAACTTATTTTCTTCACATTTTTATGGTATGCACCATAGTTAAAAAAGTTATAGAAAGAATTTATTTAATTAAAAAAAAGTTACACTACGAAGAAGAAGAGCTTGAAGAGGGCATACACGTGCACACCCTCTCTTAGTTGTAGATCCGCCCTGGTGTTAGGTACAACATTTAAAACGTGAGATGCTGTCAATGCCAAAGAGTAGGTTTCAATTTATTGCTGTAGAATTAATTCTCAAAACCTCCACAAGAACCCACCCACCGTACTTGATGCTTCATAAAGATTAGCTAAGGGGGCAAAAAATGTCCAAAAATATCACAAAATACCTTAAAAAATATGAATTTGAAATAAAAGTACTCACAAAAGCAAAAAATTATGTTCGCTACTCACAAAAGCAAATTATAACAAGTATTATACCTTTTAAAAATATTTGCCCTAGAAAAAAACCATAAATTAGTAAATTGGTTTCTTTAGTTTGCTCAACATCACAAATTGAAACGTACACGATTGAAATGTATATTCAAATGAAACACAACCTGACAACCGGATAAAGACTTTCTGATTTCGAATATTTAAAGATTAGTTTGTGTTATGGTAATTTTTCTTAAGAAATGGGGTTCATTCCATTTATCTAATTTATAATTATAAGTAATGATGACTTCGTCTTTTGTGATTTAAAGTGATGAGAGTCATAGTATATCTTTCGAAGATATTTTTTCAAGTATGTATACTTGTCAAGAACACACAAAACATGAAATACGAAACTCAACCTAAAAGTAGGGTGTCCCGTTTTAAGAAACAAAGGAAATAGCTTGTGTTACGATTTATAAATTGGTTCTTGTCCTTTGGCCAAAACTATAAAGCTAATACATATGTTTATAGAGGTGCATTGCGTGTTAGGTGCAAAATTTAAAGCTGAAGTCAGTTGGCTAGCTTGGTTTTCGAGCTATTTATTTCCAATGCTAACTAGCTAGGGCTTGAGGTGTGGCTCTTTCTGTCTATAAATTGAATCTAATAAATGAGACAGTAGTATGTAACTTTGTAATTTCTCTCTTTCACAAGTCACTTATCTTTCTTTAAAACATGATGAACAAAAGTGCCAGATAAAAACTTGCAACCAGTAACAATGGTGCATGCTTTTGATTCGTCTATACCAACTCGAGCTCGTAAGAGAGTCAAAACTCCCACTTTCAAACGTGCTTTTACCCGAAGGTATCATTGCCATGTCGATTTTTTTTGTTCAAGTTCATTTTTTATGATATTTGTTTTGGATCTTAAAACATGTTATTGTTTCACTCTACAGCGATCGAGAGCGTAGTCTACTTCAGTATATCATGTGTTGTTCAAAAGAGCTACCCCTTCTCACGATACTTTTCCTAGTTTTAGATCTGCGCCTTCAGCAACAAAAGTACGTACTCACTTCGTTTTATCTATTTTACTTAGTTGAAACAAAATGTTCGTTTATTTTCATCATCAGCAAGCATATGCTCAAAAAATGTATACTAGTTTCGTTAGAGTTTATATATTTGAAAACATAACAAAGACAAACATATATATAAACATGCGGTTAATAAAGTTATCCAAACTATGAAAACATTAGAATATATTTCATTGGAACATGTGATGTTAAGAATGTTAAGATTGATACTGTTATTAATTTAACGGATGTTGAATTAGGTTAGCTTGAATTTATATGGTTCATTGGTTTAAAAATTTTGTTTCATATAAGTGTGTTAAGCGAGTTGTTCCAAATGCAATATTTTTTTCTGTCATGTTTCCTTCAACTATTTTGCTCATAATAGAAAAAAACCATAGATTTGTAAATTGGTTTCTTTAGTTTGCTCAACATCACAAATTGAACATACACGATTGAAATGTATATTCAAATGAAACACAACCTGACAACCGGATAAAGACTTTCTGATTTCGAATATTTAAAGATTAGTTTGTGTTATGGTAACTTTTCTTAAGAAATGGGGTTAATTCTATTTATCTAATTTATAATTTTACAAGTAGTGATGACTTCTTCTTTTGTGATTTCAAGTGATGAGAGTCATAGTATATCTTTTGAAGATAGTTTTTCAAATATGTATACTTGTCAAGAACATGCACACAAAACATGAAATACAAAACTCAGCCTAAAAGTAGGGTGTCCCGTTTTATGAAACAAAGGAAATAGCTTGTGTTACACTGCTGATCTAAATATAAAACATTTTCAAAATAAAAATCTTATTACAACAAGTTGATAATAAAAAAGTACAATAAGAGTAAAAATTATGACAAAAGCATGAAAATCTCACTTATTCAAAAACTGCTTCAGCAAAAGTATTCCCAACAGCCTTGCCAGATAAGGTTCTTGTTATTGTTTAAGTATACTGATGACTTGCATTTTTACAGGAGGATTGTCTTAGACCAGATGTGATGGATTTCATTAGCAAAATGCCGGATAAGGTTCTTGTTGATATACTATCTTGTCTGCCTTTAAACAAGCGGTGACCATCGGCGTTCTCTCTCCAAGATGTAGGTTTGTTTGGCATTCTCAGAAAAAAAAAAACTAGACTTTGTTGGTTCCACAACTTTAGCTAAGATGGATGGGAAACTTTGTGATCTAGTGCGGACTAAGTACATCAACCAAGTGAACAGTGTCAATGAAAGTCTAAAAAGTCAAAACAAACCAATGGTTCAGTCTTTTAAGATTAATTTTGATTTTGATAAGACTTGTTTCAAAGATAATGATAGCTGGCTTCGGTTTGCTCTTGACAAGAAAGTTGAGGTTCTTGAACTGGATTTTTATGAAACTAGTCTCAAGGCTGTTACTGATGGTCGTGATACGAAGCAATACTATGATTTCCCTTTACCTTTTTTGATGGAAGCATGGTGCTCCTTTCTGAATGCCCGTCGTCCAATTCCATGGTTGTAGAGACTTTTTCTTTTGAGAAGCTTTCCTTGTTGTATGTCAACGTGAGTGATCTAACTCTCAAATTACTATTGAAAAATTCTCCACATCATACTATGTGCAGACCAACTAGATACACATCATATTTTCTATGTGGGCAATGAATTTTTTTCTTTGTTGTATAGGAAATGTGACGTCTGTCTCGTTCGTTTCCACAACGGGATTACACTGTATGAGTTGGGTAAAGATGGGGAAAATTTTCGCTCGTTAGCAAATATGATCTGGAGATTTTTTAGTAGTAATTTCAGAGTTAGATCACTCACGTTGAATTACAGCAAAAAAAACTTCTCAAAAGACAAAGTCTCTACAACCATGGAACTGGATGACGATCATTCAGAAAGGTGTACCATGTTTCCATCTGACAGAGGTAAAGGGAAATCATAGTATTGCTTCGTATCACGACCATCAGTAACAGCCTTGAGACTAGTTTCATAAAAATCCAGTTCAAGAACCTCAACTTTCTTGTCAAGAGCAAACCGAAGCCAGCTATCATTATCTTTGAAACAAGTCTTATCAAAATCAAAATTAATCTTAAAAGACTGAACCATTGGTTTGTTTTGACTTTTAAGACTTCCATTGACACTGTTCACTTGGTTGATGTACTTAGTCCGCACTAGATCACAAAGTTTCCCATCCATCTTAGCTAAAGTTGTGGAACCAACAAAGTCTAGTTTTTTTTTTTTTTTTTTTTCTGAGAATGCCAAACAAACCTACATCTTGGAGAGAGAACGCCGATGGTCACCGCTTGTTTAAAGGCAGACAAGATAGTATATCAACAAGAACCTTATCCGGCATTTTGCTAATGAAATCCATCACATCAAGACAATCCTCCTGTAAAAATGCAAGTCATCAGTATACTTAAACAATAACAATCATCAAATACACAACAAGTAAACAAATTTACGCAAATCAATGGACAAAACCCTATAATCATCCAAGTGTACTCTAAATTATTTAAAATGCTTCTAGATCTAGTTGGAAGATTAAAGCTGATTACTCAAAACTCGTGGTAGAAGACGTGAAAAGAAGATGCAAAATGAGATGGATCAACGTTATCGCGAAGAACCAAAAAAGTGTGGAATATGCCGTCAAAGCGGACATGACAGGAGGAATAGTTAAAGTGCAACAATAACTATGACAAGTGCTTTTTTTCAATGCTGACTACCTGACACTCACATGTATTAACTTTCCAATATTTCTTGTTTTCTTTTTTTTCATTTTAGTTAGAAAAAGCATAGAGTGAGAATACTCTATATAAACAAGCATAGGTGTGGAAGAATTTTAAAAAGTAAGCATAAAAAGGGAATAAACTCCCCATAATCATCCAAGTGTACTCTAAATTATTTAAGATACTTCTAGATCTAGTTGATATTATTTAAGTTTTGAACTCTCTCGTGTAATACTTCAGGAGCAAAAAGGAAGAGGAGATAGAGTGATCCGAGTATAGAGGTACATAAAGAGTGTGTTTTAAATAATTTAGAGTACACTTGGATGATTATAGGGTTTTGTCCATTGATATGCGTAAATTTGTTTACTTGTTCGGTTATGTATTTGATATGATTGTTATTGTTTAAGTTTACTAATGACTTAGGTGGATTTTATTAGCAAAATACCGGATAAGGTTCTTGTTGATATACATCTCGTTTGCCTTTAAACAAGCGGTGACCACCGGCGTTCTCTCCCAAATATTGAGGTTTATTTGGCATTCTATGAAAAAACTGTACTTTTTTTATTCCACAACTCTAGCTATGATAGATGGGAAACTTTGTGATCTAGAGTGGGTTAAGTACATCCACCAGGTGACTAGTGCCACTGGAAGTCATAGAAGTCACAACATCACAATGGTTCAGTCTTTCAAGATAATTTTTAATTGGGATAAGATGTGTTTCAAAGATTTTGATAAACGGCTCCGGTTTGCTCTTGATAGAAAGCTGAGATTCTTGAAGTGGATTTGTATGAAACTGGTCTCAAGGCTGGTATTAACGGTCGTGATACGAAGCAATACTATGATTTCTCTTTACCTTTTTTAGATGGAAGCATAGTGCACCTTTCTGAATGCTCGTCATCCAATTTCATAGTTGTAGAGACTTTGTCTTTTGAGAAGCTTTCCTTGTTGTATGTCAACGTGAGTGATCTAACTCTCTAATTACTAGTGAAAATTTCTCCACGTCATACTATGTGGAGACCAACTAGATACACATAATATTTTCTATGAGGGCAAGGAATTTTTTTCTTTGTTATATAGAAATGCGACGTCTATCTCGTTCGTCTCCACAACAGGATTACACTGTATGAGTTGGGTAAAGATGGGGAAAATTTTTGCTCGTTAGCAAATATGATGTGGAGAATTTTTAGTAGTAATTTGAGAGTTAGATCACTCACGTTGACATACAGCAAAGAAAACTTCCCAAAAAACAAAGTCTCTACAACCATGAAAATGGATGACGAACATTTAGAAAGGTGTACCATGCTTCCAGTGACACTGGTCACCTGGTGGATGTACTTAAACCGCCTAGATCACAAAGTTTCCCATCTATCTTAGCTAGAGTTGTGGAACCAAAAAAGTACAGTTTTTTAGAGAATGCCAAACAAACCTCCATCTTGGGGAGAGAACGCCGGTGGTCACCGCTTGTTTTAAAGGCAAACAAGATGTATATCAACAAGAACCTTATCCGGCATTTTGCTAATAAAATCCACCTAAGTCATCAGTAAACTTAAACAACAACAATCATATCAAATACATAACCGAACAAGTAAACAAATTTACGCATATCAATGGACAAAACCCTATAATCATCCAAGTGTACTCTAAATTATTTAAATCACACTCTGAATGTGCCTCTATATTCGGATCACTCTATCTCCGCTTCCTTTTTGCTCCTGAAGTAACAGAAATACACGAGAGAGTTCAAAACTTAAATAATATCAACTAGATCTAGAAGTATTTTAAATAATTTAGAGTACACTTGGATGATTATAGGGTTTTGTCCATTGATATGCGTAAATTTGTTTACTTGTTCGGTTATGTATTTGATATGATTGTTATTGTTTAAGTTTACTAATGACTTAGGTGGATTTTATTAGCAAAATACCGGATAAGGTTCTTGTTGATATACATCTCGTTTGCCTTTAAAACAAGCGGTGACCACCGGCGTTCTCTCCCCAAGATGGAGGTTTATTTGGATTCTGTGAAAAAACTGTACTTTTTTGATTCCACAACTCTAGCTATGATAGATGGGAAACTTTGTGATCTAGAGCGGGTTAAGTACATCCACCAGGTGACTAGTGTCACTGGAAGTCATAGAAGTCACAACATCCCAATGGTTCAGTCTTTCAAGATAAGTTTTAATTGGGATAAGGTGTTTCAAAGACTTTGATAAATGGCTCCGGTTTGCCCTTGATAGAAAGCTGAGATTCTTGAAGTGGATTTGTATGAAACTGGTCTCAAGGCTGGTATTAATGGTCGTGATACGAAGCAATACTATGGTTTCTCTTTACCTTTTTTAGATGGAAGCATAGTGCACCTTTCTGAATGCTCGTCATCCAACTTCATGGTTGTAGAGACTTTGTCTTTTTGAGAAGCTTTCCTTGTTGTATGTCAACGTGAGTGATCTAACTCTGAAATTACTAGTGAAAATTTCTCCACATCACACTATGTGGAGACCAACTAGATACACATAATATTTTCTATGTGGGCAAGGAATTTTTTTCTTTGTTATATAGGAAATGCGACGTCTGTCTCGTTCGTCTCCACAACAGGATTACACTGTATAAGTTGGATAAAGATGGGGAAAATTTTCGCTCGTTCGCAAATATGATGTGGAGATTTTTTTTAATAGTAATTTCAGAGTTAGATCACTCACGTTGACATACAGCAAAGAAAACTTCCCAAAAACCAATTCTCTACAACCATGAAAATGGATGACGAGCATTTAGAAAGGTGTACCATGCTTTCATCTGACAGAGGTAAAGGAAAATCAAAGTATTGCTTCGTATCACAACCATCAATACCAGCTTTGAGACCAGATTCATAAAAATCAACTTCAAGAACCTCAGCTTTCTGTCAAGAGCAACCGGAGCCAGTTATCAATATCTTTGAAACACATCTTATCCCAATTAAAACTAATCTTGAAAGACTGAACCATTGGGCTTTTGTGACTTCTATGACTTCCAGTGAGACTGGTCACCTGGTGGATGTACTTAAACCGCTCTAGATCACAAAGTTTCCCATCTATCTTAGCTAGAGTTGTGGAACCAAAAAAGTATAGTTTTTCAGAGAATGCCAAACAAACCTCCATCTTGGGGATAGAACGCCAGTGGTCACCGCTTGTTTTAAAGGCAAACAAGATGTATATCAACAAGAACCTTATCCGGCATTTTGCTAATAAAATCCACCTAAGTCATCAGTAAACTTAAACAATAACAATCATGTCAAATACATAACCGAACAAGTAAACAAATTTACGCACATCAATGGACAAAACCCTATAATCATCCAAGTGTACTCTAAATTATTTAAAACACTCTCTGAATGTACCTCTATACTCGGATCACTCTCTATCCTCTTCCTTTTTGCTCCTGAAGTAACAGAAATACACGAGAGGGGTAAGTGATCTAACTCTCAAATTACTATTGAAAAATTCTCCACATCATACTATGTGCAGACCAAGTAGATACAAATCATAGTTTCTATGTGGCAATGAATTTTTTTCTTTGATGTATAGGAAATGCGACGTCTGTCTCGTTCGTCTCCACAACAGGATTACACTGTATGAGTTGGGTAAAGATGGGGAAAATTTTCGCTCGTTAGCAAATATGATCTGGAGATTTTTTAGTAGTAATTTCAGAGTTAGATCACTCACGTTGAATTACAGCAAAAAAAACTTCTCAAAAGACAAAGTCTCTACAACCATGGAACTGGATGACGATCATTCAGAAAGGTGTACCATGCTTCCATCTGACAGAGGTAAATGGAAATCATAGTATTGCTTCGTATCACAACCATCAATACGAGCCTTGAGACAAATTTCATAAAAATCAACTTCAAGAACCTCAGCTTTCGTCAAGAGCAAACCGAAGCCACTTATCAATATCTTTGAAACAAGTTATATCCCAATTAAAACTAATCTTGAAAGAGTGAACCATTGGGCTGTTGTGACTTCTATGACTTCTAGTGACACTGGTCACCTGGTGGATGTACTTAACCCGCTTTGGATCACAAAGTTTCCCATCTATCTTAGCTAGAGTTGTGGAAGCAAAAAAGTACAAATTTTTTAGAGAATGGCAAACAAACCTCCATCTTGGGGAGTGAACGCTGGTGGTCACCGCTTGTTTTAAAGGTAAATGAGATGTATATCAACAAGAACCTTATCCGGCATTTTGCTAATAAAATCCACCCAAGTCATCAGTAAACTTAAATAATATCAATCATATCAAATACATAACTGAACATGTAAACAAATTTACGCATTTCAATGAACAAAACCCTATAATCATCCAAGTGTACTCTAAATTATTTAAAACACTTTCTGAATGTACTTCTATACTCGGATCACTCTCTCTCCTCTTCCTTTTTGCTCCTGAAGTAACACAAAACAGAAATACACGAGAGAGTTAAAAACTTAAATATATAGTATGATCATTCAATGAGGTGTTGCTCAATGAAATGGACAAGATCCGCAAGGTAGTTTTCCTTTCTACATTTATTAATATAAAACGTGTGGAGTTCGTAATATGAGAGACTGTGTGGCTGATGTTCCTCCTCTTCCGGGGATCCATGAGAATGTGTGATGTATTTGTTGAAGGTATTTTGAACTTCAAAATTTTTTGGTAACAATGGTTGTGGGTAGCTGGCTTTGGTATGGTAATTTTGTTGATATTTTTAGGGTTAATAACCTTTTAAAGCACTATACTTGTCAAAAATGACAGTTCTGCGTACTAAAAAAATAACTCTTTTAGACATTAAAGTTGACATTTTTGTCTTTCTTTAAGTATTATGACCATATTATGACCATTTTACCCCTTCTAAAATTTTTTCAAAATACTTTTTTTTCGAATTTTTTTTTCCAAATTTATTTTTTTTGATTTTTTTCTTTTCGAAATACGATTTTTTGAAATTTCTGAAATTTTTTTTCGAATTTCTTTTTTATTTTGAAATATTTTTCGAAGGGTAAATGGTCATAATATGGTTATAAAGTTAAAGAAAGACAAAAATGTCAACTTTAATGTCTAAAAGAGTTATTTTACGCAGAACTGCTATTTTTGAAAAGTATAGTGCTTTAAAAGGTTATTAGCCCATATTTTTATCCCCATCTAGTACATGGTGCTTTTGCTTATGCTAGATATCTGACGGGTCTGATATGGCTGTAGGTTTACATGACATGCTTATGAGCATGATGATAGCTTTTTAAAAAGCATCTTTTTGTGAAGTAGAAGTAAAATTTCTTAGATTTGTTATTCGAGTTGATTACTTCAGTCTTGTTTTACATCCAGCTAATTCATGTCAAAAAATGTTGCTTCTTATGACATTTTATAAAATAGATGGCTAGATATGGAGTTTTTGTTTGACCAATAGTGGCTTGAGAAAAAAAATATTATACGCAACTCCAGGGGGTGTTTGTTTAAGCATTTTTAGCGGTTTGTGAGCTTATTATTATACAATCAACATTTGTCTAAGCGTATAAGCTTAGCTTATGAGCTTATATGAAGCATTTGTGCATATACTTGTAAAACTGAAACGATCGTCATTGACGAGTTAAATTTACATAAAGAATTGACGACTCTTATGATCTTGATCACCATTAACTAGTTGTAACATGTATGATAGGATGCTAGGATTTAAATTAGTAAAAGAACATAACAATTTGAAAGTTCAAAACTGAAATACTTGATGCAAAGAAATTTTGGTCGGAGCATAATCATCCTTATAATTTCTTTGAGTAGTTTGTGTCCGTGATTAAAACAAGAATGAACATATAGTATATCGTTATGGATACAGTCCAACATCAGACATTATAAGCAAATGGATACAGCCATGCTGTACGCTTGTGGGGATTCCTTTAGTTTGATATGAGGATATGGGAATTTCAATGTTTATGATTGATTAAAATGTTATTAGTGACGATCGATCTCATATTACTAACTCGTTACTCAACTCATCTAACTCGCTCATTTGTCACCTCAATTAAGTTCGACCTCAAGGAGCACAAGATTTGTTGGAGGAATGTACATGTTCCTTTTTGCGCCACCCCGTTTCAAAATACAATGCTTTTTTTTTTTTTTTTTTTTGGAATTTCTGGGTCACGCATGCGCCGCTTTTGGTTTGTTAGAACTTAGAACTACATGCAAAGATGAACAATGTTTATCTGAGAAGCTATAAATACATGAGCATAGTTGGCATTATTAGTTCCACTTCGCAAAGACGTTCATCTAGGGTTGCTAGTACATCTATTTTGTGTCCAAGTCTCTGAAGGCTATAGTCAGTCAATGACCTCATTTCCTATAACACAAAGACTGGTAATCGTTTCACTCGATGCTCCTTCAGTTTTTTGATTTATTTTCTATAGTTATTGGACAAAAACATATACATTAATGAAAACCAATTTAACGCGCTCATATGTTCAGAAACGAGCAAGGTGCACAGGACATGCCCATTCTGCAATGGATTGAATTAGGGATGAGCATTTCGAACCGAATCCCGGAACATACCGAAACGGTACCGATTCTTGAAATACGGTACGGTACCGGGACTACGAAATAAGGTGAAAAAAAAATCGGGACCACTAATTGATGCGGGACCGTACCAAATCGGGAAAACCCGATTTCCGGTACCGATCGATACCGATATCGAATCCCGTTCGGTACGGTATCGGTACCACTAATTTATGCCCGGGAAAAAATCGGTACCACTAATTCGGTACGGGACCGGTACCGTGCTCATCCCTAGATTGAATGGTTAAAAGGCTCCATTACACGTATGCCATTTAGCCCATTGCGGGTAGCCTTATACATGAGCCTTTAATAGAAGTAGCGGCAGTCGTTAAACTTTGAACGATACTTGCCTTTTTGTCAAAAAGGTAAAGCTATGGCGCCAAACATAACAAATGCATATAAGGTCCTAGATATTAAAGATGAAATTTCTATGAAGTACCCAATGAACCCAAAAAAACATGCGCTTAGATCATAAGATTGACATGTGACAAAATGAATAGCCAGGTAATTAAACAAGTCATTATAGAAAAGAGAGATGGAATTAAAACAATAAAACCACTCTCTTACATGCGGAGCGACGTGATAATAGTACTGGATATAGAATCGTTGCAGCGTTTATACGTGATTTCCACAGGTTTATTCTATGATCGAAATGAACAAAAATTGACAAGACTAATTCTTTTATTGACAACAACATAAGATGGATTATATTGTTATATAAGACACACACTAAACGTTACATATGTACGACTATTTATAAGGTTCCAACCGGTGTAATGAACCGTTGTGTCCTTTCAAGAAATAACTAACTATAACTACCCATAACCGCTTTTCGGTTATTAAACTAACTAACTAACTTTTGTAACCGCCATTAACTACCAAACGGTTACTAACTATCTACCGAACATGTTTGGTCCTCCATGTTTCGTATATTACATAAGTACACCGAGCAATGCATTTTTCCAACAAGACTTAACGCAATTATGGTCCAACATCTCCCCCCTAATTGTTTAAGTCTTGTTTTTCGAGTCTTCATACTCTTCACCGCGTTAGTATCCAACAACTTCTTGTTATTCCCAAGTTGTTTCCTTGCTTCCCTTGATTCGTTGCAATTTCTTTCCAATTCGCGTACCAAAACTAACCTTTGGCCTTTTTCCAATTCGCGTACCAAAACTTGTTGTTATTCCCAAGTTGTTTCCTTGCTTCCCTTAATTTTACAACACTTTTCATTTGTATAAAACCCTTTATTTAGTGTAAATGATTCCAAAAATTTAGGCATATAAATTTACAAAACTTAGATTAGTTAAAAGAAAGTGATTCGAATCCTTTTGGAAGTTGACAATGTTAATATTCAGCTAAAGTTATAAAACGTTCTTATTTCATATCATAATGTTGACCAAAACGATAAAATGTAATTAAAATTTGTTAGACATTTCATTTTAGGAAGAATTTCATTTATATCCTTAAAAGTAGAAATTACATCAAGATTCTTACAAAAATTAAAATTTCAATCAGTATCCTTTCAAAACATCAAAATACTCAAATTCATCCATTTAAACAATTAAATTATAATTATATAGTTAGAACTCTGATTAAGATATGATAAATTACATTTTCACCCCTGCTCAAATAAACCCATTCATTTTCTTCTTCTAGTACCTGCATCCATTAGGCTGGTAGGCAAGGCTCCGTGAGTCACTCACTTTATGCACCAATTCATGCGCGACCCCTTGCCAAGCTACATGACTTACGCGCGAGTCACTCTTCCCAAGAGCAATTAAGGTGAACAACTCACCTAGGTGACTTTACAAAAAAAAGGGCCCCACTATTACTTTGTTACCGTTACTTGTTGATAACGCTACACGCGTCGTTCGGGGTCAAAGGAACTTCCTTTTCGTCGAGCAAGTTTTTCAACACCCTAGGCAGTGAACCTAATCGTTGTAGTGTAGTATTAGGGTAAGCCACGGGAATTGATATCGTTCTCTAGGGGAATAGGAATGCTAGTAAGAAGTTACTACGCTAAGGTTGGGGTTGAGGAAGATTATTTTTTATCTTTTTTATGTTTTTAGGAAATTGAAATGTACGAATCTCGGGTATTGGATTTGGGGGGTTTTGGTATTGCTACCGATTACTCTACTTATCTAATTATCTAATCTAAGGTGTATGTAGTCTATGTCTAATTATTGTGTGCTCGTATGATAGTTTAAAGATGTGTTTACTTAGGTTTTACTACTCCTTAATTATCTCCTATTGATGGTTGAATTGTCACGTCCTTATTCTTAGTTGCGTTGTGTGTCTAAGGTTGTAGGGTATGCGTTTCTCCCTAACTCTTTGAACTTACCAAAGGGTCTCGTCTACAAAACCCACTAGGGATAATAAACTCTTACTCTATGGCACTCTTTGGATGGTTTAGACTACAACTACTCAGGTAATCATATTCTAAGGTTCACAAAGATGAATCAAGCATTAAGTACACAATGAATGACCTATCGCATTACTAGATCATTAATCAACTAAGATAAGAAACAACCAATCAATATTCAATAATTAAGTTTCATATTCCCTAAGCAAACACACAAGTAAATTAGCCGGACATGGAGAACATGCAAGCATACACACAAATAATCAAAGACATAATTGAATTAATGAAGTAAACACTTATCTTGATGTAAGATAGGGTTTGAAACCCTAAAATACTGTACAAGACAGCCTTGGTTCGGTTTTAGGTTTTACTCCAAAAGACTACACACTTAATACTGAAAAATTCGGATTCTATATATAATATTACATATGCGACGACGACACCTTATGTTTTGTGACGCCGTCGTGTCGCCGTCATTAGGGTTTCGTCTTGGCCACGTTAACATTGCGACGGCGTCACCTTATGCCTGTGACGCCGTCCTCTTGACCGCCCGTCTAGGTTGCATCTAGGCCGTCTCGAGTTGCGACGACCTACTCTTCCATAACCCGACGCCGTCCTTCAAAACTACCAATTTCTTTCTGAGCCGTCACAAATTCCTCCGACGGTGTCGCGAGTTAAGCGAGTGGCCGTCGCCGTTTTCGCAGCTTTGAGTGTCTCGGTTCGACTTTGGCCATTTTCTTCATATATTAGCGCCTTTTCGTCCAAATAAGTGCCATTCCAGCATTTTGCCTTCAAGAGACCTAAAAGTGAAAAGGAACGATATTAAGCAATAACGGATACAAAAGTGATCAAATAAGAGCTAAAACGACCCCTCAAAATGGTACCTTTTAAAACCTTATCAAATATCCATACACTTGTTATTTGCTTGTCCTCAAGCAAATGTGCTTTTAGCCAATTAATTTATAAGTTAGGGGTCATGAAGCATTGATTCAAAACGGTCCACAACACATATAAGCCCCGCAAAAGTCATAACAAGCACGGAAATTACATACTAGCACCTCACATGGGGTGTTTGGATACTCACATCTCTCTCGGGTGTATATATGAAATAAAACAAATAGGAAATGGAAGATAAATACTCATTAACCGGTCCTAGTACATAGATTACCATAGGCTTGAGAATAGATCAAACCTCCGTCGCTTTGGCGTAAGCACCTAGGAAAGACTATCAAAGAGGTCTTTTAAAGGGTTGTAACGTTAGGCTTACGGTAGGGAAATAAAAGGTTTGGTGGGATAGGCTATGTAGTGGTGGAAAGTCAAAAATCTCTATGTTAAATGCATACGAAGAATGGCGTTGCTAAGCCAAGACTCGACACTCTAAAACTCTAGGTAACGGAAATAAACAAACATAAATTTAAAGGATAGATGTAGGATGGTAGCCCGTATTTTTTTTTTTTTGCATACACTTTTACTCTACCATCCTCTACGGTACATCAAAATGCTAGGGATTTATAGGCACATCCCTACACTTGAGTTTTTATTACTCTAACACTAATTTGACCCGAATTGAAAAGATCAAAACACTTGGGGTACATTATTATGCAAACAAAGGGAATTTGAATTTAACGTTCCCTTCCCGTCATTTCATAAACTTTAACTTTTCCCATGAATCCCAATCGTCCCCAAACTGTATACAAAGGATATGACTCGACTTAGCAACTCATGCAAGCAACCAGATAATTGAACTAAGGGTTTAGGGTGATAACAAAAATTTGCACTAAAAGTGAGTGCATAAAAGGTAGGCTAAGGCGATTTGGGTGTATATTTGGGGTGGGGTGTAAACAATGCTCTTCATTGATATTCCGGAAAAACCAAACCATCACGAGAACCGCGAAAAGGATAGGCTCTGAGGGTTTAACTAGGGGTATCGTGTACTAAAGATGAGTACAACGCAAAAGGTGTGGGGAATTACTCAACCGATGTGGAAGAAGTAATTATATTACGGGTATCAAACAAGGGTTATCCTAATGCCTCTTATCATTTAGTTGTTCCTAACTACACAAGTGTAGTCTTACTTGCGATCTCAGAATGCATCACAAAACAAGTTCTAGAATCTAATATACTACCGGTTCACACTCTAAGCATTAAAGATGAATGCTTTAATTCCTACTAATCTAAGGGCGATCCTCACATTTTGGGTGGAATTTAAGTGGTAAAGGGTTTTGTGCTAGTCATGTAACTTCCTATCCGTGAGACGCTTTTGTTAAGACTAATGGCCCACTCCTATATGTCATGAAAAATTTTAAATTTGGTGCCAAAATTACCCTAACCGACATTTTCTCATGGTTTATTACACAAATACAATTGGACAAAGCAAATAGTCAAGGATAAGCATAGTTTCAAAGTTCCCGTTTTATTTTCCCTCCCTACACTTAAACTGAACATTGTCCCCAATGTTCCTCGAAAGTATCAAAGTTATGATAATGGAAGGTAATTAAAAACGAAAGAAACTAATACTCCCCTGATTAGCTCGGTAGGATCCGTGTAAAGTGGTGGTTAAATCCTTTCCAAGAAGAATTATTGCGCGAAAAGCTCCTTCCAATCTTGTGTAACTTCTTCTTGATAAACTAAACCTGCACACTTGAAGAAAACATACGAAACCTTCGCGTAAAATCGGCGGTAATAATATATATAAGACTCGATTTAAACTAGGATATAATGCTTGTGGAATGGATGTTTACAGAAATTTTAGAAGATTGAGATCTGGAAAATTCCAAAATTTTTTAAGTAACTCAGAAAACGAGAAAAAAATAATCTGATGTTTTACTCCTTCTGACGTCGTCGAGTTGCAATCTGACGCCGTCAGGTTATCGACAAAAGCGGTGCGATTTTCTGAAAAATATTCTGGAAAATTTACATCTTTAGAATCTGGAAAAATTTCTGCAAAAACATCCATTATGACTCGATACAAGCATTTGACTCGAACAAACACACAAATATATCTTTTAATTAATTGTTATTCTCATGTTTATGTTTCTTTTGAAAACGTGTGTAATCCTCCCTACACTTATCCCTTATGTAAAATACCTTTATATGCAATTAAGACGAGGTTAAAAACAAAATAAAGCATTTTTACAAATTTAAACATGAGGATAAACAATCAATAAAAGATATATGACACTAACAAGCAAACAATTAAGCATGGGTTGCCTCCCACGATGCGCTTTTCTTTATTTAAGAGTCTTGTAGCTAGACTCGTAGTCGTGTTCCTACGTACCGATATAAGTAAGCCTATCCTCAACAATGTCATAAGGATGAAACTTATCATTCAAGTTCCTAGTAGTACGTTCGGTTAGATATGCCTTTTCAAACTTCTCACCATCGGGATCATAGATTTGTATCCTAATGTGCCACTCTCCATTACCGTTACTAGGCGGTCTATCCCAATCCCATTTGTGTTTAGATTTCTCAACTTTCCACTTATTCATGACAAGGTTAACGAGTAAGCTTCCTAGGAACTCGGCCATCTTCCTAAATACTAAGGCGTCCTCGAACGGGTTCACTTCCATGTTCCTAGCCATTTCTTTTTCTTGGAAAGTTGCTTTACTAGTGAAGGCTTCATCTAGGTAAAAAGGTCTTTGGGGGCTTATGAGGTTCTTATCTATCCAAGGTCCATATCTAGAAGGCTCTCTATCCAACCTAATCTCTTGTGGGATTTCCTTGTCTTTGTAGTACGTATGCTTTTTGACATCGTAAACTGATCTAGCACTCCCCTCTCCTACCACTATCTTGGACATCTTACAATCGATGATGGCACTAGCGGTAGCTAAAAATCCTCTTCCTACTAGTAATGGGCATGTCGGGTCCTTATTCATGTCTAGCACATGAAAGTCGGCCAAAAGAGTCAACTCTCCTACGTGTACTACCATGTCCTTTATGATTCCTACCGGACGTGCCATAATACCGTCCGCTAGACCTAAGATGGTTTCCGTTGGTTCTATTTTACCTAAGTTAAGGCTTCTATGGAGGGACAACGGAACAAGATTGATGCATGACCCTAAGTCGGCTAGAGCGTCGAGTGGTTTGGAAGTTCCAAGCCTACACGGAAGAGTGAATAGCCCGGGATCGTCTAGCTTCTTAGGTAAGTTGTTTCGCACAAAAGCGGACCCATGTTTTCCAAGCCTAAGTTCTAACTCATATTTTTCTTTCAAAGCATTATAATAAGGTGCATGAGCTAAGACCTCAAGAATCGGTTTTTCTTGATGGAGTTCCTTGTACTCCTCCTCTAAACTAGGTTTGGATTCTTGGCTGACGGGTTTCTCAAAAGTAGGTTCTACCAATGGTGCCGGGCCTTGGTACCTCATCTTGGATGGCTTGGAACCCTTTTTGATAGCATTTACCGAGTGAACCGTTGGGTGTGAGGGGCTTGGATGTGCATTCTCCCCTGGTGAACTAGAACATGAAGTCGACGCAATCGAATTCACTTTTGGGTTCTTTATGGTATCACTTGGGAGTGCTCCAACTTCCCGTTCATTGAAGGCTTTCAAGAGGTCATCAAGCTTGTTTGTCATATCTCACTTTGTTTTTGCTTAAAATCGGCTTCAAGCTTATTCAATCGAGTCTCTTGAGATGACAAGAATCTAGATGCAATTGCCTCAAGATTAGTGGGGTTCCCGGTATTAAGAGAATTGAACCTAGTGGGTGGATTAGATGAGCTTTGGGGTGTGCTTGAGTTTTGGTTCCACTTCAGGTTAGGGTGATTTCTCCATGAGGGGTTGTACGAGTTTCCTAAGTTGTTTTGTTCGGGCTTGAAAGTTTACCACTTCTCTCCCGCTCCGTCGGTACGCATGGAGGCGTAGTCCGCAAAAGCTTGTTCGGGGAGTCTTGTGCAATCACGAGTGTCATGGGGACCACTGCATAACTCACAAGGTAGAGTGATTTTATTCACTTGACGTGAGGACTTAGGATTTTCGTAGGAACTCATGAGGAATTTAACTTGATCTTCAAGTTCGATCATCCTACGGCCGGAAGGTTGTGAGTCAATGGAAGGCAAGGAGATTGCCTTGACGGTTTTAGGTAGCTCACGGGAGTCATCCCAACTTTCGTTGTCGTAGAGGGCAAGGTCCTCTATTATACCCCATGATTCTTCCGCGGTGAGATCACTAAGTTTTCCACCGCCGCTTGATCAATGGATCGCTTAGTGGGTAAGTTGACATGATCATAAAAGATTTGGACTTGGAGCCAAAGATCAATGCGTGATGAGGACTTTATGAAGTAAATCCTTGAATCGGGTCCATGCTTCGTAGAGAGATTCACCTTGACGTTGTTGGAACATCAAGATGTCATTCCTAAGCTTAGTGGTTCTCCCGGGTGGGAAAAATTGAACGAGGAAGCGAGAGGTAAGATCATCCCAACTTGAGATGGTGCCGGCGGGAAGTCGCTCAAGCCAATTACTAGCTTGGTCCCGTAGAGAGAATTGGAAGAGACGCAGGCGCGTGGTCTCCCGAGTAGTAGCATCGAGGTTGATGGAATCGACAATTTTAAGGAAATCCCTAAGATGCTGATTTGGATCTTCGGAACGAAGTCCATGGAATGCACATCCGTTTTGCACCAACCGGATGGTGTCGGATCGCAGGGCCGTAGTTTGGGCTTGGTCGAGAAGCTCAATGGTGTTCCTATAGCCTAGGTGGCTTGGTCTTGAGTATTCACCAAGAGTACGGGCTCTTGGCGGGTCATTTGGTGGTGGGTTGATGAGTGGTGGTTGGTTGTCACCTTCCATGATGAAAAGCGATGGGTGCTACAAACAAATGTCACGAAGAAGGGGGATAGACTATGAGGAAGCTAAAAATGAGAAAAAAGTTTACTTGATAGGAATCAAGTAAAGAAACCTAAACGAGGTGGACAACTAACTAGCTATTCTATTCCCCGGCAGCGGCGCCAAAAACTTGATAATGCTACACGCGTCGTTCGGTGTCAAAGGAACTTCCTTTTCGTCGAGCAACTTTTTCAACACCCTAGGCAGTGAACCTAATCGTTGTAGTGTAGTATTAGGGTAATCCACGGGAATTGATATCGTTCCCTAGGGGAATAGGAATGCTAGTGAGAAGTTACTACGCTAAGGTTGGGGTTGACGAAGATTATTTTTTTTTATCTTTTTATGTTTTTTAGGAAATGGAAAGGTACGAATTTTGGGGTTTGGATTTGGGGGTTGGTATTTCTACCGATTACTTCTACTTATCTAATTATCTAAACTAAGGTGTATGTAGTCAATGTCTAATTATTGTGTGCTCGTATGATGATTTAAAGAAGTGTTTACTTAGGTTTTATTACTCCTTAATTATCTCCTATTGGTGGTTGAATTGTCACGTCCTTATTCTTAATCGCGTTGAGTGTCTAAGGTCGTAGGGTATGCGTTTATCCCTAACTCTTTGAAACTACCAAAGTTTATCGCCTACAAAATTTCTAGGATTTATAAACTCAACTCTAAGGTACTCTTCGGATGGTTTAGCCTACAATGACTATAGGTATTATAAGCTAAGGTTTACAAAGATTAATCAAGCATTAAATACACAACGGATGACCTATCGCAATACTAGATCATTAACAATTAAGATAAGAGACAACCAATCAATATTCAATAATTAAGTTTCATATTCCCTAAGCAAACACACAAGTAAATTAGCCGGACATGGGGAACATGCAAGAATACACACAAGTAATTGAAGACATAATTGAATTAATGAAGTAAAACAATTATCTTGATGTAAGATAGGGTTTGAAACCCTAAAATACTGTACAAGACCGCCTTGGTTCGGTTTTAGGTTTTACTCCAAAAGACTACACACTTAATACTGAAAAATTCGGATTCTATATATAATATTACATATGCGACGGCGTCACCTTATGTTTTGTGACGCCGTCGTGTCGCCGTCATTAGGGTTTCGTCTTGGCCACGTTAACATTGCGACGGCGTCACCTTATGCTTGTGACACCGTCCTCTTCAGCTTCTGACGCCGTCTGGGTTGCATCTAGGCCGTCTGAGTTGCGACGGACTACTCTTCCATAACCTGACGCCGTCCTTCAAAACTACCAATTTCTTTACTGAGCCGTCACAAATTCCTCCGACGGCGTCGCAGTTAAGCAGTGACGCCGTCGCCTTCTGTTTTCAGCAGCTTTGAGTGTCTCGGTTCTGACTTTGGCCATTTTCTTCGTATATTCGCGCCTTTTGGTCCAAATAAGTGCCATTCCAGCATTTTGCCTTCAAGAGACCTAAAAAGTGAAAAGGAACGATATTCAGCAATAACGGATACAAAAGTGATCAAATAAGGGCTAAAACGACCCCTCAAAATGGTACCTTTTAAAACCTTATCACTTGTTAAAAAAAATCACACTACCCCAATTTTTTATCTATAAATACCCCAAAACTTCACAAATTTTATACACAGCTTCTCATATTTCATTCAAACAACATATATCCCATTCCTTTTATTTTTCAAATGAATTCTGATATGATTATATTCACCGACTCAGGAGAAAAACAAGAAATTGAAAGTCGAAACTTGACTTTTATTGCAAGAGCGGTTTCGTTTATTAGAAATAGACGAAAAGCAAGTCGCCCCGCGATAAAACGAATTATTCGAGATTATTATGGTGCTCATGACTGTTTAGTCGCCGTATATTTTAGTGACAACCCGTTCTACGATGCACGTACATTACGAAAGAGGTTTGAATGAATCAGTCTATTTTCAATTGGATAGTTCGGGAGGTAACTATTTATTGTCCGTTTTTTAGTGATAATATTGATTGCACCGGAAAAGAAGGCATTTCAGCGTTGATGAAGTGCACATCCGCAATTAGTCAACTGGCATACGACGCGGTCCCTGATGCTTTAGATGAATATCTGCAGGTAAGTGAGAAAATGTCTCGTCGATCTCTTGATTATTTTTGTACGTCTGTTATAGAAATTTTTGGTCCAAAATGTTTGAGGAACCCCACTATGACTGGTGTCGTAAAGCTTTATCGACATCAAGAAGAAACACACGGGTCTCTAGGGATGTTAGGAAGCCTTGACTATACAGATTGGGAGTGATTTGGTTTTCCGAATGCACACAAAGGTCAATATGTTAGGCGTGATCATGGTCCGAATCCGTTCATTTTGCTGGAAGCTATTGCGTCTCAAGGCTTATTGATATGATTGCTTTCTTTGGTGTTTCTGGATCGAACAACAGCGACAACATTCTGGATCAATCCCTTTTATTTAACGATCTTAAACAGGGAATAGCACCAAAGATTCCGTTTGTTGCTAACGAGGTAACTTACCCATTTGGTTACTATCTTGTTGACGGGATATATCTGAAATTGGCAACACTCGTTAAGACGATTCCAAAACTATCAGATGATGTAACACCCCAAAAATCTCAATTTAGCAGCGGAAGACTAATCGGGGTATTACTTAGAGGATCATAGTCATAATCATAGAAAACGACTCAAAAGAGGCTTTTTATAAATTATTATCATTCATTTAATAATTCAAATACAAAAGAGATTTCCAGAGTTTTGCACATTGCGAAAGTTATAGAATAGTTTAAAATGAATGATAATTTATTTAACACAAAAAACCAACGGTTATTGCCCACTTCGTGCCTTGAATGCTTCTTCAATTATCTGAGATAAACATGCTAAAATGTTAACAAAATTGTCCAGTGAATCCATAGCGTTTAAGCATGATAAACAATTTGAACACAAAATCCGATCGTGTAATTGTATAGAAATACAATAATAATAGAAATCAATGATATTGCAGTTTCGTATATTGCCCTAAGTCTCATGACACTCAAACGTTAACGTGTGTGATATCATAGAAATGATATAACTAATACGCACCATACATGGTGTAAATAAGGGGCCCTCGTGTAGGAATTTGACATATTCCTGTTGTTTACTCAAATATAGTGCATTTGGTCGCCATTCCGGCTAACTCAAATGGGTTGTCAACCGCCAATAGATCTATTCACTGTATTCACGTTCACTCGCAAGTGATTAATGGTTCATGATATGAGGGACTTTTTGGAGGTAATGGCAACATAGGCAAATATCAATCAGTCATAGCATACTAAAAAACTTTGTGTTCCGGTTTGTAGCATGTATCTGCCCACGAGTTTGAGAAACATATAAAAGTAGGACTATTAGCTCACCTTGGTGATAGTAGACAAAGTAAGTGATGTCTAATGCAATGTGGGAACGGCTCCAACACACTACCTAAATAATATGGAAGTCTGAGATTTCGATAGTTTCAAGTTTGACTTGGTGGGAATAATAGAAAGAGTATCGAGAAATGGAGTGGATTATGACAAGGATGGATTGAGATGCTTAATGCTTAAAGTTCAAATTCAATGTTATTTTGTGTAATATTAACTAGTTTTTACGAATTTGTCATCCGTAAGTATCGTTTCTTTAAAAGTTAGTGGATAATCCTTTAATTTATATCAAATTTACCCTTTCAACCCTAATAGTATAATATTTACATTTTTAGTACATAACTTTATTATGTTTACATTTTTAGCTCAAACTATTTAAATATGACATTTTTAATACTCATGATTCTCAAACATTCATTTTACACTCTCAGATTATCAAAGTGACAGTTTTGACACCAACTTTGTAAGAATTTACACCTTTAACCCTAACGTTATAAATTTTGCGTCTATAGTCCAAAATAATATATATTTCCAATTTTAACCCTTCATGCTTTCAAACTTTACAATTTATCCTCAAAAGTATCCTTATATTCAGTTTGCACCCTTAGTTTGTCCCCTTGACAATTTCTACCCTTAACTTTTATAAAAATTACACTTTTAACCCAAGTTTCATATAAGTTGCATTTTGTTAATACAAATAAGCCGTAAAAACGTTTATTTATATTTTACGATCTTCTAATGTTTTGTCGATAACAAACGTAAAATCATTTTAACGAAACAAACAAAATACGTAAATGGTTTGAACTAATAGTTTCTAACATACTTACGTTTTCACATAAAACACTAAAACAAGTATAAGTGATTTTATGATTTAATATTACATATGTACAACAACTAGTGTTTACATATTTGGGTAAAATATACACATAACTAGTAAGTAGTTTATTGGGTAATATAAATGGGTAGAAACTTAAGTATCACAACCCATTGACCAAATACATTGAATGTAGTTGGGTACAACCCAAAGTCCATGACCCATGGAGCTTGACCCATAACCCATTGCATGACATCATTCTTATATCAGATATGGATAATATCCATAACCCATGGTATTAACCCATACCCATAAGACTAGATACATTGTACTCATTAGATACATTGAATCTAAAAGAAAACCCATGGATCAACCCATGACCCATAACCAAAATACCCATGGGTAAAAAGGAGCGTCCCACGGATCCCTAGCTTTATGTTAGACGGATCCCTTGTGGGAGGGATCCGGGGAACAGTAGACATTTTCCTCTATAAATATTGAGTCATTTCTTCATTGTTTCTCACCCCTTTCTAACATACTCTTCCTTTGAGTTAAAAACTCTCTAACCCCAGATCCAAGAGATCTATGTTTGTAGTTTTGTTTTGTGTGATTCTCTAGGTTCCTCTTAAAGGCGAGATCACCACCTTTGAAGTCGAGCAAGCTCAAGTCCATGAGTTGCCATGCTTCCTCATCATCAAGACTACTGAAGTCCTCATGTTGATGATTGTTTTCTTTTCCCTAAGAAGTGTAGTGTTGAAGAAATTTGTTAAAGGTGTCTCAAGTGTCAAGACGAAGATATTAGTGAAGGGTATTTATCGTCCGTATCATAAGCACTTGTGGTGGATGCTTAGAAGTCAAGACTCGAAGCATTTGTGAAGGGTGCCTATAAGTCAAGACACAAGACATTAGTGAAGGGTGTCTTGAAGATCGAGTCAAAGGCATTAGTGTAAGGTGCCTAAGGTGTACATTCGATATGGTGTGATTCGATGTACTAGATAGATTAGTATTGGTTCAAAGGATATTGATATCCTTGTTGATGTTGATATAAGGAGTTGATCTCCTTCGGGGTTAGGTGATTGGTGTAGTGTTGGGTAGTAGTTCCTCAATTGTAATGGAACTGGGTACTTAGCCTAGTACCTAATAAAGGGTAGGCGACGTTGTGATAGGTGTGGTTCACCTTGGTGTGAAAGAACCCAGTGGTTAGCCTAGTACCGAATAAAGGGTAGGCAATGTTGTGTTAGGATTGGTTCACCTTGGTGTGAAAGAACCCGGTAGTTAGCCTAGTACCGGAAAAAGAGTAGGCGACGTTGTGAAGGCTTCTCCGCCATAAGGAGATTGGTGTCGTTTAGTGATTACGAACTCTCGAGTAGGTGACTCGGGGAGTGGAGTAGAGCAAGGAAGGTGTCCTTGTAACCGAACCACTATAAATACTCGTGTCGTGGTTATGTGCTTCTTACTCTTTATCTTTCATTACACTTTTATATATCTATCTATCAAAGTCCAACATACACATTCAAATAGATTGACATAACTCGATCTAAATATTTTAAAACATAGTTTTAATTGGTAAAACTATTCAACCCCCTTCTAGTTTTCCACAATTGGCATCAGAGCTTCGTTACCAAGTTTCTTAGAGTATGTTGTACTTTAAAAATTGATACGATCCGTGTATGTTTGAAACCTACAAAGAAGGATTTTTTTTCTAAAGGTCATGTTTTAAAAATCATCACATTGTACTATGTTGGACAATGATGGAACGTTCTAATATTTTCTTTGTTAAGAATTCTCCATGACTTTTAATTATAGATGTCAGTTCATCGTCTGAGGAATCAAAAGACAGGTTCTTGTGATAGTAGCTAACTAAATGAACCTGTGGCTGATGACAAACATAGATCTCAACTAGACCATGGAGCTCAGCCATGTCATACAGTTTCTTGACATCATTATCACCTTCTACAAGGGTCAACCCTTCCTCCAGACTACTACTTGGAAGACAAAAATACCAAGCCCAAATATCCTCCTTAATTTCTTTCAACAGCATGTAACATATTTGAGAATATGATAACCTACTCAACCTAGGTAACCTCAAATGTAAAACATCTCCACCTAAATAACAAGGGATAAAAAGGCTGACGCCATGATAAACATCAAACCCAAGATCTTGACTGTTTTCGGACATTACAGTGTAACAATGGAAATAATTCAAAAAGCAAAATATATTTAAGATAAAATTTAAGAAAAAAAGTAATTGGACAAACTTATAGCCATTCTTGATACCATAATTCATAACAGGCCTTTGATTCTGTGTTTTGTGATGCCATAGTTAGTAGAAATCTGAAAAACACAAAATATATGTAAGATAAAATTTAGTTTTGGTTAATAATAGGTACAAAATTTACAAAAGTACAAAAAGTGAACAGTAGAAAAGTGTCTAAAAAGTACAGTACATCCATACTTAAATGATATATCTAAGATATAGTCAAACTCACCCAAAAAAAGTCGCCTAGTTTACATGTTGGATAATGCATAATAGGTTATTACCGAATGGACAATACTTGTAAAGTAGCATGCATGGGTTTGCCCTACTTTGTATATCCATAGTTTGGTGTGTGCTTATTTTTTTAGAAAAATATTACTAGTATACAAATTTGTAGCGTCTCTAATTATCCTATTACATTAGTTTGAACACAACAATATAATACAACATACTGAATACAAAAATTAAAACCATTCAAGGGAGCATATGGTTATCAATTTGTTTCAAGTAATACATCAACAAAACTAGAACATAACTAAACACAAACACGGTGTTTAAAAAAACACGACCATTTGTTCACGGTATGAAAGCTCGGCTGAATACGATCCTTCACATCTAATGATAGACCAAAAGCCAAGCTTTTAAAAATACATACCCAAATACCACAATCACCAAATATCCCGGCTGCCTTGGTGCTTGTTCGTGATAGTAAATGTAATGAAATAACTTGCAGGATCAATGCCTTTCTTCTCAAATACTTGCGCTTGTGCTAGGACCTCAGCTAATTGTAGCTGTGGACAAAAGTTACCTTGTTTTAAAAATCTAATGTTTTAAAACACGTTTAAACGGTTTACGTATTAATTCTTATGACATATGAATAAATAGTCAAACCTGTAAACACTCCCTCGGTTTGATATAAAACTCTCGCCATTCCTCTTCAAAAGTTTGACCGCTATCATAAAAGGTAACAATGCCGTGTCTATCTCCAAAGCGCATAAGACACCAATGAGCTGCAGTTTCATTAATAGGCATGAAAACCTACAACGTTTGGGTCACAAACATAACATTAATATATGGCAAAAGCTAAACCGCATAATTAAATGAATGAGACTGGACTAGAATAAAATATATATATCGTCACTTACGTGCTTAACGTCCGGACCATGGAATAGAGTATCTTTCGGCATTAACATACCACAACACGGCAAAGAATTTTGTAAGCGAAGGAACAAAATAGCTACTAACCATCGCCCAATCAGTATTCGGGCCTAACATGCCAAAGGTAATTAACCCACAACTCTATGTCTTGTAAATTTGAAACATGAATGAGTGTGATAAGCGTTATAAGAAATCAATTCGGTAGATACGGTTGTATGAGTACTTGCCTCATCCCTTAGCCAACCTTTCCTAGGGGGGTCTAAGCAAACCAAACTTTCCCAAAACCTTCTATCTACACACACATCGTCACGCAAAGGAAACTTGCGGTTAAGCGGTCCAATTTGTCCAAGAAATTCGTCAAATTCATTTGTAAAATGAACTCGTTGGAAACAACGTTGGGCGTGCAAGATCCTAGTATATTAAACGATTGAACTTATAATCAATTGTCATTAACAAGATATATTTTAAAAGGTTGTCAAGCGTATTTTCATACCTCAACCCAAGGCGTGACAAATTTAAGTTTTCACTCATATCCGGATCGGGTAAGCTAGAGCATCGTCTTTTCTTTTCAGCATATGCCTTGGTCCAATAATACAAATTAGCTTCACCGAGCGTTGTTCACTCCTCTTGGAAGCGCAAAACGTGCTCTCATCGGCTTTCTTTATGATCTGAGTTCATGATTGCTTCTCCCATTTTCTTTCGTTCATTTTCATACTGCAACCTCTTTTCCTCTTCCCTCATTATCAACTTGTCCTCTTCCATCCTTAACCTCTTCTCTTGTTGCATCAATGCTTGCTCTTTTAACCGGGC
Source organism: Chrysanthemum makinoi (assembly GCA_910596185.1). NCBI lineage: Eukaryota > Viridiplantae > Streptophyta > Magnoliopsida > Asterales > Asteraceae > Chrysanthemum > Chrysanthemum makinoi. The sequence continues at coordinate 235,716,054 of OU343219.1, forward strand.
GGTTTGTAATTCTTCATGTCGCAACCTTAATTCTTCTTGGATAATAAATTCCTGTGAGCGTTTATAAAGAACCTATCGTTATGATATGTTATGGTACGGAAAGGGTTTTACACTTGTTTCCTGATTTTGTAAATTACCTTTGCAAGATCGTCATCGAGAAAATTCATCTAGCGCATGCTGATGAACTAGTATAAATGCTTGACTGACTTGACTCAAACAAGTCAAGAAAATCATGATTAAGCTCATCACAAAACCTGCGTACACTAAGATGCCAAGATCATTAGTTAACTCCAATTTATCCTAAGAACGAAAAAAAGTATTTATAAAAAGCATATATACGAAAGCTAAATTAAGTTTTCAATCCACTGCTAGAGTCTTTCGAACCACTGCTAGTGGTTTCCAATCCACTGCTAGCAGGTTCCTGATAATGGATAATTGAAGGGCTGTTTTTTAAATTTGGTGTATCCACTGCTAGAGTATATGAAACTACTGCTAGTGGTTTTGAATCCCTTTGCTAGCAGATTTATGATAATGGATACTTGAAGGGCTGTTTTGTAAATTTGGTGTATCCACTGCTAGAGTATATGAAACCACTGCTAGTGGTTTTCAATCCACTGCTAGCTGGTTCCTGATAATGGATAATTGAAGGGTTGTTTTGTAAATTTGGTGTATCCATTGCTAGAGTATATGAAACTAAAAACCGAAATTAAATATTACGAGACAAATTTTCGACCAAATCGTCACGAAGGTTTTGATGCATTTGATGTGATCGTACCTCATAACTTTTCGTATTTCTTTATCGGATCGTATGGAGTCATTCCGTTTATGTGCTTTCTCCGAGTACCATTCGGGATATATTGCCATTTTTTTATCTATTCGAATCATATTATGTAATATGATACATGTATACACTATATTCATTATTATTTCTTTTTTCATTATTTTTGTGGGATTGGCAAGTAGCACCCATTTCTTCTTCAAAACACCAAACGTCCGTTCTACATCTTTCCTTTCCGATTTCTGCATTTGCTTATACCAGTGTTGCACAAAAAGGTCTACAAGGCCGATTAATCATCGATTAGGTGCTACTGGGCCACCGACCTTACCGATTTGTGTAAATCGTTCAACAAATCAGTCAACCATGGTCAACGGTTGTTAATGATGGTCAAAGTTGCTGAAAACTTGCAAATCTTGCCAGAAATACCCTAAACTCACCGCAAATTAGTTTTAATCATTTTATAGTCACTTTTTATATCTGTTACAAAATGTTTTTCAAAGAAAATTTTGCCGAGAATACCAAACCTCGTTGTAAATACCAAAAATTTGCCAAAAATGCCAATACGATTAGTCACCGATTCATTATTTTTGCAACCCTGAACAAATGTAATCACTTATAGTCGCTGTTTATATCTATTACAAGAAATTTTTAAGGAAAAAATTTCCAGGTATACCCTTAACTCACAAGAAATACGCAAAACTTGCCAAAAATGCCAATCCGATTAATCACCGATTAATCCCGCCTAGAACGATTACAAGCTACAAGGAGGTCGACCGCCTCACTACCGATTTTCAATTTATTCAACCTTGGCATATACCTTATTCTCTTGTGATCATCATCTAATGGTTCTGGAATCGTCTTAACGGGTGTTGCCAATTCCAAATTTATCCCGTCAACAAGATAGTAACTAAATGGGTAATTTACCCCGTTAGCAACAAACGGAATCTCCGGTGCTATTCTCTGTTTAAGATCGTTAAATAAAGAGGATTGTTCCAGAACGTTGATATCGTTGTTTTGACCAAGAAACACCAAAGAAAGCTTGACATATCCATAAGTCTTGAGATGTAATAGCTTCCAGCAAAATGAACGGATTCAGACCATGATCACGTCTAACATATTGCCCTTTATGTGCATTTGGACAACCAAACCACTACCCATCTTTACAGTCAAGGCTTCGTAACATTCCCGGAAACCTGTGTGTTTCTTCGTGATGTCGATAAAGCTTTACGACATCAGTCATAATGGGTTTCTTCAAATATTCTGGACAAAAAATTTCTATAACAGACGTAAAAATAATCAAGAGATCGACAAGACGTTTTCTCACTTACCTGCATGTATTCATCTAAAGCATAAGGAACAGTGCCGTATGCCAATTGACAAATTGCGGAGATGCACTTCATCGATGCTGAAATGACTTCTTTTCCGGTACAATCAATATTATCACTAAAAAACGGACAACAAATAGTTACCTCTTTCGGAACCTCTTTCGGAATGTACGTGCATCGTAGAACGGGTTGTCATTAAAATATGCGGCGACTAAACGGTCATGAGCATCATAATGATCTCGATTAATGCGTTTTATACCTGGGGATTTGCTTTTCATCTATTTTTAATAAACGACACCGGTCTTGCAATAGAATTAAAATTCCGACTTTCAATTTCTTGTTCTTCTTCTGAGTCGGTGAACATAATAATATAGGAATTCATTTGAAAAATAAAAGGAATGAGATATATGTTGTTCGAATGAAATATAAGAAGATGTGTATAAATATTGTGAAGTTTTGGGGTATTTATAGGGAAACAAGAGTGGGGTCTGGTTTATTTTTTGCAAAGTCACCTAGGTGAGTCGTTCACCTTACAGATTCTCGAAACGAGTGACTCGCGCGTGACTCTGGAGCCATGGCAAGGGACCCGCGCGTGACTAGAGGCTTAAAGTGACTCACTCACTTGCCTTACCATCTAGTCTTAGAAAATTTAATCAGTTAGGCATTTGTACAAACAGTTGGTATGCATATGTATGTAAAAACGGGACATGACACAAGTGTGTGTTTGTGTTTTTTTATTTCTTTGTGGGACTGGGTTTGCTCTCGTTTTAAGTTGGAATTAGATATCAACATATCGCCTTTGTTTATAGGAGCTTAGGTACGGTAACATGTTAAAATGAAAAAAGTGATGTCACGTCAGCGTCACATCATTTCAACATTAAAACATTTAACATAAAAAAATTACCCCTTATTATAACACCAAATAATACCAACTTTTAGGACCCATCATTTAAAAAAATACAAATTACAAATTAACCTCTTAACTAATATTTCATTCCTTAAATAAACCCTTAACCAACTTAGTATGTGTACTAACTCATTGTTCAAAAAAAAATATACTATTAAAAATTACAAATACTTTAAAAAACATACTTAAATTTTAAAAACATGCGAAAAATAAAAAACTAATACAAAAATTACATAAACTTCTATTAATAAAAAATAAAACATTTGATAAATATAGCTAAAAACTACGATTCAGAATAAGAGGACACACAAGTTCTTCAGACATAGATTAATCTGGATACTCCCCGGATGCAGGATCATTGATGTGTTTTATTCTATCGTTGTAGGTATAGATTAAATTTTTGTATTTAAGTTTTAAATTTATATTTAGCCGACTTAACCTATAACGAATACTAACGAGCAGTATACCCGATCAATGTAGCTAGTTGGTAAGTAGAGTTTCGATCACTAAGAGTGAAACGTTAACACTTATATATCTATAAACATTTTAATTTTAATGTTAGTCTAATTACACTAACCTAACGCAAGAGGATTTTCAGTCTGGCATGATGTTTAGATTAATTAAAATATAAATAAAAGTAAAGACAAACGACACACACGCGTACACAGATAGAAATCCAGATAGCGATAAGAGGTTAGGCCGATAGTAAGGAACATGTGTTTGGCTAATTGCTAGTCATATATGATGAGTACTATATCTATTCTCTCTCTTTGGGTGCTCACGGTGGCGTATCTCTTTTCTGTGTTTAGCTTAAGCTAAATAACCTAGATTACAGTGTTTAAGTATTAACTACCAAAAAGTCATGTCATGCCTAATCAGAAATTCACATTAATTCCACCTCAATGAATATCAATTATTAATTAACCACTTAGGGCTTACATTAAGCATGCAAACGATATTAATGAAGTAATAAAGTAATCAAAACTCACACATGCGCAACCAATAAAACGACATATAATTTGTAGTTGCTCAAAAGTAATTTAAGTACGATCAAATAGTGAAAAGTACGCTAATCAAATGATTAAAGAATTGCTAATATAATTAAGCCAATCTTCCTATGTAATTAAGCACTAGCATAACCTTCTTATGCCTATGATTTCTTCCTTCTAGTCGTGTCTTGTGGTGGTCAAACATCTGGTCTCGTGTGGTATGTTATATCTCGAATGAGGATTTTGATCCTCTATTTATACATTCTGGAAACGGGAATGGTATAGCGTATCAGTTCATTTGGTACGTTGTATCTAGGTAACTTCACGTGGGGTCCAAGATTAATATATTTTGAAATATTCTACACCGTCATAGGATACGAAGGATCTTTATTCTTCATACGGCGTACTATGTCTTAGTTATCTTGGATTTCTTGGTGGAGTCTTGAGATTGATACGCCGCATCTCTAGGATGTCATGATGCATATCTGGAGTAGAATAAGTCAGATCTTCTATGTTGAACAAGGTTTCATATACGGCACACGTGATAAATCCATCTGGTGTATGCTTCAAAGTTAGGCAATGGTCTTCATATTCGTCTAAGTCTTGGTGTACGGCATATTTGTCTAGAATGATACGGTGTATCTATCGTCAGTTCAAGAGACTTTTCCAACTTGATCCGTTTTGCTCCAATTTACGTCCAAAATAGCTAAGTTTCACCAAATTCTTGTTTATAACTGAGATTTACAAAAGTAAGCGATTAAGTATCAATTCTCATATAAAGTAATACAAAACAAGCAGTATACATAGGATATGATACTAATAATGTGTAATTATTTGATGTCATCAAATATCCCCCCACTTGAACTTTACTTGTCCTCAAGTAAACCTTAGATTAAGCTTACAAAAATGTATCCTAAACAGTTGTCTAGGATCTTTATAGTTAAGCACTCATTTATTTTTAATCTCGATTGCACAACCAAACACCTCACGAAATAGGAAAATGAAAATACTCAAAGCACTCAACTAATCTATATGGTAACATTAAAGTAGTTCGCTCAATTGCTCAGTATTCTATCATAAGTTTGGAAAGGATACACATCTCCCCCACTAAAGCTAAGGAGTAACAAGTATAAAGCAGTAAATTGGGTTAAGTGTGATAGGGGTCGTACCTGGCTTATGTTAGATATCTCATATAAAAACATATTAGATCGTTGGCGCGAATTTTTGACTTACTTAAACAACGGATGGTCACTAAAGTAATACATCTTGGACCGTTGGCGCGTTATTTGCATAGCGGGTGATCACTAAAACATACTACCTTGATCGTTGGCGCGTCATTCAATTACTCAAAAACTGGATGGTCAATAACATATTAATGCACTTAATATTTTCACAAAGCCATTACAATATCCAGATGCTTGAAAGCTAACGACGAATAAATTAACTTGGTAAAAGGCTAAGGATAACATTTGGGAAATATTTGGTGTTAAATAAAATAAACAAACATATAGAATAAGTCCATACAAAAATGAAATAATATGGTTAGTTACTTCCCGACCTTCCTATGAAAAAGACGCAAAATCACAGACTAACTCACGCTTTAACACGGAAAATCATGCTTTAGTATTTAGACACGAATTAGACTCAAATGATGTCTTAATCATCATCAAACCTTAGTTGTCGTTCCTATAACAGCCAACTCCCTTGCAATCCGTAAATATAGTACAATAATTGTAACACCCCCAATTTCATGATACGCAGCGGAATTCAAACTGGGTGTTACTTCATGGCACAACAGTTATATCAATAGAAAACGAACCCTAATTGAGTCGTTTTAAAAGATTTATCATTCGATTTAAATAAATATCAGAGTTTACAAAATGAGGTCCCAGTGGTTTTACAATTTATTAAATAAGTTTTCGAATGATAATATAGCCTTCTTGAATATCCGTGCCCTTCCTTGCCATCCTCGTATATTATGAACCTGAGATAAACATGCTAAAAAGTGTCAACACAAAGGTTGGTGAGTTCATAGAGTTTATAGATAAAAACAGTTGAGTTTAATAGTTTCGAGTTTGAGTGATTATTGTAATAAATACAGATATCGATAAAATAAGTAGTGGGCTACGTTGATATACACCCATAGTTAGTAATCATTTGAACACGAGTTTCAAGGTTGGGAAATGTTGTTGTACTGCAGCATTTGTATCATTGCAGTACCGTATTATTGCTCTAAGCCTCATGATACGCAAACCTTAACAGTACGACATCATAGTAATGAACTAATGATGTAAGTTACTTACATCATATGGATGATGTAAGTAACAAGGCCCTCAGATAGGAGTTTGCCAACTTCCTATGGGGTTCTCAAATAAAGTGCACTTGGCTACTTATCCAGCAACACAAGTGGGGCGTCAACTGCCAATAGATCTATTCACTATATTCGCGTTCACTCGCAAGTGATTAATGGTTCATGATATGAGGGACTTTTAGTGGCAATAGTGTTTAACTTAGGCAATAACAATCAGGATCACATACAGATAGTACATGTGTTCAAGTTTGTAGCAAAGTGTAAAAAGTGTGATTATGAAATCATAGTAGTATATAAATGTATAGAGTACTAGTGAAAGTAAAAACGAGTAGTTAAGCATTTATCTTCCCCAAAATAGTTTAAAAGCAAGTAAAGGTAGGGGCCATGAACTCACAGTAATATGTAAAAGTTTTTAGAGTACTTATAAAAGTGAAAGCATGCAGTTGAGCATGTATCTCCCCCAAAGCATTAATAAACAAGTATAAAAACGGGGCTACGAACTCACAGTAATTCGTAATAGTTTAAAATAAATGTAAAAATATTAAGCAATATTTGAGCATGTATCTCCCCCAAAACATTCAAAATAAGGAAAAGAGGGGTTATGACTCACTTTGGATGGAAATCTGATTGATGTCAAAAGTTAATTCAAAGTGAAATGGTGAATGGCTCCAACACGTGACCTTCTAATTGAATGAAAACCAGTTCGAGACCAAAAATGAATACGAGCATTTACAGCCCTGACCCAAATAACGAGATACGGAAGTGAGGTAACAAGTGTAGCGAAGTATGACAGCAAGGTATCGTAAGTCGTTATGTACAACGAGTTTGGTTGCTTAGCGAGGTACACCGTGTAGCTTACAATTTGGGAAGACAATTTTAGCATACATGCATGTTCGAACAGTATGATGAGGTGTTTGATGAGTTTAAATACTTCACTTTGATGTGTACAATTCCTACACGTTACATGTTTAAAATATTTTCTAAAGATTACTTATAATATATTGCCAACTTTGCATGCATGCTACGTGTTATGAGGTGACAGGAGTTGCATGATTGGTTAAGGATCTAACACGTTGTAAGACATTGAAGTGTTAACGTGTAAAATTCATTTGAGTTACACGTTTTATACAAGAAGTTATGTATCTATTATAAAATTATGTGGCATGTAATTGTCTAAATTTGGAGTAATATTAGGTTTAGAGTGTATAGTTTGATCCCGGTAATTACAAATGTAAAGCCTTTAGGTCATGAAACTTAAAGTCAGGTAACATAAAAATATAATACTTATAAAAATGTTAAAACTTGTCAATATACTCTATTTTAATATATTAGATTAGTCATGAGTCTATCGGAGTATTTTAAATGCCGTTAAAATAAACATGTAAAACGTAAAATGTGTAAGGTTTATATAAAAGTGTAAAAATAAAATAGGACATATAAAATAGCGGTCAAAGTAGTTCATAAGTTTATATCAAAATTAGCTTACAAGAAAATGATGAAACAATTTTTATAAAGTGATAACAAATTAGTTTACAACATGAAAATTGAGAATTGAAAATAAAATAAATGAAATTATTACAACATGTCCTAAAGGTATATGCTCTTAGACGGCATGATATGAGATGATAGGTTAAAGTCATGCTCAAATAATTGACGTGTTTTCTACGCGGTGGGATACGTGGCAAGGTAAGTGTTTTAGAAGTATAGGGCTTTTTATGTTGTACCTATTGTGTAATGGTGTAAGTACTTAGTTAGGTTTGTAATTTATTTTAGGTAAAATCTAGTTTAAGTTAATTTAGATGTAATAAATAAAAGTAAAGGCTTAAGTTTGGTGCATTATTGTTTGTACATTAGCATTGTTTTGTCATACTTACTAAAAAGAAAATATATATTTTTAAGGCTTGTGCATTATAGGGTTGTACCTTGTGCTTAAAAATAGGTACATTGAGGTTTATAATATAATTTATATAAGTATTAAGCTTGTATCCATTAAATACTTGTACATATGCTTGAAAGAATTGTACATTAATATTTTAAAAATATATCATGTACATAAAATCATAGAGTTGTATATTAGGGCTTGTAACAGAAATTAAAGTATAGCTAGGTTCCGTGCTTTAATGACTTGTACTCTAGGTATAAAATGTTGTATTTTACCATTTATGAAAAAGTGTAGTTATAATAAATTAGGGTTTCATGTAAGCTCAAATAAATGGTTAACGTTTAACTTGAAAGTTTAATAATTGTACGTTAACGTAATAACGTTAAGTGGTAAATAAAAGTTGAAAACTTTCATACTTGACATATAAGGAATAAACTTAAGACATTCTGATGTTGGTGTGTACGTTACGTCATATTAGTTAGTTGTTGTGATCAAATAAAAGGATATCGTTTCTTAAAAAAAATTGATGTAGAAAATGGATAAGTATTCTTTTGTTAGAATATTATATTAGTTTAATACGAGGTGAAATTTACCGGTGGTTACAGTCTCACCCCCTTAAATTGAATCTCGTCCCGAGATTCAGTCCATATTAAATGTTGAAGTAATGAGGATGAAATGTGGTTTTACTTATGAAAGCTTATAAGTTAGAATTTATTGTTCTTCCATGTGAACAACATTATTCTAAAGGTCATATAAACTTAAGAAAATTTATTTTGAATGAAGATTGTTATTTTATAAGGGTCATCATGTTTTATTAATTAATTTTGAAAATAACATGGTTCATAATAGTTTGTGAAAATCAAATTATTAACATCGAAAACTGTCTTTTAATAAGTAAAATTTCGGATGAGAAATTGATGAATGTAGAGAAAGTTGTTCAACTTCAGCTTTTATAGATGATGAATTAGTTTGTTCCTTAGTAAGGTGAACAGTAATTTCTAACGGTCATGAACAGTAACCCCCAACGGTCGTGAATAGTCCCCCCCCCAACGGCTACTTTTTCTTTTATAAATACCCCATTTTAATCCTCATTTGTTTTCATACTAACTTTTCCACCTACATTTCTCTTATCACACTTCAAAATGCTGCATATTATTACCATTGTTGCACTCGTGTATGTTGTAATATCTGCTATCTATTTAGCCAACGTTACGGATGAAGATTACGAGTTCTTGGCCGTGATCTTAGTGATTCTTGTACCACTCGTGGTCCTAGCCATCGGCGTGGATAAATTATGGGGGTAATAGCATTGTGTTAGGAATAAATCTTTATTTTATTTTCATTATCGTGTAATCTTTATCTCTTTTTTAGGGTAATAAACGTACGTGTTAGCACTCATTGGGTTGCGTCTTGTGTTGGTTGTTGGGTTGAAACCCAATAAGCCTAATGGTGTGTTTGTTTATGTAATTTGGGCCGAGGCCCGTTTTAATATAAATGTGGGTTGTGTTTGTTTGTTTTACAAATGGGTTGAAGCCCACTTCTTGTTATAAAAATGAAGCGTTTAGTATTGTTTATAGATTTTTCAAGATTCTTAGAGTTACGTCTCTTGTTACCCCATTTACCATGCTTAATAACTCATTTATATTTGTTATACAGAATAATCAAGATACTGCATCCAGTCATGATTCTCGCTCTCATAGGTGTAGTGGTGTTTTTCATTAGCTTGGCGGATCAACCATTTGGCGATACCATTCCTTATTTGGTGATTTTTGTAACATTAGCACTACCGATGCTAATTATATCATTATGTATTAATATTTATGGATTCTAATATAATAAAAATTTACGTTATTTGTGTTTGCCATATATCTTTGTGAATTTTTGTGATCCTCGAGTTTGTACTTATATCATTTCAGATACACATAAGCCCACTTATCTATAATTCATTATTTACATAGAGAGGCGTCCTAAACAATGTAAATAAAGAAATATAAACTTATGGTTCGGCGATTCACAATTTCTTTATTTAAATAAAAAGGCGTCCCAATCCATTCAAATAAAGACATTGTAAGTCATCCTACTTAAGAATTTCTGAATTAACATTCGTACTTAACTGATGAGTTACAAGGAGATTTGGGTGTTCTGGAAGTACAGCAGGAGTGTTTACACTCATCTTTTAGAGATGAAAGTAAGAAAATCAAGGAAAGTTGCCATAATACTCAAAATAGTTGGTGAGTATATATATTTAGTGTAAATAAGGTAAGTAGGAGAGACCATTGTAATTGGTTACAATGTTTTGAGAAGGTTTCATAAATTTGAAAAATATAAAAGTAGGTACATGCTGGGGAAATGTGATTAAGTCATAATGCCTTAGGATAGGCATATGCATGTATGTTTATTTTGTATAAAGTGATCAAAAGTATATATCAGTATACTAAAGTGTTTGTGTAGCATTAACTGTCTAGAAGTCACATAATTACCTGGAGGATGGAAGGCACGGAGAGCGAAAGGCTATAAAACATTTTTGTGAAAAAGTAGTTATAGTTTAGGTCTCAATTAGACCCTGTGGAAACGTAGAGGGGGGTGAATACGTTACCGTTTAAAAACTATAGATCTTTAGTATCAAATCGCTTATGAAGCTTGTTATAATATGAAAGTACCAATTATTTTTGTGACTAATATAAAGGATAGTAAACCAAGTTTTCACACAAGCATGAACATCAAACCACATCACAAACAATAGTATAGTGCAAGTATAAAGGTAAAGAGATAAAGAAAGGAAAGTGCAAACCGAACACGAGGATTTATAGTGGTTCGGTCACGGATCTCCTTTCCGCCCTACTCCACTCCCCGAGTACCCAACTCGAGTGTTACTTCACTAAATCAACAAGCTCCCTCTCGTGAGGAGAAAACCTTACAATCGTTAAACACACTTTTTCGGTACAAAGCTAAATATCGGGTTCTAGTTCGAGGTAGAACCAACCTAACGTCGCCTATACAATATTTCTGACACTAAGCTAGATGTCGAGCTCTTTTACAAGGGTACAACCACTCCCGTTATGTTTTATGGCCCAACATAACAAACCTTGTGTTTTATGGCACAAACACATAAACCATCTAATCTAGTTTGGTGAAAGTGTTGTTATGATGCAATGATGTTTACACTAATGATCCATGACACAAATGTCTAATGGATATGAATAACTACTTATAAATGAACTTCCATTGATAGGAAGCCTTCATGATGAAGATCACAAGTTCCCTAAACTTGTTGTGATTGATCTTCAGCTTGTGGTGAGTGAGGAGAGCTAGATCTCCAAGCTTTCCTTGGTTGATCAAGATGTAGAGTATGCTTACAACAAAGATGAATGTTAGAAGCATTATGATCATGTGATGGTGAGGGTGATTAATGTATGTTTCTACATTGTTATCTACAGATCTAAATGATGCAAGAAGGGTAGAGAGAAAGTGTGTTAAAGGGATTGAGAAACAACTTGGTTTGGCTTGCTATTTATAGCCAAAATGGACAGGAGCGTCCACGGACCACGGAACCCTCAAAGGGTTCCGCCCGTACTTTATATTTTGGTACCGTGGGGGTTTGACATAAAATCTAAAAAATCTTTCTTCAAATCTTTCCAAGATATTGCCATATCTTACTAAGATCTCATTTGATATATTGAGTGTCAATCTAACCAAAATATTCAAGAGATCTTTCAAGGATTTCAAAGATGATGCATGCCATGATGTAACATGTATTTCCATTTTTAGATTAAAAAGTTTATTAAAGTAAACTTGTAAAATGTAATATGTAACTAGTTAATAAAATGTCTAGTTACCTTTTGTAAAATAAAATATCTAGTTGAGTGCTTGTCAAAATAAAATATATTTTGTCAAGTGTAAGTAAACTTTAGTATTTGTATGAAATACTTGTGAATGCAAAATGTAAAATGAGGTTCGAAATAGAATGGTTAACCTATTAAAATACTTAGTGACTCTAAACGTATTTTAAACATTCTAAATGATTTGTTATTGGGTTTGATTATAATGCCACATAACAAACATGTACGAACCTGTGTTGTAACATACGAGGACTTGAGACATCGAGAGGTGTTGAATGTATGTTGAGACAAAATGTGATTACAAGTAACTTATACATTTAACGTTATGTATTACTAGTTACATGTTTGTCATCAATCAAAACAAATGAGACTGTATAGATTAAATATCGTAATATTTGCACTAACAATCTCCCCCTTTTTGATGATGACAAAAATATGTAAACGTAATAGAAAGTAAAATGTAAAAGGTTACTTGTATCCTTACTACCTTTACATTACCTTCTCCGTTTACACTCTTCTCCCCCTTTTGTCGAAACAAAAAGGGCGTGTCCTTGGAGTTTAACTTTAAAATGTAAAAGGTTACTTGTATCCTTACTACCTTTACATTACCTTCTCCGTTTACACTCTTCTCCCCCTTTTGTCGAAACAAAAAGGGCGTGTCCTTGAGTTTAACTTATTTCTCCCCAAAATGGCGAGCTTGCATCATCCCTAGTGAAGTTAAATCGTCCACTTCAATCCGTCCCTTGTTTGGTAGCGGATCCATGGATCAAATAAAGAGCCTTAACCTACATCAAGGTTAGTTTTATGCAACAAAATTATGAGAAATATATGAAAAAGAAAAATGCATAGCAATGTGAGCCTATTTTCTCCACTTTTTATCGAAGCACAAATGCTTGTTGAAAAGTGAGAATGATGCTAAATGCGTGCATGCTCCCCTTGACCGGTTGCTCCCCTTGTTTGAGGCGTCAGGGTATGATTAAAACCTACAAAACAAATATTAGTGCAAAACTATATTAGTCATTGGACGAGTAAGTGTTATACAACAAAGTGTGTATAAGATGCATTCATAAATTCTTGAGGAAGCTCCCTTGCTCTAGAAGTCAAGATGAACCTTCAATATAAATATTAGTATAATAGAAGCTTTGTCTTTAGACAAATATGTCATATACAACCAAGTGTATAGACGATGCAATATGAGTGCTTAAAGAATATTCCTCCTTGTTCTAGGGTGTTAAGAAGCACCTAAAATAAGAAAAATAATTGATGCAAACTTCATCCTTAGATGAGTAAGTTATATACAATCGAGTGTATGATGATGAACCTACAATGAAAAACATTAGTGCAATATATTTCATCTTTTTCACAAAGAAAAATAAGATGTATATATGTGATAAATGATATAATCAAAGATCTCATGAAGTGTAGTCTCCTAATTACAATCATAAGAAAAGTGAGAATATAATATGATAAAAGCCTACAAAATAATTCCTAGAAAGAAGATATGAAGTCTTCCACCGGTGTGCCACTAGTGGTGCTAGTGTTGGTGTCGGTTTACTAGTAGGATTCATGTGGTGATGGTAGATGACTTGAGATTTACAAAAGTAAGTTTTCGCTAATCCATGGTGGTGATGATTAGTGAAAGTGGTGATGAAAGGTGGTGGTGATTAGGTAGGAAGCTATTAAGGAGTTATAGACTCATATATATAGCAAATAAAAAAATATGGACTCATGAAATCCTTTCATCATGTCAAGTGACCAAAGCTAAGAGAAAAAAAATGTGAATGAACATTGCATTTCAATGATGCATAAGGGTTATGATTTGAATGATTTATTGATGCTAACAATCTATTGTTTTGAGCAAGTTCTCATATGCTTCAACCCAAGAGTAATCAATAATGCGTTCTATCTAAGAATATTATAATAAAGATACCAAAAGATATAAAAGTGATGAAGATAAATTCGTTCATTGATTGACATGAATTATAAAAGTGACCTATTCTAGGTGACAATGGGAAAGGTAGTATTAGCATGGTTTTGACCGACATGGATGATTATCACTTTGAAAAGAAGTGAAGACAATATGGAAAATACTAATAATGAGTACCTATATGAGGATGAGAATGACATCATATGAGTGAGAGTTGGATGGACCAACGTGTTGGAGATGGCTGTTTTGATTAATATATCGTTTGCACTGACAAGGACATGCATGATAAGCGAGAAAAGGATAAGATCCTATGATGGTGTTCTAGATAGTGAAGTTGTAAGGTGCTAGTTTAAGGAAAATCCTATATGTGGAGATGAAGACGTTTGTAAAACACATGATGCGTTTTCACTTGATGAGGTATTGGTGCTTAAAAAGGTTGAACTAGTTGTGGTTTCGTGAACGGTTTTAGCTAAGTGGTGTTTACCTATGTGTTGGTATTTTAGAGTCTAAGAGACATAAATTTTGACAAAAGACAATTATGTGAATGGATTTCTCTCCCCTTAATTGGTGGACATCCAACATAATGTGTAATGTATCAAATAAGGAATGACAACAAAGTGTTTAGGAGGTTATTTGGGTTAACGAAAGAGATGAGCTTAGTGATGTTTTTTTGGATGATGGTTAGCATACAATGAACTTCATCCTTAAAGTCACGTACCTCTTCTCGATTAATACGAGATGATCGTATGATGAGGCATGTGGTTTCCTAAGAGGATTAGAGTATTGTTATAACTAAATAATGATGGAGGTGATTTTTGGAAAGCGGAAGCAAAAATGAGATTTGCAAAGAGGTCGGTTGAAATACAAAAATGCAAAACCAACATGTTAGAACTTAATTCTATATGCTTTTAAACTATATGCAAGTGTAGGGGTCCCGTAAAGCATATTACTAATCTACGTAGCAATAAAGGGGATTATGCAAAATGAGCATATAAAAGATAGAACCAAGTGAGATAACAAGTAATTTGTTATCAACCTACAAAACAAATTTGTTAGTGACAAAAGATGTTAACATGATAGAAATCAAATGATAACATATTATATAAGCAAAAACAACACATTGCATTTAGTAGACAAGAAATCACCACACAAGATAGCATCAAAACAATCATATTATGCAAGAATACGACTTTATTCAAGACATTTCATTATGAGATTGTTTTGTCGTTAGACTTATACACTTAAGCATACATGGATATACAATAATCTATGTGATTAATTTGTAAGATAAAAAGGCTTCTAAAAGTTTGTCATACCAAAGTCACTTTGACAGATTATATGTGCACACGTAGCAAACAAATAGTGTGACTAGAAGCAAAAGAAACAAGATGAAAGATTCATGCAAGCCATGTTTAAGACATAACAATTTGGAGCATGTATCATTTAGATCATACTACACATAGATATAACGAATGCCAACAAATAGCGTTCAAACACAAATATATCATATCAAAATTATCACGTATCAAAATGGCATATTATGAATTCATAAATAACATGTTAATCATGCTAAAATTCAAAATTAAGTATCATGCAAATAAAGTTTTATGTTTAAATTTTTAGTAGCATGAAACAAGAATGCAAGCATTATAAAGATAAAACCGTACTAAGGTTTACACATTTGACTAGTTATCAAATACTAAGATAATGTCAAATCAACTTATCGTATCAAACAAGAACATGTAATCAACACATGTAAGTGTAATGCAAGTGGTTTTAAAAGAAAAGTCATATATACTACTTGTTTGATTAGTATTCCTAAGGCGAGGCAAACTATCAATGTTTTAACACTTACTTTAGGCAAGTATAGGAAAACAGATTTTTCAAGTTGGAGAATGAATATGAGACTATTACTAGCGGTGCTCAATTAAGGCTAAACACGACCATTTTAACGGGTGATTCCACATACCCAACTTCTCTCGAGGAAGCAATTCAACCGTTAGGTCAAATTGAGTTTCTAGTGCAATAGGTTCTCCAGTAGTCATTCTCATGTTAGAAAGATGGGAACTCCTACTTTTGCCTATTAAAGTGCATAAAAGATGATAGTTTACCAATACTTGGCTTAATGTGACACAACTAATATGCAATATAACTAAGGTGATGAAGATGTCATGTTATACACATGAATTTTAACAATGGTGTGTTGATAAACAATATGTTTTAATCTTGTGTTTAGAATCTAAGGTTGTTCAAATTACATAGCTAATTGTATGATCTAATGGATGACATCTTTTATGTTGAAGTGTAAACTTTAAAAGTGATTTGATTATCTAATACTAGGGAATGGAATATGTTAAATTTAGAACGTTCTCAAGAAAGCTCTTTTTTATTTATTTAACAAGAATCTAAATAAGGTTACCAACTTCAATAGATCATGTGTATGTTCTAGAGATGTGTAGTTTTAACCTTGGATGTGCACAAGGTTTGAGCAAGGTTAGGTTATGATCTATGCTTGAAAGGAAATGGATACAAATAGTATCTTTCAACAAATGAGATTATCGCATGGGATAAAGTTATCATGCTTATGAAAATAAGTATGACAAGATGAATTGGATATGCTAGTTCATAGAACTTGTGGATGTTCGTTTCAAGATCATTTAGCCAATGAGGTGTAATGAAATCAAAACCATTTATGTCACAAGGAGAGAATGATGCATAGGATATACAATATCCTTTTAACAAGATGAATACTTAACGCATGATTTCTTAGGCATAATGTTTTTCAAAACATCATGTTTTCCTAAATGAAGATATGAAGCCAAAGTGTTTGAATCGGATAGTCCCATCTAAATAAACTTGGTCTCAAGATTATATTCACTAGATGATGACAAGAGGAATTCACTTCAGTTTCTTATGTATACTCAAGAGTCTTGCTTGGGGTGTATGATGTTCAGATTGCATTTTAACATATGTTGTTAAAATGTTGATTTGAGGTTTAACTAAATTTATGTAAAGAACGACAAAGTATTATTAATACTTTGATAATTTGTGAAGGTAGTACTACTTATACCTAGTGGAAATTGACAACAATTACCAAGAGCACCATGCTTATTTGATAGTTGAGGTTCTAGCCATAATGAATTATCTAAGTCCTTATATGGGGGAAAGGATGTTTGAGTTTGTTCAAGCGTGCATTTGATTCAAGACAAGTGTTGGACACAAGGGCTTTTTGAGCAATACACTCAACTAATTCAAATGATGGTAAGGATGGTGGATTGGTTGATCTAGGTGGTAGGTCTTCTAGTGTGTCTAAATAAGGATGGGGTGATGTAGGGGTTTGTTGTGCTATGGAAGTACTTAGGTTGATTATTTGTCCATAGATGTTGAACACAAAAAGTACGGATACTAATTCTTATGGTTCATTGGTTGCTACAACTAGTGGGTGAAGTGCTTGAAGTTTTGGTTATGTCTATGAAGCTTAGGCGCTGAGGTATAGGTTCACCTTGAAAGGGCACGTTTGATTTAAAGGATGCTCGTGGAAGTTCATGAGCAATACGCTTAATGGTGCCAAAAGATGGAAGAGGGATAGTAGGTGTCAAAGAGGGATAAGTGGCACAATGGGTTGTTTGTTTTGGATAAGTGTTTCAACATGTGTTGTTAAAATACTTGGGTGTTGATTTTTGGATATGACTTTTAATGACTACAATCGTAAGTCGCATATACTTGAATATTTCGGATGAAATACTTAAGTTGTCAATCCTAATTTGTTGAGATTATAAAGCTTAGATTGAACTCAAGGATAAAAAGACTTGATAGTATGTCTTTAACATACGTGTTAGACTCTATGTAAATACTTATCGTCTTGAAGGATGACACATTATTTTCATGTTAACCAAAGAGGCAATACATGTAGATAAAAAACAATATCTATAGTCATATGATAGACTTGTGTATGATATCTTTGCAAATAATGAGTCCAGATTTGTTAGTCTCGGTGGTAAGTCATCTAAGTCATCCGCAAACGGGTGAGGAGATGTTGGTGGTGTTTGCACAGTAATAAGTTTTGGAGACTTTGGTAGTGAAGGTGTTTTGGATGATTTTGGTGGTGGAGTTGGAGTACTCAAGTTTAGAAAGTTCACATCTTGTATGGGTGATGAGATGTTGAGAGGTAATGAGTCTGAGGATGAAGAGTTCAAGTAAATGAAGCAACAAGATCGAATGCTAATCCTAGTGGTTTTCTTAAGTGGCTTATTTGAAGTTAAGGATTTAGTCATTTTGACTTTGCTTTAAGAAATGCTAAGCTTGAGGAAAAGTAACAGTAAAGGTGTGAAAATGACCATCCTGAATGTGTCGATTTATGGAACAAAGGATTTACGGATTTGATGTTAATCCATACAAAGATGGTAGTTTAATGAGATGGAAGTGTCTAAGATCATGTCAAACATCCTAAGTTAATCCATTGAGGATGTGTTGAATGAGATATGAAAGATAAGCATTAACAACTATCCTAGAAATGAAATTTGGTAAATTAGATTACGGGATTTAGTAAAATTAAACAACTTACTCAGAGAATCCACGGCACCAATTTTTTTACACAGGAACCAAAATAAGGGGTGCTGCCTGTCCGCCAGCAGTATTGTGCGGCATACAAAATTCATAACCGACGGAACCAACAATTTGGTGCCGTCAGATCGGTGGTGACCAAAAATCTTCACAGACCCGTTTTTTAACATCCGGGGACTTTTCCGAAACCTGAAATGTTTCTTAAAACATATACCATTAACTATTTCTAGTTAGAAACAGTCAATAACGCATACACAACCATAGTGGAGCATAGACTTTGACCAAGGGCTAACGATTTTCACATGTAAGTGAAAATGGGTAAAATTTTATAACACCCATGTGCTATCCCCCTGCATAAACCGGTTAACATACAACATTTTTTTAAGTCATATTATCATCCTACAAAGAGAAAACAAATAAATTACATCATGTAAAATTGTTTTTGTCCTTGTACCAAACACTCTCTTAAAACTTCCATTGTTCAAAGTACTTGACTAATTTAATTAGTACTCATTGCTAAGTGAGTTATGTCATTTCATAAGTTATGTGAGATTTTAGTATAACCTATGCAAAGAAAGTTATCTAATTCTATAAGTGATGGTAAAACCATTTTCCAACTTAGTGCACAAAATCTAGCAAAGACCTATTGTGCATAAACATGAAATCGTCAAACTAGCAAATAAATAACATGGCAAGATTAACACTTATATTATGCAAACAAACAAGTGAAAACAATAATTTGAAAATAAGCAAGCACCATATATGCAAACAACATAAACAAGTAGTCATTTAGCATAGCATAAAATGAAAAAACACTTTTCGTCATTTAGCGTTTAAATATGACGATGTATACCAAGCTTGATTAGTTTCCTTTAAACAAATTACCAAATTAATTAGTTTCAAAAGAAGTTGTATCAAAGTTCTAAGAATACCAACTTAAATTGTTTGATTCAAAATTTTGAGTTTTTATGTTAAATCGAAACTTAATATCTTTGACATACTGTAGTATTTGGTCTATTTCACTTATTTAAAATTAGACTCAGGCCATGAGAGTATTTTTAAATGAAAATAGACTCAATTCCCTTTAAAATGATAGGTGGCTCGACTAGTACGGACTTACGGTTAATTAGTTATGATTTTTTGAAGTTGCCCAAAAAACTGCATACTGTACAGACGGATTCCACGGAACCAAATAAAGAGATCCGCCCTTTATAAGATTTGGTGTCGTGGTCCTCTGAGACAGATTCACCAAAACTAGTATTTGACATAGAGAAAATGTGTGTGACTTACTAGATTTCATAGTAAACATATAATACACATATTTAACAACATATCTACTTATGCAACTTATCTTAAACATTTACGGAGGTGATTTTTCAACTAGATTTATAGTTATCCCAAACACCCCTTTAAAATCATATTTCTTCGTAAATTTTCTATAAGCACACAATACAATACTTACTAGTTCTTTCAACAAACTTTTATTTTATTTTTCAAGAAAACCTTCAAGCTTGTATACAAAGTTACATTTAACAACGAAATTTCTAAGTATAACAAGCAAAACATTTTTCATATTATTTTTCGCTTCAATGGTAATTTGATACATGGATCGTACTCTATTTTAAAAACCATTTGTTTTGAAAATAAGAGCCACGTTTCTCTGATACCAATTGTGGAAACGTAGAGGGGGGTGAATATGTTACCGTTTAAAAACTTTAGATCTTTAGTATCAAATCGCTTATGAAGCTTGTTATAATATGAAAGTACCAATTATTGTTTGTGACTAATATAAAGGATAGTAAACCAAGTTGTCACACAAGCATGAACATCAAACCACATCACAAACAATAGTATAGTGTAAGTATAAAGGTAAAGAGATAAAGAAAGGAAAGTGCAAACCGAACACGAGGATTTATAGTGGTTCAGTCACGGATCTCCTTTCCGCCCTACTCCACTCCCCGAGTACCCAACTCGAGAGTTACTTCACTAAATCAACAAGCTCCCTTCTCGGCGGAGAAAACCTTACAATCGCCGCTACACTTTTCCGGTACAAAGCTAAATATCAGGTTCTAGTTCGAGGTAGAACCAACCTAACGTCGCCTATACAATATTTCTGACACTAAGCTAGATGTCGAGTTCTTTTACAAGGGTACAACCACTCCCGTTATGTTTTATGGCCCAACATAACAAACCTTGTGTTTTATGGCACAAACACATAAACCATCTAATCTAGTTTGGTGAAAGTGTTGTTATGATGCAATGATGTTTACACTAATGATCCATGACACAAATGTCTAATGGATATGAATAACTACTTCTAAATGAACTTCCATTGATAGGAAGCCTTCATGATGAAGATCACAAGTTTCGTAAACTTGTTGTGATAGATCTTCAGCTTGTGGTGAGTGAGGAGAGCTAGATCTCCAAGCTTTCCTTGGTTGATCAAGATGTAGAGTATGCTTACAACAAAGATGAATGTTAGAAGCATTATGATCATGTGATGGTGAGGGTGATTAATGTATGTTTCTACATTGTTATCTACAGATCTAAATGATGCAAGAAGGGTAGAGAGAAAGTGTGTTAAAGGGATTGAGAAACAACTTGGTTTGGCTTGCTATTTATAGCCAAAATGGACAGGAGCGTCCACGGACCACGGAACCCTCAAAAGGGTTCCGCCCGTGTACCATTTTGGTACCGTGGGGGCCTGACATAAAATCTAAAAAGTCTTTCTTCAAATCTTTCCAAGATATTGCCATATCTTACTAAGATCTCATTTGATATATTGAGTGTCAATCTAACCAAAATATTCAAGAGATCTTTCAAGGATTTCAAAGATGATGCATGCCATGATGTAACATGTATTTCCATTTTTAGATTAAAAAGTTTATTAAAGTAAACTTGTAAAATATAATATGTAACTAGTTAATAAAATGTCTAGTTACCTTTTGTAAAATAAAATATCTAGTTGAGTGCTTGTCAAAATAAAATATATTTTGTCAAGTGTAAGTAAACTTTAGTATTTGTATGAAATACTTGTGAATGCAAAATGTAAAATGAGGTTCAAAATAGAATGGTTAACCTATTAAAATACTTAGTGACTCTAAACGTATTTTAAACATTCTAAATGATTTGTTATTGGGTTTGATTATAATGCCACATAACAAACATGTACGAACCTGTGTTGTAACATACGAGGACTTGAGACATCGAGAGGTGTTGAATGTATGTTGATACAAAATGTGATTACAAGTAACTTATACATTTAACGTTATGTATTACTAGTTACATGTTTGTCATCAATCAAAACAAACGAGACTGTATAGATTAAATATCGTAATATTTGCACTAACAGACCCATTTCTCTATAACTGAGGCTCTGATACCAATCTGTAACACCCCCAATTTCATGATACGCAGCGGAATTCAAACTGGGTGTTACTTCATGGCACAAAAGTTATATCAATAGAAAACGAACCCTAATTGAGTCGTTTTAAAAGATTTATCATTCGCTTTAAATAAATATCAGAGTTTACAAAATGAGGTCCCAGTGGTTTTACAATTTATTAAATAAGTTTTCGAATGATAATATAGCCTTCTTGAATATCCGTGCCCTTCCTTGCCATCCTCTTATATTATGAACCTGAGATAAACATGCTAAAAAGTGTCAACACAAAGGTTGGTGAGTTCATAGAGTTTATAGATAAAAATAGTTGAGTTTAATAGTTTCGAGTTTGAGTGATTATTGTAATAAATACAGATATCGATAAAATAAGTAGTGGGCTACGTTGATATACACCCATAGTTAGTAATCATTTGAACACGAGTTTCAAGGTTGGGAAATGTTGTTGTACTGCAGCATTTGTATCATTGCAGTACCGTATTATTGCTCTAAGCCTCATGATACGCAAACCTTAACAGTACGACATCATAGTAATGAACTAATGATGTAAGTTACTTACATCATATGGATGATGTAAGTAACAAGGCCCTCAGATAGGAGTTTGCCAACTTCCTATGGGGTTCTCAAATAAAGTGCACTTGGCTACTTATCCAGCAACACAAGTGGGGCGTCAACTGCCAATAGATCTATTCACTATATTTGCATTCACTCGCAAGTGATTAATGGTTCATGATATGAGGGACTTTTAGTAGCAATAGTGTATAACTTAGGCAATAACAATCAGGATTACATACAGATAGTACATGTGTTCAAGTTTGTAGCAAAGTGTAAAAAGTGTGATTATGAAATCATAGTAGTATGTAAATGTATAGAGTACTTGTGAAAGTAAAAACGAGTAGTTAAGCATTTATCTTCCCCAAAACAGTTTAAAAGCAAGTAAAGGTAGGGGCCATGAACTCACAGTAATATGTAAAAGTTTTTAGAGTACTTATAAAAGTGAAAGCATGCAGTTGAGCATGTATCTCCCCCAAAGCATTAATAAACAAGTATAAAAACGGGGCTACGAACTCACAGTAATTCGTAATAGTTTAAAATAAATGTAAAAATATTAAGCAATATTTGAGCATGTATCTCCCCCAAAACATTCAAAATAAGGAAAAGAGGGGCTATGACTCACTTTGGATGGAAATCTGATTGATGTCAAAAGTTAATTCAAAGTGAAATGGTGAATGGCTCCAACACGTGACCTTCTAATTGAATGAAAACCAGTTAGAGACCAAAAATGAATACCAGCATGTACAGCCCTGACGCAAATAACGAGATACGGAAGTGAGGTAACAAGTGTAGCGAAGTATGACAGCAAGGTATCGTAAGTCGTTCTGTACAACGAGTTTGGTAGCTTAGCGAGGTACACCGTGTAGCTTACAATTTGGGAAGACAATTTTAGCATACATGCATGTTCGAACAGGATGATGAGTGTTTGATGAGTTTAAATACTTCACTTTGATGTGTACAATTCCTACACGTTACATGTTTAAAATATTTTCTAAAGATTACTTATAATATATTGCCAACTTTGCATGCATGCTACGTGTTATGAGGTGACAGGAGTTGCATGATTGGTTAAGGATCTAACACGTTGTATGACATTGAAGTGTTAACGTGTAAAATTCATTTGAGTTACACGTTTTATACAAGAAGTTATGTATCTATTATAAAATTATGTGGCATGTAATTGTCTAAATTTGGAGGAATATTAGGTTTAGAGTGTATAGTTTGATCCCGGTAATTACAAATGTTAAGCCTTTAAGTCATGAAACTTAAAGTCAGGTAACATAAAAATATAATACTTATAAAAATGTTAAAACTTGTCAATATACTCTATTTTAATATATTAGATTAGTCATGAGTCTATCGGAGTATTTTAAATGCCGTTAAAATAAACATGTAAAACGTAAAATGTGTAAGGTTTATATAAAAGTGTAAAAATAAAATAGGACATATAAAATAGTGGTCAAAGTAGTTCATAAGTTTATATCAAAATTAGCTTACAAGAAAATGATGAAACAATTTTTATAAAGTGATAACAAATTAGTTTACAACATGAAAATTGAGAATTGAAAATAAAATAAATGAAATTATTACAACATGTCCTAAAGGTATATGCTCTTAGACGGCATGATATGAGATGATAGGTTAAAGTCATGCTCAAATAATTGACGTGTTTTCTACGCGGTGGGATACGTGGCAAGGTAAGTGTTTTAGAAGTATAGGGCTTTTTATGTTGTACCTATTGTGTAATGGTGTAAGTACTTAGTTAGGTTTGTAATTTATTTTAGGTAAAATCTAGTTTAAGTTAATTTAGATGTAATAAATAAAAGTAAAGGCTTAAGTTTGGTGCATTATTGTTTGTACATTAGCATTGTTTTGTTATACTTACTAAAAAGAAAATAAATATTTTTAAGGCTTGTGCATTATAGGGTTGTACCTTGTGCTTAAAAATATTTACATTGAGGTTTATAATATAATTTATATAAGTATTAAGCTTGTATCCATTAAATACTTGTACATATGCTTGAAAGAATTGTACATTAATATTTTGAAAATATATCATGTACATAAAATCATAGAGTTGTATATTAGGGCTTGTAACGGAAATTAAAGTATAGCTAGGTTCCGTGCTTTAATGACTTGTACTCTAGGTATAAAATGTTGTATTCTACCATTTATGAAAAAGTGTAGTTATAATAAATTAGGGTTTCATGTAAACTTAAATAAATGGTTAACGTTTAACTTGAAAGTTTAATAATTGTACGTTAACGTAATAACGTTAAGTGGTATATAAAAGTTGAAAACTTTCATACTTGACATATAAGGAATAAACTTAAGACATTCTGATGTTGGTGTGTACGTTACGTCATATTAGTTAGTTGTTGTGATCAAATAAAAGGATATCGTTTCTTAAAAAAAATTTGGATGTAGAAAATGGATAAGTATTCTTTCGTTAGAATATTATATTAGTTTAATACGATTTGAAATTTACCGGTGGTTACAATAATAGCGGTGATATCTCCACTAGTACATAACTCTACATCGTTGGTTTATAACTCTACATCGTTGGTTTATAACACGTACCAAAGAATAATCGATAAGTATCGAAATATAATATCGGTTTAAGCTTTTACGAACCGATTATCTTCATCTTTCTCCATCTCATGCTCTTCTTTTCTTTTTTCTTTTTTTCTCTTTTTCATTTTTTCGATTTTTTTTATTTATTCAAACATAATCATAACTAATGGTGTAAAATTCACCACTGTAACATATTGGATTTCACAAACACACTAAACCATAATCACAAGTAGGCGTATAAGAGGTTTTAGAGAGAGAAAGTTAGAGGTTGGGAACTTTAGTGAGAGAAAGAAAAATCTTATTATGAGCTCCAACTCTCTACCTTGGGAGGTAGAGAGTATTTATAGTCATTACATAAAACGCCACCTATCGGGCTGTGGATCAGACATACAGTGGGTAAAGACCCGTCCGTCCTCCACGGTGTTACCTAAACTAAATACTGCTTAACTTATAATAATCTATGACTATGAGCTTACTAACGATTACATATACTTGAGGTTACCGACTCTTTAATACTTGGATTTACTAAATCCTAACAATCTCCCCCTAAGGGAGGTCACCTCAAACATATACTAAAATTACATTGAATACAAACAGATATTACATTAAAAATTGTTCTTGCATTCTTGATGTAGTACTTTGCTCCGAAGCTCGTAGTCATTGATTCTTCTCATTGCATGTTTGGTTAATCCAAGTGGAGGTATTTTACTGATCCACGTGTTAATGAGTTTTGAGCCAGTTTTGAGATCATCAGCTAACATCAATCTCTGACTTATCCGTTGTGGTGTCGGTATTATGTGATGTTGTGACATTTGGACCGATATGCTCACATTCTGGATCATGATATATTCTCATCAGAGTAGCGGAAGCTTTCGTTGATTCATGATATTGGCAGCAGCGTAGCAGAAGCATGGAGTGAAAATATCATATTCATTGATGCACTAATCATGATTTCTTTCGAGATGAATGTGTTGAGTGAGCATGTGGCTATCGATTGACCTCATCATTCTGATCAGCTGCAAACGTCGGGCGCACTCGCATACAACGTTAGCAATAAAGCGCACAAAAGTGTCTTTGATCACTTTCGTTGAATTGAGGTACACGCCCCACGGTTCCCCGTTGATCAAGCATGTACGCCTGCGGATCGTGCATAATTCAAGAATTTCTTGACAGGTTTCGCAATGCTCTAGCCGTTCTCAAACCGAACGTCTCAAAGAACACAACACGGAGTGAGTGAACCAAATAATTGAAATTCACTGATTGATGAAAAGAGATTTGAAAAACAATCGTGTATCGCTCAATAGAAATTTTTTTGCAATACAACGAAGGTTTTAATGAAAATCAATTATCAATCATAAACACCTTTTGATTTGAAATATTAGTACAAATCGATGTGTGAAGAAAGAGTTTTAAGCACAACGACCGTTTTTCAAAGGTATCCGTCAATCCATATCCCGAACCGTGATTGATTCAAAAGATTGAATCGCCCCATTGTTCTCGTTCTTGTCACATGGTTGAAGAATAGATCTCACATGCCACCTACCAGGAGCTTGTTTGATGTTGGCTCCAGAAGGCTTTCCATCTTCATTGTGAATGTGTTTACATATCACTCGGATGTTCTGGAAATACCACAAGGATAATGCGTAGGACTCAAGATATAATCTCTCTTTCCACATTGTATGAAACAGAGAATCTTCATTGAAAGTTTCCTAATGATATTTATTGATGATCTCGTGGCTCTAGACTCAATTTGTGCATATTTGGTTCCTATTTCGGAGACTAGGGAGAGGGTCTCCTTCTTCAATATCAACAATCTCTAAGAGAAAGTCGATAGATAATGTCGGTTCCCCGAGAGAATGAAACAAGTCCTTTTAAGAGGAACTTGAGTGGTTTGGGAAGTTGAAATGCAGTGCGTCACTGGGTCCATGACGTCTTGTCTTCAATACCGATGTTACCTTGGTAACCACCAAGAGTATATGAATTGAACTCGTTTACTCCCTAAGGTTGAATAAATGGAGGGCTATTTGTTTTCACCCTTTTCTTATTCAATTATTTTTCATTCTTCAACCCCTTCAGTGCTTACCAAGACTTCATAACTAGAACCTTGTTGGGTTTATTCCAAAGACTAGCTCAATCTCAGTCCGCACTCTTCCCATATCTCACTTTTCTCCTTTTTTTTAATATACCTAAGGACTTCTACACTATCTAGTGGATAGTCCCTGGTAGATCCCTCCGGTTCTGGCGGATCATGGGAACAAATACCTAACCTTATCATCCTTATATCACCATACATAAAGTAAAGTTGGTCGGTCTATTTGGTATTGTTCATCTGCAATTGGAACCAATTGAAAACCATTTGAAAATCAATCCAGATACTTGTGATATATTATCAAAGCATTTTGTACCTGAATTGTTTATGATATTTTTAGAAAATGAGAGGTCCCCCTCAACATGTGCTTCATGTATTTGAAATCGTTTGGCAAATGTGGGGAGGAAATCTAGCTAAACACTTGTAAACCATTTATCGAATTATCAGTTTAAATCCAATTTAAATCACAAATTCTCCCCCGATCACAATTATCAAATCATTTGAGATTTGTGATCTCTGTAGATTTAAATTGATTTTGAAAGCTTTTAAAACAATTGATTAAACATGCATGATTATCTTTTGAAAACAATTGAATGACAAATAACCTTTTGATTTAATTGAAAACCATTTGAAAATCAATCCAGATACTTGTGATATATTATCAAAGCATTTTGTACCTGAATTGTTTATGATATTTTTAGAAAACGAGAGCTCCCCCTCAACATGTGCTTCATGTATTTGAAATCTTTTTGGCACACGGAGGCAAGAGGAAGAATTAACTTCTTTGATTTCCAATTTCTAAAAGATATCAACATCACTTCCCTGATCAAAACAAGTAGATAAAGCATATTGGGGAAGGATGAGGTTTTCATAAGCTTGCTCCCCCTCAATATGTTCCTTGAGGTTTGAAAGAGTTTTGCACATACAAGAGGGAACCTGCACATTGATCACGTTTCAAATCTTTGTGGTTTAAGATAGATTCTCCCCCTCAACATGTGCATGGAAAATTTGAAATCGTTTGGCACATGTGGGGAGGAAAGCTAGCTAAACACTTGTGAAACCATTTATCGAATTATCAGTTTAAATCCAATTTAAATCACAAATTCTCCCCCGATCACAATTATCAAATCATTTGAGATTTGTGATCTCTGTAGATTTAAATTGATTTTGAAAACTTTTAAGGAGAATTGTGACTTGATTATGAAAGCGTTTTAACTGATAAGGATCAAATTTTGAGACTTTAGACACCAATGATTAAACATGCATGATTATCTTTTGAAAATAATTGAATGACAAATAACCTTTTGATTTAATTGAAATCATTCTCCCCCTCAATCAATGACATAAGTTGTTGATTGGGAGATAGATATTTTGACAACCTTTTAAGTCCAGATGATTATCAAAAATAGAGTCCGAGTTATTTTTCAAAGCAACTAGTTTTCATTGTAAGGATTTGTTTAAAGAATCAGAGCATGAGATTTGAAAACCAAGATAAAGCATGGCTCTGTTCTTTCTTTGAAAAGCGGGTTACTGCCTGAAATGACAATAAACCATAGTTTCACTTTCTCCCAAAAATATTTTTTGATTTTTTTGAATTTTTTTTTAAGCATTCGAAAAACATCTAAAGTCCCGTGTCATTCTTTGAATGACAGCACAAAGACCGTAGATATTATCGAATCATGAAAAACATGACAAAAATGACAATATTTTTTTTTTGGAATTTTTCAAAATTTTCTAATTTTTTATGGATTTTTGAAAATTTTATATTTTTCTATTTTCTTTTTGTGGGTTTTATATTTTTGTATTTTGGTTTTTGAATAAATATATACAAGAAGATAATTTAGCTTAATAGGATGATGATTGAGTACCGAGATAAGGATATCGTTCAGCACGCTGTAGAAGAAAGTAATCAACATCTCCTAAACTTTCACCACCAAAGCATTCGAGGCTTTTTAAGAAAATCGTCTGAACATGAGCCTTCTAGATGTGAATCTTTGGTAGCTTCCCCCCAAATAGACAAACTAAGACTAAAGACCATTTCCCCAAGAAGTAGAAGTGAAAAAGAATGGTCTCATTGAATGAAGCTCAGCACCCCGAAGAACACGAGAACACCAAAGAAACAAGTTGAAACATTGATCGTCTCAGTGGTTATCAAATCCGAAATAACTGATGAAGTCCGATCACATGAACTTGTTGTGCGTCCCCGATGTACACATTACTCTTCGAGATTGACCAGTTGTCTATTCAGGGGAACAATACATCAACATCTTCATTTTACCAAGTGCATTACAGTTATCTTCCATATAACCAATCAGCCCATAATGTACACAAGTACCCAACCAGTAGAGACAACGACATCACAGTAATGGTTGAATCGTGATCTTCTCTACGGATGTCAACCTTAATAACGATTAAGCTCGATCATGTAAATATGTTGTGCGACCACGATGTACACATATCTCCCCGATGGTTGCGATCTCATTGGAATCATCATTACATTGTGTCCATGAAGCACTAACCGGAAGCACTTTATCATAAATCATATAGAAGATGTCGATAAGCGTATCATCTCACGTATCACATATTCTTCTCACATTTCTTCCAACCGGCAAGTAACACATATCAAAAGTCTCCAGAGACCATTTCCCCAAAATAGTTGGAATAATACATCCTTCCCCCAAATAGTTGGAATAATATATCCTTCCCCCAAATAGTTGGAATAATACACCAAAGGCTACGAGTTAAACACTGAGTTTCTCTACGGTTAAGACCATTGTCTTTCTGGGATAACTTCAATCAGGTAGAAGTGTTAAGTTCATCATGTGTACTCGTTGTGCTTTTAGATATATGTCTCATTCCCCCTTGCTAGTTTTGATACCTCAGAATCAGCAAAACATAATATACCCATAAACTTGATATCTTGTGAGAAGAACTCAAATAGCCCAAATGAGTCCTGTGAGAATCAACTGCTATAGAAACTCTCTATGACTATCTTTATCAACCCATATGTAGACAATTTGAAGTGACAATCAAGTGAAGAAAACCGATATATCAAACTTGAAACTGAAGTCAATTCCAGCATTTGTATCTTAAGCTTGCACTTAATGATGGAAGAACGATGTCGAGAATCTATGCTTCAAGCAAATCTCTAAGTACTCACTACTCAATCAAAGTATGAGACATTAACACCTCTTGAGATTATCCACATCGTCATCTGCATGTGACACCGAGTAAAACAACGTAACTCCTAATAGTGATAGTTAACCAGATCTTCAACCAACCACCCCGACTGCTGGTAACTAGATAAACCAAGTCTTCAACTCAAAATCTTAAGCCCGAACAAGTTATCAAATAAGAACACGCCTTTGTTGAAAGTCAACTTCAATCTCAAATAAGTGATAAATGATTAACTCTGAAGTCATCAACTTATGTCAAATGCCCAACACGTGAAAACAACATACAATCGGATGTACATTGACCCACTGAATGAACCACAAAAAATTATTCCTCAACATAAATGCATTCTTCCTAAAGGTATACATGTAGAGATTGATCAGGAAGATTCACCAATAATGTTTTCGAGCGGATGAGGTAGTCATTTTCCTTAATGTTCATGTGGTTGATTTATAGCATACACATTGAGAAGAACAATAATCCGTGAAGATTTGGCAAAGGAATACCAAAGAGCGGATCATTATTCAATAATGCAACTACAATATTACGATAGTCATTATCAATGCCTTGAGGAGTAACTGGAGATTGGGTTTCTAGATTAGTCTGAGTAGTACTTCTTAGATGGAGAGCCAGTTGAGTCAGAAGTAACCGGAGCAGGAGCTTCAGGAACTAGATGATTAACTGATAAGGTTTTAAAAGGTACCATTTTGAGGGGTCGTTTTAGTCCTTATTTGATCACTTTTGTATCCGTTATTGCTTAATATCGTTCCTTTTCACTTTTTAGGTCTCTTGAAGGCAAAATCTTTGAAATGGCACTTATTTGGACGAAAAGACGCGAATATATGAAGAAAATGGCCAAAGTCAAAATCGAGACACTCACACCGCCGAATTAGAAGGCTTACGCGTCAGTGCTAATGGCGACGCCGTCCGAAGATTTTTGCGGCTCGAACCCAAAACTCGTATTTTCAAGTGACGACGTCTAGTTGTAAAGAGTAGGCCGTCGCTACCGCATCGGCCTAGATGCAATCCGACGACGCCGGTGCTGAAGAGGACGCGTCCACGGACATAAGGTGGCGCCGTCGCAAGGTTAACGTGGCCAAGACGAAACCCTAATGACGGCGACACGACGGCGCCACAAAACATAAGGTGACGCCGTTTTATATGTAATCTTATATATAGAATCCGAATTTTCGTTTTAGAGAGTCTTTTGGAGTAAAAACCTAAAACCGAACCTAAGGTGTCTTGTACAGTATTTTAGGGTTTAAACCCTATCTTACATCAAGATAAGTATTTACTTCATTAATTCAATTATGTCTTTGATTATTTGTGTGTATGCTTGCATGTTTTCCATGTCCGGCTAATTTATTTGTGTGTTTGCTTAGAAAGTATGAAACTTAATTATTGAATATTGATTGGTTGTTTCTTATCTTAGTTGATTAATGATCTAGTAATGCGATAGGTCATTCAGATTGTGTACTTAATGCTTGATTCATATTTGTGAACCTTAGAATATAATTACCTGAGTAGTTATAAGCTAAACCATCCAAAGAGTGCCTTAGAGTAAGAGTTTATCATCCCTAGTGGGTTTGTAGACGAGACCCTTTGGTAAGTTCAAAGAGTTAGGGAGAAACGCATACCCTACAACTTAGACACACAACGCAACTAAGAATAAGGACGTGACAATTCAACCATCAATAGGAGATAATTAAGGAGTAATACAACCTAAGTAAACACATCTTTAAACTATCATACGAGTACACATTAATTAGACATAGACTCCCACAACCTTAGTTTAGATAATTAGATAATAGTAGAGTAATCGGTAGAAATACCAACCCCCAAATCCAATACCCGAGATTGTACCTTCCATTTCATAAAACATATAAAAATACAAAAATAATCTTCCTCAACCTTAACCTTAGCGTAGTAACTCCTTACTAGCATTCCTATTCCCCTAGAGAACGATATCAATACCCGTGGCTTACCTAATTACTACACTACAACGATTAGGTTCACTGCTTGGGGGTGTTATAAAACTTACTCGAAGAAAAGGAAGTTTCCTTGACCCCGAACGACGCGTGTAGCGTTATCAAGTTTTTGGCAGCCGCCTCGGGAATAGAATAGCTAGTTAGTAGTCCACCTTGTTTAGGTTTCTTTACTTGATTCCTATCAAGTAAACTTTTTCTCATTTTTAGCTTTCTTAGTCTATCCTTCTTCGTGACCCTCTTTCGTAAAAACCATCACTCACCATGATCCGTATTTTCCATCGAAGATTCTTCACCCTACCCGTTCCCAATCCCGAGATTGAGAACGCAATCCCACAAAACCCTTCACCCACTCACCATTTTGGTAATCACCTAGGGCATAATGAGATAAATTGGCAACAACAAAGTCCTTTCTATTACTCTGATTCTGACGAGGAATTTGATTATGGTGAGGCATTTGATAGCGGAGAGGTCATTAATGAAATTGAGGAAGACCCCTCCCAATGTTTTGACCCTAGGTGTAGGATTGAGAAAGATGGCCCCTTTAACATGCAATTCCCTTGCAAAATAGGACTAGAAGGGTTCGATGCTTATTTGAATTCATTCTTACCTTTAAACTTAATCTCAAGGGACCTATACAACAAAATCAAGGACAATGAGTTAACTTATCAAGGGAACAATGTTGTTGAAGCAGTCATTTATTTGCACGTGTTTGTCAGAAGTTTTGCTTATTTGGTAGAGTTCATGGTCTTAGAAGACTTAGGAGAATTTATAGATAAGGACCTCACTCAAGTAATTTTTGGAAAACCTTTCAAAAAATTGACTAGGTTGAATGAACGGATGATTGATGGTCTAATTACATTCTCTGATGAAGTTGAAGATTTCATCTACCAAATGCCACGCGCTCATCCTAGGTTTAAACATAAGGACATCGAGGTTTGTAATAGAATGACCCCTATTCCATTGCTTAGTGAAAGGGATAAGCAGAGTGGGCTTAGGTACCCATATGAGAAAACTAAGCGGTATTACAAAAAATGCCTTGAATTAGGAGATGATTACAAAAAGAATGAAAGAGCGTTGGAATGGCTTAAGTATGAGCACGAGAGGATAGGTGAGAAAACGTAGGAGTATGAGTATGAGTCTAGCTACAAGACTCTTAAATAAAGAAAAGCGCTTCGTGGGAGGCAACCCATGTTTAATTGTTTGCTTGTTAGTGTCATATATCTTTTATTAACTGTTTATCCTCATGTTTGAATTTGTAAAAATGCTTTATTTTGTTTTTAACCTCGTCTTAATTGCATATAAAGGTATTTTACATAAGGGATAAGTGTAGGGAGGATTACACACGTTTTCAAAAGAAACGTAAACATGAGAATAACAATTAACTAAAAGATATTTATGTTTGTTTGTTCGAGTCAAATGCTTGTATCGAGTCATAATGGATGTTTTGCAGGAAATTTTTCCAGATTCTAAAGATGTAAATTTTCCGATTTTTTTTTTTCGAAAATCGCATACCGCTTTTGTTAGGATAACCTGACGGCGTCAGATTGCAACTGACGGCGCCGGAAGGAGTAAAACATCGATTACTTTTTTCTTTTCGAGCTACTTATAAATTTTTAGAATTTTCCAAGTCTTAATTTTCTTAGAAATTCTGTAAACATCCATTCCACAAGCATTATATCCTAGTTTAAATCGAGTCTTATATATATTATTACCGCCGATTTTACGAGAAGGTTTCGTTTGTTTTCTTCAAGTGTGCAGGTTTAGTTTGTCAAGAAGAAGTTACATAAGATTGGAAGGAGCTTTTCACGCAATAATTCTTCTTGAAAAGGATTAAACCACCACTTTACACGGATCCTACCAAGCTAATCAGGGGAGTATTAGTTTCTTTCGTTTTTAATTACCTTCTTTATCATAACTTTGATACTTTCGGGGAACATTGGGGACAATGTTCAGTTTAAGTGTAGGAGGGAAAATAAAACGGGAACTTTGAAACTATGCTTATCCTTGACTATTTGCTTTGTCCAATTGTGATTGTGTAATAAACCATGAGAAAATGTCGGTTAGGGTAATTTTGGCACCAAATTTAAAATTTTTCATGACATATAGGAGTGGGCCATTAGTCTTAACAAAAGCGTCTCATGGATAGGAAGTTGCATGACTAGCACAAAAACCCTTTACCACCCAAATTCCACCAAAATGTGAGGATCGCCCTTAGATTAGTAGGAATTAAAGCATTCATCTTCAATGCTTAGAGTGTGAACCGGTAGTATATTAGATTCTAGAACTTGTTTTGTGATGCATTCCGAGATCGCAAGTGAGGCTACACTTGTGTAGTTAGGAATAACTAAATGATAAGAGGCATTAGGATAACCTTTGTTTGATACCCGTAATACAATTACTTCTTCCATATCGGTTGAGTAATTCCCCCACACCCTTTGCGTTGTACTCATCTTTAGTACACGATACCCTAGTTAACCCCTCAGAGCCTATCCTTTTCGCGGTTCTCGTGATGTTTCGGTTTTTCCAGAATATCAATGAAGAGCATTGTTTACACCCCACCCCCAAATCGCCTTAGCCTACCCCTTATGCACTCACTTTTAGTGCAAATGTTTGTTATCACCCTAAACCCTTAGTTCAATTATCTAGTTGCTTGCATAAGTTGCTAAGTCGAGTCATATCCTTTGTATACAGTTTTGGGACGATTGGGATTCATGGGAAAAGTTAAAGTTTATGAAATGACGGAAAGGGAACGTTAAATTCAAATTCCCTTTGTTTGCGTAATAATGTACCTCAAGTGTTTTGATCTTTTCAATTCGGGTCAAATTAGTGTTAGAGTAATAAAAACTCAAGTGTAGGGATATGCCTATAAATCCCTAGTATTTTGATGTTATCATAGAGGATGGTAGAGTAAAAGTGTATGAAAAAAAAAAAACGGGCTACCATCCTACATCTATCTTTAAATTTATGTTTGTTTATTTCAGTTATCTAGAGTTTAGAGTGTCGAGTCTTGGCTTAGCAACGCCATTCTTCATATGCATTTAACATAGAGATTTTTGACTTGCCACCACTAAATAGCCTATCCCACCAAACCCTTTGTTTCCCTACCGTAAGCCTAACATTACAACCCTTTAAAGACCTCTTTGATAGTCTTTCCTAGGTGCTTACGCCAAAGCGATGGAGGTTTGATCTATTCTCAAGCCTATGGTAATCTATGTACTAGGACCGGTTAATGAGTGTTTATCTTCCATTTCCTATTTGTTATATTTCATATATACACCCGAGAGATGTGAGTATCCAAACACCCCATGTGAGGTGCTAGTATGTAATTTCCGTGCTTGTTATGACTTTTACGGGCTTATATGTGTTGTGGACCGCTTTGAATTAATGCTTCATGACCCCTAACTTATAAATTAATTGGTTAAAAGCACATTTGCTTGAGGACAAGCAAATAACAAGTGTAGGGATATTTGATAAGGTTTTAAAAGGTACCATTTTGAGGGGTCATTTTAGTCCTTATTTGATCACTTTTGTATCCGTTATTGCTTAATATCGTTCCTTTTCACTTTTTAGGTCTCTTGAAGGCAAATTGCTGAAATGGCACTTATTTGGACGAAAAGGCGCGAATATATGAAGAAAATGGCCAAAGTCAAAATCGAGACACTCACAACCTTGCTGAAATTAGAAGGCACGGCGCCAGGTGCTAATGGCGACGCCGTCCAAGATTTTGCGACGGTTCCGAACCCAAAACTCGTATTTTCAAGTGACGACGCCTAGTTGTAAAGAGTAGGCCGTCGCTACTCGTGACGCCTAGATGCAATCCGACATCGACGCCGAAGTTCGAAGAGGCGTCACACGGACATAAGGTGACGCCGTCGCAAGGTTAACGCGCCAAGACGAAACCCTATAACGGCGACACGACGGCGTCACGAAACATAAGGTGACGCCGCCGCATATGTAATCTTATATATAGAATCCGAATTTTTCAGTTTTAGAGAGAGTCTTTTGGAGTGAAAACCTAAAACCGAACCTAAGGTGTCTTGTACAGTATTTTAGGTTTTAAACCCTATCTTACATCAAGATAAGTATTTACTTCATTAATTCAATTATGTCTTTGATTATTTGTGTGTATGCTTGCATGTTTTCCATGTCCGGCTAATTTATTTGTGTGTTTGCTTAGGAAGTATGAAACTTAATTATTGAATATTGATTGGTTGTTTCTTATCTTAGTTGATTAATGATCTAGTAATGCGATAGGTCATTCGTTGTGTACTTAATGCTTGATTCATCTTTGTGAACCTTAGAATATAATTACCGAGTAGTTGTAAGCTAAATCATCCAAAGAGTGCCTTAGAGTAAGAGTTTATCATCCCTAGTGGGTTTGTAGACGAGACCCTTTGGTAAGTTCAAAGAGTTAGGGAGAAACGCATACCCTACAACTTAGACACACAACGCAACTAAGAATAAGGACGTGACAATTCAACCATCAATAGGAGATAATTAAGGAGTAATACAACCTAAGTAAACACAACTTTAAACTATCATACGAGCACACATTAATTAGACATAGACTCCCACAACCTTAGTTTAGATAATTAGATAATAGTAGAGTAATCGGTAGAAATACCAACCCCCAAATCCAATACCCGAGATTCGTACCTTTCCATTTCATAAAATATAAAAATACAAAAATAATCTTCCTCAACCTTAACCTTAGCGTAGTAACTCCTTACTAGCATTCCTATTCCCCTAGAGAACTGATGAGTGTCTAAATACTCATCATTTTTGTACTATATAAACTGCAAAATCATCTGAAAACACTCAAAAATGCATCAAAATGATCAAAATATCACAAATCAGTGTTTTATGTGTTTTAAATGCAAAAATATCAAAATCAGATGAAAAATGTATAAAGTTTGCAAAATTGGCAGTTTTAGTCCCTCAAGTTTTAAAAGTTGTCAAATCTAGTCCCTGGAATTCAAAAATATGGAATTTGATCATTCAAGGTCCCTGAAGTATTTTAAGTTGTTAAAAATGATCCTTGAATGATTCTTTGGTCAATTGGCAAGAAAGGTCCCTAAACTTTGAAAAAATTGCAAATTTAGTCCTTGGATATTTTAAAATGGAAAATGATTAAATTTTATCCTTGTACTATCAAAGTTGTCAAGTTTGGTCCTTTTCATACCTTTGTAAAATGGGCAAGTTCAGTCCATCAAGTTTGGTCAAATTACAACTCTAGTCCTTGTATTACTACTAATACCAAACGGATCCCTTAATTATCCAAATCCAACCCAAACTAACACAACCCAAGCCCAATACCCATCCAACCCGGTCCAAACCCAAGACCCGGTCAACCCCCTCAGTCAAATAAACACCCCCGCGCCTTTTCCTCCTTTCTTCACCCACCTTCTCTGCAAATCACCAACACAACCCATCCCCCCTCCTCACCTATCACTCTCCATGTCCCCCCACCTCCACAACAACTACAAAATGCATTTATTGCATCCCTACTCCCACACTCAAGCTCCACTGCTAAAATCCATTTCGCTAAAACCAATCTATGGCTAAAATCTCCCAACTCATCCAAGGGTCTCAGGGATAGCTGGGATTTGCTAAGAGAGAGAAGGAAAGACCACTTGGAGTATAAAAAGGAAGAAAGAGAAGAGAGGAAAAACCAAGTAGTGTAATTCATTTTAAGCTTATGTCGATTTTAATTTTTAAAAGTTATACAGTGTATGTTTAAGCTTGTAAAACCTTTGTATTTGTATTTGAGTGTGATAAAAACTTGTTTGCATTTTCAATTTCAAGAAAAGTTTACATATCAAGTTTATGCAAATTTTGAGCCAAAATCTCAAAATTGGCTTTTGTTGTTTATGGTTGTTGTTTTGAACTCAATAAGCTTATATAAGCTCTTAGTTGCCTGTTTAAGCCAATGAAATCATTTATAACTCAGTTTAAAGTGAAACTCAAAAATACCAAAAATCACTAAAAAATTAGTTAAAATGCAAAAATCATTGAAACCGAGATCAAGACCTAAGTTGGTTGAATAATTGGATTGTTCTTGGTTTAGAGCTTAGTGGTAAGAGTATAGGAAGTGATCTCAGACCTCAGTTCTCAGTCTACATTGGAATTCCAAATTGTAAGCCATTTAGTGAAAACTTGCATTTCCTAGTTTCAGTGTTTAATCCTTGTTACTTATAGTTTAATCTTGTTTTAATATAGTTAATGTTAGTTAATCAATAGGTAATTTGGTCTAAAAATTTGTTTTAGCATAAAAAGCTTAAAAACTGCTTCATAAAGGTGTGTTTGGTATTGCTGTATAAACTGTCTTGTAGGCTTGCTCTTTGGTTAAGATCTTTTGGTTCATGTTTGTTTAGTTAATACTCACTCTTGTATGTCCAAGTTTGTGCCTGCAAAACTGTGAAAGTCAAAATTCATGTCATTTGCCTTTAACAGTTAACTGTTGTGTTTTGGAAATCCAATCTCTTGTTTTGTGTTTAAAAGTGTTAAACAAAGCTTGCAGAGGTTCCATTTCAATCATTAACATCAATATCGATTACTTAAAATCAGTGGCAAAGCTCAAAAAAGTCAACTTTTCATTTTTGGTTCAGAAGTCAAATTATGCAAATCTTGTTTTTGGCCAACTGAGAAGGATTTTTCTTAGATTCATTTCTGAGCCTAAATTAGTGAAACTTGTTGATTTGGAAACTGCTCTTGGTCTACTTTCTTTTCATCATTTTTATAAAATTTTGTGATTTTTATAAAGGCTTCATATATGCTCATTGTTAGTTAAATGCAGTACACACTCAGTATTAACTGAGTGTGCACAGGCAGTTTGTGCAGTCCTTTAGCAAGCTCAAAACTAGTTGTCCAAGTCTAATTTTTGGTTCATAAACTCTTAGCCAGGTTTTCTTGAGGTTCCAACTTTGCTATTTAGTTTCTAGCTTATTTGAGTGCTTGTGCTTAAGCCAAAGTTTGTCCCTCTAACTGTTTTTAAGCCAAAAGCTTAAATCATCAAATCTGTGCTTACTTGCATATCAGTGGTTATAACTTGTTGATTTTAGTTGAATTTAGTCACTTCTAGCATATTTGAGTTCCTGTTTCAGTTTGGTAGCTTTTGGACTCCATTTGCTTATTTAAGTGCTTATTTCACAAGCACTTTGCACATCAGTTGCATATTCCTCCACACAACCCCTGTTTTTTATATTTTTCTTAGATTCCTAATATTATTTTAAGCTTTTCTTGAATTTTTCAGATTTTTCCTAGCTTGTTTGCTATTTTTCTACATTTTAATTAGTTTTTAAGCCTTTTTAATTAGCTTTAAATACAATAAATTAAGAAAAGCTTCTAAAAAATATGTTTTCAATTTTCCTAGATTAAGATAAATATAAAAGTCATAAAAAGTATTTTTCCATAATTTTTTTAGCTTAAATAGTATTTTCTAGCATTTTAATTAGTTTTAAATAGTTTTAAATTAATAATAAATACATAAAAAGTCTAAAAAATATATTTTCAGTTTTAAAATAAGTTTTATCATATTTTAGATTTTTCTAAGTCTTAATTTTATTTTTCTAGCTTAATTTCATATTTTCTTGTATTATAAGCTAATATTTAATAGTTAAAAGTAGTTTTTAATTAATAATAATTAATTAATTAGTTATAAAAATAAATTTTTTTTTTTTTAATAATTTTCTTTTATATTTAGTATTGTAAAAATGTATTTTTCATATCCGTAGGTATTTTCCTTCTTTATTTTCACTTTTTATTTTGTACGTTTACGTAATTTTATTTTTAAACGTAAGTTTTAGGTTTTAAACGTTCATCATTATAAAAATAGTGATAGCGTTTATTTAATATATTTTAACTTTTTAATTTTCTTAGTTTGTATTTAAGTCGCTTTAATTTATAACCTTTTTCAGTAGTGTAATTATCCATCCAAATCTTTTCCGATCACTATCATTAGTGATCACACTATCGTCTGATCTAGTGTTTGCACACCATTGAGTCTCCGTGGGACATAACGACCCGGGAATCCACTGTATTCTCTGATCTTCATTGTATTTGTGTTTTAAGCAGTTTTAAGCTTCTTACGGTCGGCCATTCACAAGTGGCTGGTTTGTGAGTAGCTTGACTGCTTTCTGCATTTCAGATCAAATCTGGCGCCACGCCGGGAGGCTTTAGCGTGTGTTTAGCCTTTTCGGACCCATTCTTGCACATATCCCATCCTTTGTAAAAAAGTTTTTTGTAAAGTTATCAAAAAAAAAAAAAAAATCCAAAAATATCCATCCTTTATCTTCTAACTGCTTTGATTCTCCATTCCTTTATCCTCTAATCTGTTTAATTCTCCATTCCTTATCCTCTATAACCGTTTAATTCTTCATCTCTTATCCCTCTTATCTGTTTAATTCTCTATGTCATGGTATTTGACATGTTCCTGGTGTGGAGGTCCATTTAACGGTGGAAATTGTCGGCAATGTACCAATGTGAGTTTCGGAGACAAATTTGTCGGTAATCCCGATCCCATTTCAAATGAAACACCCGATTTTTCCTACCTACCTCCACACCAATACTAATCCTACTCATGCGAGTTTTGTGGGAATGATTCTCATTCCGGTTTTGATTGTCCACCACAGGTCCCGCTTGTCTATGAGCCGAAACCGTGTTACAATCAGAACTTTGGTGAAAGTTATTTTCCCAATTATCTCTGTTGTGAGAATTCGGGGGTCCTCATGCGACTTTTGAATGTCAACCGATGAGTCAAAATTTTCACAATCCCAATTCTCACGGTTTTGACAATTCCCAACCCCCACAGATTCCATCATCATCAGACTTCCGAGCCTTCAAAGATCTCAATGATTACGAGGAGTGTAATCTTCCTCAAAGTTCAAGAAATACGCATTCGAAGAAACTGCAAATGAAAAGAATGGTGTGTAAGCTTCGGCAGATGAATATAAGAATAAGATATGATGACGATGATGATGAGGATACTATTCAAATGAGGGAATATTATGAGGACAACGAGGAGAGTGTTACTCAATTGAACGATCTTATTTCTCAACTCCCTCAGTCTATTGCTATCACACCTATCTTATCTACTATTGCTTCCAAAGACTCTCTCATAATGGAGGATGATCATCTCAGCACTATTTCGGAAACGGAATCGTCTAGTGTAGAGGATCTTGTCCCAATCCCAAGTGAGTCCGAGGTTATCTCCGGTAATATGTGTGATGAGCCTCTTAATGGTGATTCTTCTCCTCCTCTTGACATTCCATATGATCATGTCGAGATGTTCTCCGATTCTGACAACGATTGTATTTCGTTTGACGATTCTTTATCCTATGGAGACATCGATTATGTCGAGGAGCTACCTTCTGAGCTAGTTAGCTTAGAAGATGTGAGAGATTCTGATGATCTTGAAATTAAGGATGAGGTACGTCGTGAACAATTGTTCAATATAAATCTCCTCGTTTCTAAGATCGAATCATTTTGTGCTAAACCAGCTTCATCTCCTATCCCCGTTGTGGATAGTGACTCTACATTGGACAAGCCCGAAACATCTCCTGAACTTGAGGCTTTTTCCAATGATTCTCTTCATGAAGTTCTCCGTGAACTCTCTCATGAAATATCTCCTCCGGAATATGATCATTTCTATTTTGATCTTGAGGATGATATTGGCTCGGAGGAAGGTATACTCTATCATAAGAGTTTGCTTATTGATGATACTACCTTCACCCTTCCTCCCGATATGTCTACATTTGAGGATGAAGAATGGATCTTGATTGTTATCAACATCTTTCTCCCATTCCTCACATATGATGTGACTTCTTCTCTTCTTCACTCCTTCGGGAGTGAGGACAATATCTTTGATCCCGGCATTTTCATTTATCATCTGTGAGTCGGGTCTGTCTCTCTATATCTCGTCGGTGTGGAACTTTCGCGTGCTTCAAATGTTTGTCCAAACATCTTGAATGAAAGTCCGATGGAGGTTATCTCTTCCACTTACTTCCCCATGAACAAATTAATTCGGGGTCGAGTCAAGCTAGCGACTCGGAAATCAAAAACAATAGCACACACCATATGGGTTTTCACCCATATTTCTGACTTCTTTCTATTTTCTACCACCCTAGTGTGGGGGTTGCCCCACATGTTTTCAAAAAAAAAAAAAAAATCTCCTTTCTAAATAATGACCGTAGTATTTCCCTTTTACGTTCTTTGTTTCGGCATAACCGCCGGTACTTTGAATATTGAGGGCAATATTCATTTCTAAGTGTGGGGGGGAATTCTCACGAATTTTATCATATATTATCCACCCAATTCCCCCATTTTTGGCCAAAATTTTTTGGAGTAAGTGTTTTTCACTTACTCATCTTGGTTATCAGTCCGCCATGTCTGTAAGACAAAAGGATTGGCTAATCCAGAGCAAACGGCTCTTGGTAAAGATTTCTCAAATCCGTTTATATGGCTTGCAATTTGCCCAAAATTGTATGGTTCTCAACTCACCATATCCTAAAAAAGTGAAGAGTTGGCTAGCCCGCAAGATTATGGC
Source organism: Chrysanthemum makinoi (assembly GCA_910596185.1). NCBI lineage: Eukaryota > Viridiplantae > Streptophyta > Magnoliopsida > Asterales > Asteraceae > Chrysanthemum > Chrysanthemum makinoi. Next base: position 235,758,898 of record OU343219.1, read on the forward strand.
TTGTGGTAAAGGCAATGGAAAAACCATAATTGGTAATCAGCTCACCAAAGATAATATCGATAATTTATCTAAGAGTTGGCTAGTCCGAAGGGTACGGCCTGGTAAAGACACATCAAATCCGTTGAAAGCTGGTGGTTTGCTCAAAATCACATGGTTATCAGTGTACCATGGTTCTTACTTGAACTGAAACATTTGGCTACTCCGGAAGTGATGGCTTTTGGTAAAGAGTTTTTAAAATCCATTAAAATCTCAAATCATTGCTAGGGACTAGCAATATCTTAGTGTGGGGGATTGATGAGTGTCTAAATACTCATCATTTTTGTACTATATAAACTGCAAAATCATCTGAAAACACTCAAAAATGCATCAAAATGATCAAAATATCACAAATCAGTGTTTTATGTGTTTTAAATGCAAAAAGATCAAAATCAGATGAAAAATGTATAAAGTTTGCAAAATTGGCAGTTTTAGTCCCTCAAGTTTTAAAAGTTGTCAAATCTAGTCCCTGGAATTCAAAAATATGGAATTTGATCATTCAAGGTCCCTGAAGTATTTTAAGTTGTTAAAAATGATCCTTGAATGATTCTTTGGTCAATTGGCAAGAAAGGTCCCTAAACTTTGAAAAATTGCAAATTTAGTCCTTGGATATTTTAAAATGGAAAATGATTAAATTTTATCCTTGTACTATCAAAGTTGTCAAGTTTGGTCCTTTTCATACCTTTGTAAAATGGGCAAGTTCAGTCCATCAAGTTTGGTCAAATTACAACTCTAGTCCTTGATAACACTAATACCAAACGGATCCCTTAATTATCCAAATCCAACCCAAACTAACACAACCCAAGCCCAATACCCATCCAACCCGGTCCAAACCCAAGACCCGGTCAACCCCTCATCAAATAAACACCCCGCCGCTTTTCCTCCTTTCTTCACCCACCTTCTCTGCAAATCACCAACACAACCCATCCCCCCTCCTCACCTATCACTCTCCATGTCCCCCCACCTCCACAACAACTACAAAATGCATTTATTGCATCCCTACTCCCACACTCAAGCTCCAGCTGCTAAAATCCCATTTCCCGCCAAAAACCAATCTATGGCTAAAAATCTCCCAACTCATCCAAGGGTCTCAGGGATAGCTGGGATTTGCTAAGAGAGAGAAGGAAAGACCACTTGGAGTATAAAAAGGAAGAAAGAGAAGAGAGGAAAAACCAAGTAGTGTAATTCATTTTAAGCTTATGTCGATTTTAATTTTTAAAAGTTATACAGTGTATGTTTAAGCTTGTAAAACCTTTGTATTTGTATTTGAGTGTGATAAAAACTTGTTTGCATTTTCAATTTCAAGAAAAGTTTACATATCAAGTTTATGCAAATTTTGAGCCAAAATCTCAAAATTGGCTTTTGTTGTTTATGGTTGTTGTTTTGAACTCAATAAGCTTATATAAGCTCTTAGTTGCCTGTTTAAGCCAATGAAATCATTTATAACTCAGTTTAAAGTGAAACTCAAAAATACCAAAAATCACTAAAAAATTAGTTAAAATGCAAAAATCATTGAAACTGAAGATCAAGACTGAAGCTGGTTGAATAATTGGATTGTTCTTGGTTTAGAGCTTAGTGGTAAGAGTATAGGAAGTGATCTCAGACCTCAGTTCTCAGTATACATTGGAATTCCAAATTGTAAGCCATTTAGTGAAAACTTGCATTTCCTAGTTTCAGTGTTTAATCCTTGTTACTTATAGTTTAATCTTGTTTTAATATAGTTAATGTTAGTTAATCAATAGGTAATTTGGTCTAAAAATTTGTTTTAGCATAAAAAGCTTAAAAACTGCTTCATAAAGGTGTGTTTGGTATTGCTGTATAAACTGTCTTGTAGGCTTGCTCTTTGGTTAAGATCTTTTGGTTCATGTTTGTTTAGTTAATACTCACTCTTGTATGTCCAAGTTTGTGCCTGCAAAACTGTGAAAGTCAAAATTCATGTCATTTGCCTTTAACAGTTAACCTGTTGTGTTTTTGGAAATCCAATCTCTTGTTTTGTGTTTAAAAGTGTTAAACAAAGCTTGCAGAGGTTCCATTTCAATCATTAACATCAATATCAGTACTTAAAATCAGTGGCAAAGCTCAAAAAAGTCAACTTTTCATTTTTGGTTCAGAAGTCAAATTATGCAAATCTTGTTTTTGGCCAACTGAGAAGGATTTTTCTTAGATTCATTTCTGAGCCTAAATTAGTGAAACTTGTTGATTTGGAAACTGCTCTTGGTCTACTTTCTTTTCATCATTTTTATAAAATTTTGTGATTTTTATAAAGGCTTCATATATGCCTGTCAAGTTAGGCCAAACTGCCCTGTACACACTCAGTATTAACTGAGTGTGCACAGGCAGTTTGTGCAGTCCTTTAGCAAGCTCAAAACTAGTTGTCCAAGTCTAATTTTTGGTTCATAAACTCTTAGCCAGGTTGTCTTGAGGTTCCAACTTTTGCTATTTAGTTTCTAGCTTATTTGAGTGCTTGTGCTTAAGCCAAAGTTTGTCCCTCTAACTGTTTTTAAGCCAAAAGCTTAAATCATCAAATCTGTGCTTACTTGCATATCAGTGGTTATAACTTGTTGATTTTAGTTGAATTTAGTCACTTCTAGCATATTTGAGTTCCTGTTTCAGTTTGGTAGCTTTTGGACTCCATTTGCTTATTTAAGTGCTTATTTCACAAGCACTTTGCACATCAGTTGCATATTCCTCCACACAACCCCTGTTTTTTATATTTTTCTTAGATTCCTAATATTATTTTAAGCTTTTCTTGAATTTTTCAGATTTTTCCTAGCTTGTTTGCTATTTTTCTACATTTTAATTAGTTTTTAAGCCTTTTTAATTAGCTTTAAATACAATAAATTAAGAAAAGCTTCTAAAAAATATGTTTTCAATTTTCCTAGATTAAGATAAATATAAAAGTCATAAAAAGTATTTTTTCCATAATTTTTTTAGCTTAAATAGTATTTTCTAGCATTTTAATTAGTTTTAAATAGTTTTAAATTAATAATAAATACATAAAAAGTCTAAAAAATATATTTTCAGTTTTAAAATAAGTTTTATCATATTTTAGATTTTCTAAGTCTTAATTTTATTTTTCTAGCTTAATTTCATATTTTCTTGTATTATAAGCTAATATTTAATAGTTAAAGTAGTTTTAATTAATAATAATTAATTAATTAGTTATAAAAATAAATTTTTTTTTTTTTAATAATTTTCTTTTATATTTAGTATTGTAAAATGTTTTTTCATATCCGTAGGTATTTTCCTTCTTTATTTTCACTTTTTATTTTGTACGTTTACGTAATTTTATTTTTAAACGTAAGTTTTAGGTTTTAAACGTTCATCATTATAAAAATAGTGATAGCGTTTATTTAATATATTTTAACTTTTTAATTTTCTTAGTTTGTATTTAAGTCGCTTTAATTTATAACCTTTTTCAGTAGTGTAATTATCCATCCAAATCTTTTCCGATCACTATCATTAGTGATCACACTATCGTCTGATCTAGTGTTTGCACACCATTGAGTCTCCGTGGGACATAACGACCCGGGAATCCACTGTATTCTCTGATCTTCATTGTATTTGTGTTTTAAGCAGTTTTAAGCTTCTTACGGTCGGCCATTCACAAGTGGCCGGTTTGTGTGAGGTAGCTTGACCAAGCACAGATCAAGAACGATATCAATACCCGTGGCTTAACCTAATTACTACACTACAACGATTAGGTTCACTGCCTAGGGTGTTATAAAACTTGCTCGAAGAAAAGGAAGTTTCCTTGACCCCGAACGACGCGTGTAGCGTTATCATTAACATTCGTTGAAGATTGGAAGTATTCATCAAACATAGGTTGAAACACTAAATCCCAAACAATAAATCCCAGTTATCCTTAGAAGTGAAGCATTAGGCGTTGGAGATTCGTATGACCATAACTCAAGCATCCATCAACATGTAGTGTATTCCCTCATCTCCCCCACAAAAATTGCAAATGAAGTTTGCCATTTTTTATTGATCAAGTGAATAAGAATGTATACCAATGAACGTAGATCCATTTGAGGGTTGAAAGAGCGTGTAAAAACATGAAGCTTGTTGATGAAGAATGTCGATGATAATGGTCATAAAATGAAGATTTCTCTTCTTTTGAAGATAAAGCGCATGAAGCGCATTTCTTTTCTATGAGGAACGGGGCCTGAAGTGATATCTGCAGATGCCATAATGTTGAAGTACGAGGCCCTGAACCGATGTGAACAGACGTCATTGTTAAGAGCCAAATCATATGTTTAGAGCCGCCCGGCCAAATACCAAGGGATGATTTGTACGACCCGCTTTGGACAATGACGAGAAGAGAATTGGAAATATTGGATCCCCACGTGATGATGGGTTCCTTTTGGTTAGCACAACCAATCTTTGAATCGCAGAACCCTAGATGCAATGGCATTATCACTAGGAGCTGAACTAGTAGAAGCATCAGACTTAGTCAAATGACATTTTGTGCTTAATGGGATTATCCTACCAGTTGGCTTCCAAACCTTAACAGGCACTATTCTAGGCATAGTGGATCTAGCTAAGGGGTAAGGTTTGCCATGCGTTAATATTCGACCTGTGGGCTTCCACTGAAATCCTACATTTGTAAACACATTCCTGTATGTTTCCGGATTGCTTAACTGTTTCGCTCTCCAAACTTTCTTAACTGGGTTATGAATCTTAGACCTCATAAATAATTCATCACATTTATCATGATTACCAGAAAATAAACATTTTTTACATGTTTTGCAGACAGAATAAGGCCTCGAATTAATTTCAGTAAGCTTAGAGCTAATACTAGAACTAACACGATTCTTTTTGTTCAATTCAAACTTCTTGTCCCTATGGTGTTCTTTCACTTCCTTATCATGATCACTTTTAGTTTGCGTAATCCTATCCTTCTTAGCATTGCTTCTAGGTTTTGACCCGCTAACTTTAGTGTCAATCTTAACATCTGTAGAAGTAACTGTGGAAAACTAGAAGGGGGGGTTGAATAGTTTTACCAATTAAAACTTCCTTTTAATCTATTTCGATCGACTTATGTCAATCTATTTGGATGTGTGTGTTGGATGTTGATAAACAAGCATATAAAGGTAAGTAAAGAAAAGATAAGGGTAAGAAGCACAAAACCACAACATGAGTATTTATAGTGGTTCGGCTACAAGGACACCTTCCTTGCCCTACTCCACTCCCCGAGTCACCTACTCGAGTTCGTAATCACTACACCAATCTCCTTATGGCGAGAAGCCTTCACAAAGTCGCCTCTTTTTCCGGTACTAGGCTAACCACCGGTTCTTTCACACCAAGGTGAACCACACCTACACAACGTCGCCTACCCTTTATAAGGTACTAGGCTAAGTACCTAGTTCTTTCACCTCCTGTGAACTACACCTTCACAACGCCGCCTACCCTTTATTAGGTACTAGGCTAAGCACCTAGTTCCATTGCAATAGAGGAACTACTACCACACTACACCAACGACTAATCCCAAAGGAGATCTACTCCTTTACAACATCATCAAGGATATCAATATCCTTGAATCCTATACTAGTCTATCTTGTACATCGAAACACACCATATCGAATGTACATCTAAGGCACCTTTCACTAATGCCTTTGACTAGATCTACAAGACACCTTTCACTAATGTCTTGTGTCTGTTCGAAGCACCTTTCACTATTGCTTCTTTGTCTTGACTTCTAAGCACCTTTCACTAATGCTTCTTTGTCTTGACTTCTAAGCACCTACCACAAGTGCTTATCCTATAGACGATAGATACCTATCACTAATATCTTCGTCTTGACACTTGAGACATCTTTCACTAATGTCTTCAACACTACACTTCTTTTTAAGAAGAAGAGGGATCATCAACAAGAAGACTTCAGTAGCCTTGATGATGAGGAAGCATGGCAACTCATGGACTTGAGCTTGCTCGACTTCAAAGGTGGTGATCTTGCCTTTAAGAGGAACCTAAAAGATCACACAAAAACAAAACTACAGATCTCTTGGATCTAATGGTGAGAGTATTAAAGGTAAAGTAATGAAGAAATGGCTCACTATTTATAGAGGAAAAATCCTACTGTTCCTCGAATCCCACGGATCCCTTCCACTTGAACCGGCTTGCACAACGCTAGGGATCCGTGGAACGCTCCTCTTTGCCCATGGGTATTTTTGGTTATGGGTCATGGGTCATGGGTTATGGGTTGATCCATGGTTTTCTTTCTAGATACAATGTACCTTAAGGATACAATGAACTTGGTTAAGTGGTATATATAAAACCATGGGTTATGGGTCAATACTATTTGCTAGTTTCTACCCATTTTAGTATTTACATGTTTTTACCCATTTTAGTATATACATGTTTTTTACCCATTTTAGTATACTTAATTTAAGTATATGCTAACTCAATATGTAAACACTAGTTGTTGTACATATATATATATATATATATCTAAATCATAAAACCACTTATAATTGTTTTATTGTTTTATGTGAAAGTGTAAATATGTTAGAAACTATTAGTTCAAACCATTTACGTATTTTATTTGTTTCGTTAAAATGATTTTACGTTTGTTATCGACAAAACATTAGAAGATCGTAAAATATTAATAAACGTTTTTACGGTTTATTTAAGATCGTAAAATATTAATAAACGTTTTTACGGTTTATTTGTATTAACAATCTCCCCCTTTTTGTTGATGACAAAACACAAAATTATTTTAAGGAAAAGCTAAAATTCGTAAAAATTTGAATTTGTAGTTTTTACTTTCTTCTCCCCCTTTTTGTCAAAACAAAAAGTGTTTGAAGGAAAGCAACACGTCATTTTTAATAAAAAAATGTGAAAGAAAAAAGAAATGGAGAGCAAGTAACGGGAAAGGATCTCGTCTTTACTCCCCCTTGACGAGTTCATCCCTATGTAAGGGCGTCAAGAAAGTGATACTAATCTAGTTTGTTTGCAAGTAAGTTTGCAAAAGATTTCGTCTAAGTGACGAATGTACTCCCCCTTGATGATTGCAATTATGCAAGGGGATGTCATGAAATGTAAACCTAGTATTGCAAGTAATTTGCAATGTATTGCTTTGACATAAAGCTCCCCCTAGCTTTAGGATGTCAAAGTCTACATGTGTAAATTGAATAACTACAAAACAAAGGTTAGAAAGCAAGTATAATTCACAATTTCCTGCAAATGTGGTCCAAGTTAGTAGAAAGAAAAATTCTGAGGGATCCGTATTAGCTGATAAATTTCAACAAAGGTGATATAACAAGTAATGTTATCACAAAAATGATATATGAATACAAGGTAATCATATGCTCAGAAAAATAACAGGTAGCATGTAATTCCATTTAATAAAACTAGAGTTATGATATACATGACTCTTAAAACTAAGAAAATAAGAAAATACATGATTAGGAATTTCTAAACCAACTAACGCTTGATGCTAGGATACCACTAAAATCTTCTAGCTCAAGTTTTGTTTAGGTTTGATCTCGTCGAAACGTTCGAGGAGATGATAGAACATGAAACGTTGGTCTTCTCGTACTTCATGTATCAAACTTTCAACATGTTGACAATGATGGCAATCTTTTTCATGGCTAGGTAGTGGTGGTGGATGAAATGAAATGGCTTGATGCGAAGGATCAAGTGAAGCGGCTTGAGGAGCTTCAAACGATGGAGGGATTGGTGGAGGCGCATTTGAGAATGGCTCGACCAAGAATGATGGTGATGGTAGAGAAGTGTCAACTTCCATATGGTCGGGTGGTTGACTTTGATGATTACTTATAATCCAAATGGGATTATATGATGGAACGCGAAAAGGAAGTTTCAAGTGTTGGCTCAACACTTTGATTTTGAACCATTATTCCTCCTAATGAGGAGAATGTTGTCGGCGGAAGCGGATGAGACGTCCTAGGAGGCAAGTCCTCTAAATTGTAGAGGTGTGGTGATGATAGTGGGGATGTAAATAAGATAGCTCTAGGAACCAATGGTGATGGTTTAGTGGAAATGATATTGTTTGGCCTAGGAGGTATGGTGGTGTTTGGCATAGGTAGTTTTGTGTGTACTATCCTTTTAGGAGTTGGTTTGATTGGTTGAGGAAGGATCCTATCATTTGTTGGCTTGACCGGAGATGATTCGGTTGAAGAGATTTCGTGTATAACACGAGCCTTTTTCATGGGTGGTTCTTTGGTGGATAAGTTACTACCTGGGGTTTTCCTCATGATGATATTGTTTCAAGAGGTTGTAAGAGTTGAAATTTAGGATGAGAGTGATGACTATAGAGGTCCTAACAATGTGGTTTATAAACTATTAGTTCAAACCATTTACGAATTTTATTTGTTTCGTTAAAATGATTTTACGTTTGTTATCGACAAAACATTAAAAGATCGTAAAATATTAATAAACGTTTTTACGGTTTATTTGTATTAACAGTAACGATGGGAACATTACTTGGCTTCACTACTTTCTGCATTCCTGGTCTAGAAGTGCTGGGATCTGAAACTCTAGGAGGCACATCAAAGGTTGCTTGCTTGAATTTCGACATGGAACAAGGCACATCAAGAGTCACATGCTTGGCTTTAGGCATAGAACAAGGCACAACTATTCTATCTTGCCTATTGCTAGATTTTGGACTTGTGACAATTACATACTCTAAGAGTTCCTGAGATCGTTTGGCATCCATGCAGGCATAGGCTATAGTACTATCAAAAGGTTTTTCTAATCTTTCATCTTCAACTATCTCACGGAGACCCTTCAAACTTTCCTTAAGGTATGAGAGATATGCTTTATGTGCAAGTTCATTATTCCTAATGGGCGGGGGAATATATAACATATCGATAGCATACTTATCACAAGCAGAAGCCTTAGGAATAGAATATTTGCAATTGCAAAGCAAGATGCTCAACTTCCAATTTAGAAAACTGTTTCACCAGGTTATCATGATCATCCTGTTCAACTTTCTCATGCAATTTAGAGTTAGTTTTCTCAAGCTCAATGACACGATCATGGGAGACTCTCAGAGCAACAGATAATTCATGAAATTGAGATGTAATTGAATACCCGCGGGCAGTAAAACACATCTTGAGTGATACATTCAAAAATCAGATTCTCATTTAAGGTATGCAAGTTCTTCCTCTCAATCTCATTATATTTTAATTCACGCTCATAGTCATTGACCTCAACTATCATTGCATCAAATTCCTTTTCCATTTCTTTAATATCTGAATTTATTCCCTTTTTAAGACTCTCAAATTGACCTTTTAATTGTTTAAAGAAAGGCATAACCTCAGTTAAATAACACTCTTTAGTTTGCTCAAAACCCCTTTCCCCCTCAGTTATCCATGTAGGTGTGATTCTCTTCTTACATGTTTTCTCAAAATCAACAAACAGTTGATAAACAACATAGAGGTTGATTAAGGTTTTGCTATTAGTGGCAATAGATCTAGGAACTAAATGCATTGGTGTATTAGGAGGATACACAGTTGCTTGAGGCAATTTCCTACAAGGGGGATTCTTTTCAACAAGATTTTCAGCTTTTTGCATATCCATATCTTTCTTCCAAAAAATCTGTTCTGGGGTTAATTGAGTTTGAGGCTTAAACATATTAAGGGAGATCCAATTTTCCTTTGTGTAATCATGAGGTTTGATCGTTATGTTTTTTTCTTTACATGCAGGATCGTTAGCTTTTATCCATTTTCTCCCTAGATGCAACATCTAATTTTCTATCTTCCTCAGTGCACTCAATGCAACTAGGTTTCTGTCTAGGTTTAAGAATCTCATTGCCATCATAGATTACATTATGAGCAGCTCTAGCCTTTTTAACTACCTCAGGATTAGGTTCCTCAACAAGGGGAATGTTATGCTTATCGCTTAAGACTCTATGCTTAGTGATCAAGTGAGCAGTCTGAATGGTGTTCCCTTGTATGTACAACTTATTTTCAAGCTTGTTTTTCAACGTTTTTAGATTGGAAAAATCATTCAAAAGTTTTGATTCCTTAGCATTGAATTCTTGCTTAAGCATTTTCACATTTTCTTGAAGTTCTTGTTTTTGCTTAGCAGTTTTAGAAAGCTTTTCTTGTAAGGAATTTAACTCTTGTTTTAAAACTTCTTCCCTAAAATTGCTTTTTCTAATGATTGTACGCATTTGGTCATCCATTTCCTGCTCACGGGTTGTCAACTCAAACTTAGCCCGCCGTTCATATATAGCTACTTGTTCTTTATAGACATTCACCGTAGATAATGAATCATCGTGACACATGCTGTATTCATCAAAAACATAGTCATCATTGATCGGAAGATGCATTACTTGGTACACTCTCACTTTCACTTTGCTTCACATATTGAACATATGGGACAATATTGCTATTACCCTCATCATCAATATCTGATTTATAAGTTTCAAGAGATTGTACTTTATTATGCATTTTTTGCTCATCAACTTCATCATATAGTTTTAATACCTCTGAAATGATTTTATCTTTGGATGGACCAGCCTGTTGTGGTGGAGAGACCTTTGGAGAGACCATAGGTGAGATGCTAGCCATGAAGATTGTTTGGGCAGTAGGTTCATCATCGACGCCGAGTCAAATGCATCACAGTCAGCTACTTGAAAGGCATTTTGATGATTATCACCTATCTCCTGAATTGGCTGTTCATCAACATCAGCATCATAGGTTCGCATTTCCTCATCAAGAAACAACAACTCCTCTTCATCCAAAGCTTCCATTATCCTCGAGCTTGCACAAACATCTTGTCTCAAGTATTCTGCATTGTGTGGACGTTTTGGAGATGTGCAGTGCCTAGCAATATGTCCCTCACCACCACAGTTGTAGCACTTAATTGGCTTTGCTTGACCTTATTTCCATTCCTTCCTCGATTCTGATTTCCAATGTAACCTCCACCTACTCCACCTCTTCCCTGTTCATATTGCCTTCCTTGAACTGTTGCACCATAATTTTTCCATCTCTGACAATCGCATGATTGTGAAGGTTGGATGCGCCTGATCTCATTGTTAGTGTGAAGATGTTGGTGTGGATTGAGAGTCAAGTTTTGTTTAACCATAAGAGCCAATTGATTGATGAAATGTCCCATGACTGCATCAGCATCAGCTTGTTTGAACATTGGATCGGGAATGATTTTGTGTTCTATGATTTGGAAGGATTGGCTGATATGTTGTTCAGTTGAGATTTGGATTGGTTGTTGCACGATTTTCCCGAGAAATTTAGGTCTAAAAACTTAAAAACCTCAATAACTTTTGTTCGGAGCGGATTTAGGCCTAGAAGATTAACCTGAGTTCATTCGGCGTGCCATTCTCCTCGTTCTCACGGTCGTTTTGATGGGTAGAACGTTGAAAACGGAGTTACGGATCAAAAGTTATAGCTGTTTGAAGTTTTGTCAGGAAAATTCAACAAGTCGATAGAGACAAGTCGCTATAAACCTTGAGAACAAGTCTCTAAGTAACCAAGTCGCTAAGACCAAGTCGCTAGGACCCAAGTCGCTGGACACAAGTCGCTAAAGCACCAAGTCGCTACACTAAATAAGTCGCTAAACAAAGAACTCGCTAAGGTCCAAATCGCTAACACCAAGTCGCTAAGAAACTTAAGTACAAGTCGTTAACAAAATTGAAAGCAAGTCGCTACCTTCACCAAGTCGCACCCGAGTGGAGAATCCACTACGTGTACTGTTTGTCGGCTTGTCTCAAAAGACAAGTCGCTAGGACCAAGTCGCTACCAAAAAGCACTACAACTCGCTACTTTTTACTGAAGCAAGTCGCTAAGATGAAATTCACTACGAGAACCAAGTCGCTAGCAAGAAAAACTTAAAAAACACACTTTTCAATCCAAACCAAGCTCAAACACAGTGATTCAAGCTTTCCAAATCAAAACCCAAGCACTTACAATGATTCTTAACACAAAAGTACACCCAAAATTCAAACTTTAACACAATAAATGATCCAAATGATGCAAAAACCACTAAACATTTTCAAACTCTAAAACCATCTAAAAACCACTAGAAATCCAAGGATATGTAAGAGATGATCAAACCATGGCTCTTGATACAATTTGTAACATATTGGATTTCACAAACACACTAAACCATAATCACAAGTAGGCGTATAAGAGGTTTTAGAGAGAGAAAGTTAGAGGTTGGGAACTTTAGTGAGAGAAAGAAGAAATCTTATTATGAGCTCCAACTCTCTACCTTGGGAGGTAGAGAGTATTTATAGTCATTACATAAAACGCCACCTATCGGCCGCTGGATCGGCATACAAAGGTAAAGACCCGTCATCCTCCACGGTGTTACATAAACTAAATACTACTTAACTTATAATAATCTACGACTACGAGCTTACTAACGATTACATATACTTGAGGTGACCGACTCTTTAATACTTGGATTTACTAAATCCTAACAACCACATTGCGATGTGCAATTCCTGACCAATACGTATACAAGAGACACACCCAATGCGATGTGCAATTTCTGACCTAACCATGATAAGAAACATACATGAAAATACAAGAAATACACACTTTACAAAAAGTAACCAACTATAGACTTAATCTATAGGGTAGGCTAAAGTGTATATGTGTAACAAAATATTTATATTGGGTGTAAAATTTATCTTATTTCAATTATAAATCAAAACTAGTATTTAATAATTTAACATAAGAATAATTTCATAGATGCATGCATTTGTCCATTCATGAATTATTGCACTTCGTACACTTCCAAAGATTATATGAATTCAAAAAACCTTTCTATTACTTATCGTCCTCGCTCAAGTAATTTCTCAAAAAAAAGTTTTGATATTCCATTGTCATATTTCATATTAATGAAAACAAGTATGACCATTATCATCTTTATATATTTAATGTGTCTAGAAAAGAATATTCAATCATAATTAATTGCTTAAGTATGATTAATAATCTTGTCATAAAACATGCATTAAATATGTGTACAATTTTGTCCATATGATTTCTACATAAAAATTCAAACCACTAGGGTTTTTCATCTCTTTGAAGAAACTCATTTCCATTTTCTAGTCTAACTATTAAGATAAATCAAATTTCCAAAATTGATTATCATTATGAACAGCATCTTTAACATTCATAGTATGAGTAATTTTCCCAATTCAATATTTGGTAATCCATCATAATGATTATCAGGTTTACTATAATCCTGTAACTCATGTTCTTCTCAGCATATAAATCAAATATCTGAGATATCCTTGCAGATCTATGAATGAAAATTCCATCATCTTGAGGTTAACATTTCATATCTAGCCTCATCATGATATTTACTAGTGTATTTAAGAAGATTATGTATCTTGTAATTTTATCTTTCAAGATAAAAAAAACTCCCACTTGCCTTTTGTAATATATAGACTATCTATATATACTTAGCAATTAGAGCAAAACTACATTGTTCTCTTTTTGGGACATTACAAATACACACTGATAATTCCTGACTTTAGTTTGTTAATAACCTATTTATAAGTAGTTTAACAAATTCAGAATCTTCAATTTTAAAACTTAATGTGATTCATCATATTCTATAATAAAATGGTGTTTTATTAATCTTCTAGGTTGGAGTCATATTGAGTATATTCAATCATACTCAATTTTCTAACCTTGTTACTTTTTAAAAAGAAGTTATGATTATCTTGAATCAAACAAATCAAATAGAGTTTGATTCTCCTAACTGAACATACCATCAACTTGTGGCATTTATTAGAATTAATATTGTAAGACAATCTAACAATATATAAGATAAACATATTCCTTTTGGCTTACCTATTTACCAAGTCAACTTAATGGTATAATAGACTTTCCAAGCCAATTGCATGCTTTATAACACAAGTACTCTTTAACCAAGTCACTTCATATTCATGTCTCATCAAGAAAATATAAACTGTTATAATCCCATTTAACGTTATAAATCATTGATCAACTCAATGACTTCTTGTATATGTCTTGATTAAAAAACCTAACAAGTTAACGCCTTACTTTATTATAAGTCTTAAAAGACTTTATGTTTATGTCTTTACAATGAATCATAAACATGTTTAACTAAAGTAATTATGAACACAATTCTTGGTTTCAATAGTAATTTCAAGTTAATTTATTTACTTCATAATAATGTAGGACTACATTATCTTTCATTATGTCATTCCAAAATACATAAATAAACAAATTGAAGTAGTATCAGATTACTTCATTTATTTATGTCATTCTAATAATACATAAATATTTAATTTGAAGTAGTCTTATATATCATTTTGACACATGTTCTAAATACTTGTCTAATTTAGAAACTGCAAATATGTCCATGCAAGGTCTGACTTCACATGGAGATTTACTTTGTTGTTGCAATCTCGTCAAGTTCTCACATGACGTAAATTGCAACACCAAGTGTTTCTTGAATTAGATATTTACAAGTTATATTAGAACGTTAGTCTCTTACCTTGTAGTCAAGAGAATCCATTAAATCATATACTTATATGTTGTACCTTTGCACACAATATAGACTTCTCCCACTTGTGCATGGAACAACATCATGTAGCAGATAAACAACACAACATATGTTTGTTTATATGACCAATATGATTGTGTCATTGACATTAGCATAACTAGTAGATGTAGAACCACTTCATTGTCTAACAAGGAAACGTGCATGACTATCCTTGAAAACATAAGTGTCTACAAGTGGAAAGTAATTATCTTAAGACATTCTAGAGATAATCTGGGTTACTACCAAGATGACAAAGCTTGTAACTCCCACTGAATTAGAGATCATTACATTAATTCCTTATTCAAGAATAAGAACATAATACTTCCACTGGATTTGACAACATTGTAAGTGTTTCATTAACCAGTGAAAGAAAATAATGTTCTATTTACTTCCCTACACTTTTGAGAAAGTCCATACATAACAATTACTTATGTACTAAAAGAGTGTATTCTACTAGGTAGATGATGAACTATCCATCAATGCTATTAACTTGAAACATTAGGCATGCAATTTCTTTCTTAATAGTTCTATTCCAACAATTGTAAGCAGTACTTTTAAATGGTCAAAACAAAACAATTAGATAAAATATGCTAGTTTGTCTTTTACCAAATATACAGTAATTAGTCTAGCTTCTAATTTAATAACTCAGAAATATGCAATTTTCTTAACTATTAAAATTTGCTTACGAGTTATGTATTTAGAATTTAGACAATATAATTGTCCTATCATACCTTTCTTCATTCATGAAAAGGAATAGGATTGAATCTCACTCTTTCTTATGAAAGAGGACTAGGTTTATTCTTTTAGCAAAGTTGACTCAACCAAAACCCATGTGTAGATCAATTTACCAATACAGAATAACCTACGCCGTTTGTTTAATGTTGCATTACTACATTTAAAGAATTAGCAAAATTCAATTTTAGTATTTTCGATAATTAAACTTTTCAAGAAAATAAAATACCCAAGGTAATATTCATATAATCATAGAATTTTCTCAAAAACTAGGATCCAAATTATCATAGTTCCATTACATCAGTTGATCTGCTAGTAACGAAAGCACATAATAAGGTAATCAGTCGAACAATAATTGGCAAACAATTTCCAATTCCTAGATCATTATGGGATTTATATTTTCCAACGCTATTGCAAATATAAACATGTTTCATCCCATCTTATCCCTTGAGTCCAGTTCTCACTTCCTACTCAACTTAAGTGTCTAACTTAAAGAACTGCAAATATGTTCATGTAAGGTCTGACTTTACATAAAGATTTACCTCTCCATCACAATCTCACCAAGTACTGTCATGACGCAAATTGAAACTTCAAGTGTCCCTTTAATTAGATGGCATGTAACTTAATTTATAAAGGGTACTAGTTTTGAATTTATGTGGTCAAATCAAATATGTACAAAGATGTCATGCATTCATCTTGTAGCATAAATTTAATAAAAACTTTTTATTACTAATTCATAAAGATCAAATTATCAAAGTTTTGATTGAGGTATTGTGTTCACCAATTAAGGAATTTTGCGTTAATTATCGTCCATTATACCGTAATTTTGTATAAGTGTAAACACTTAGTGTTTCGGGTAATTACCACTGAAGTGGCGCATGGAGTTAAAACTAATTCGCCTTTAAGATGATTTTGTACGCATAGCCTACTTGGTAACTCCAATTTGACTGCAAGCAAAGCGAGAGTTGGTCAACGCGAAGCAATAACCTCCATCTTTAGGGTCACAATATTAATGCGCTCCCCTCCTAGTACTTCCCACACAATCGTCCAAATTGGGTGAGCCGTTCTCACTACCCAAAATTATCAATCAATTAAACTATTGAAAATTTAACTCTTCAAAAACAAATCAAATTTCACCATTGTTTAGACCGTATTATTTTTCTATTCAAATTACCCTTTGCTTAAAACTGTCTAACATAATAAACAAAAAAGTAAACAAATAAAAAATAAACAACTAAAAATAATGCGCACATAATTAACAATTTAATACGTGTAAACAAGTAGTCACATGCAACTTAATCGATAAAACCCTATTAATAATCAATGTATAGGTTAATTAATGTATATATTAATTAGGGCTTTCACTCTCTCAATTGAAAGTGAGCCACATACATCGACGAATTGATTGCGTAAACCCATAATTAATAATATACCAAATTGCACATAATTGATTCATTAATGTATATAATTGAAGTCTTCCCCAATTCAAGATTTATCGTAAATAAACATGTGTATAAAACTTAACAATTAATATTCGCATAACCAATCTTAATACTAAATATATATATATATATGTATATATATATATATATATATATATATATATATATATATATATATATATATATATATATATATATATATATATATATATATATATATATATATATATATATATATATATATATATATATATATATATATATATATATATATATATATATATATATATATATATATATATATTTCAGGCTACGACGTAATGGCATGACTTATAAATATCGTTGGAAGGTATTAGTTATCGGAAATCAACAATTACTAAACTGTTAAAAGGTTTGAATTTATTGTTTAGAAGATAGAATATTATTTAAATTATAATTTGAAATAAAAATTATTTATAAGAGATGTTACATGTTTTTATCTGTATCGTTGGAAGGTATTAGTTAATAGAAAAGAATATATAAACGTATGCATTTGTCTTTTTAATTCATTAAAAATGAAGAATACTTGCGGGTTGACAATTATTGAAATGTTTAAGGTATATATACATATATATATATTTTTTTGATGAGATAGTATACGATTTTTAGAGATGGTGACCGACCACCAAAGACATATACGCATTTGAGACAATGTTTTACGTTTTTATTATCTAACTCAAGGAAAAAAGATAAGAACTTAATACTTACTTGCCACTAAGATGCAAATCACAAAACTCATTCGGGTGATAACTATAAAACATATGATAATAATAATATGATACCCCGCTCCGGCGGGATCGGGCATGTTGTTGATAATAATAATATGATACGGAATAATTTTTGATAGCATGGACTGAATTTGGAACCACCAGGTGAAAAGAATAATTTTCAAATAAGTTAATCCAAACATTTCCCCAAAGTATATGTAACCCAACACCAATTAAAAATCCCAACAACCAAACTCTAAAAACTATCAATAAGATGTAAGCTTACTTAAATATTTAAGTTTTACTCATTCTGCACTATTCTTGAAAATAGAGTCTTCTCAAATACTCATCTAATAAAATAACTTTTTAAGTGAATAATTGAAACCGAAAGACTTTATTGATATGGAGAATAAATAACATCTAGAAATCCATCATTGGTTTAAACTTGAAGCTTAACACTTCGAAACGTTATTTATATTTAAAGATTCAACTTCTACTCATTATGAACTCTTTGCCTTTCCTTGCTTGTGTAGATGTTGATCCCGTCTCTTCATAAGATACCAAAGTGATTTCTGAATTACACTTATATATCTTGATTCAACATTATAAGGTTGTCGTACTACAAATGGTCACAGCAGTTGATTTTAAATTTCTTAATATACATATTTGATTCTGGTTTAAACATTACAATTAGAGGTAGAAAATGGGCAAGTCAGACATGAGTAAAAGTTACTTATAGGGTATATCTAAATTTATACATAAGAGAGGTACTTACTTCGCGGTGGTTTGATTATATAAGATCATAAGTAATCATGATAACCCTTCCTATTGACATTGCATGTAATCCTTGATCATCATGTCGAGAAAAGAAACAAATGATAGATTATAAAAATAACATGTAAGCATCAAGTGAGATAGAATGTCACAATTACTTAAAGATAACCATGACATACTACCTTTTTTTTTGTTTTTTGAAATAGGCAAATAAATGTTATATTTATTACATTTGACATATTCTTCAACTTAAAACCTCACCAAGTTGAAGCTATTGGTTGTAAGTTTAAAGTTGTTGATGATATGTCAATTGATGTCAATACATTATTTGTTGATTTGCTCAATACCTATTGCCACAATGGTTGTCTCTGAAAGAAAGAGTTTCTTCCCAATTTGAAGGCTCGCATAATAAATCGAAGAAGGCTAAAACCTATTGAACACAACCTTTTTACGTTATTTATGAAAATGCATTATCATTGAAACAAAACGAATTCTAGTATTACAGGGTAATAAAGAGGTGAAACGTCAAAATGATATTCAACAATTATAATAATATACACGTAAAATAAAAGAAAAGCCTGTACCTTGTCATTAAGCAGCCTCGACTGTTTCATCATTCAAATACTTATCTCATCTGTTCACGAAAATTCTATGTTGCTGCAAACTACGCATGATCAGGCTCCAACTTGATAGGAGGAAAACTTGGGCTTCTGCTAGTAGGTCAGCAGCAACAGTAATCTTG
>OU343219.1:235777977-235921740 GCA_910596185.1 Chrysanthemum makinoi
GTTGAAGCCACACAAAAAATTTACCATGAGCAAAAGCTCCTACAATAAATTGTCATCCAAGTTTTACGGGCCATTTAAGATATAGGCAACACAAGATGAACAATAAAACCTTTATTCAGATCTAAGCTGCAATAGTCAGCTTAGATTAAGTTTACAACAGTATCCAAATATTACAAGATTAGATTAATGTCAATGAGACAAGAATCATGTAAATGTAAAGACAAGACAAGATCAGTGAAATGATTAGAAAGAAGAGAAGAGAGTGATACAAAAACTGCACAATTGTGTGTGTAACCCTAGATAAAGGGACTTATTAAATAGGAGATTAAGTTTCACTAAGACCCCTCTAACGGCTATAATTGACTCATCAGCAGAAGCGATGAAGGCAGTGAGAAATGAACATCTTGGAACTTTAAATCTTTTATCCTTTGTCCAAGTTTAACCCTGTAATTAATCTGCAATGAACCATAACTAGAAGCCATTAGCAATTGATAGAATGATATGTTTGCCACAGATTATCACCCCAAAATTTAACATTCCCCTTAATCTGATGAGCAAACATATCAAACAATATCAATTTTCACACAAAAATTTATGCTGATAGACAGGGAGGTTCTTTGTGAGTATGTCTGCAGTTTGGTTTGAAGAGCCAATCTTTTTAGCATTTATAACACCTCTAGCAATTTTTTCCCTGATGAAGTGAACATCAATTTCAAAGTGTTTTGATCTTTCATGGAAAACAGGGTTGACAGCAAGTTGTAAAGCAGATTTGTTGTCACAGAAAAGATTGACAGGAAGATTGATATCAACTTTTAGATCTTTTAGGATTTTTTGAATCCAAATGATTTCCAGACGGCAGTAGACATAGATCTATACTTCTACGTGAAGATTTTGAAGTGTTTTGTTTTTTACTTTTCCATGAGATTAAACAATCATTGAAGAAAATACAATAACCTGTGACAGATTTTCTGGTTTTCTTGCATTTGGCCCAATCAGCATCACTATATCCTTCCAGATGATTTTGAGTTCTTTGAAATTGTACCTTAGACCTTTTCACGGAGCTCCTTTTAGATATCTCAGAACATTGAGAGCACATTTCAGATGAGATTTTAAGGGAGAATGCATATATTGTGAGACAATGACTGAGTATGAGATGTCAAGTCTTGTATGGGTGAGATAGATAAGTTTCCCAAGTAACTTCTGATAACCAGTGATGTTGACAAGCAAGGGGTCATCAGCAGTGGGAATGTATGGAAGCACAGAGTTGGGTTCCATAGGAGTGGACACAGGTTTGCACCCAAGAAGACCAAATTCTTTAAGGAGTTCTAGACAGTATTTTCTTTGAGAAAGACAAATGTCATTCCCAGTTTTTAAAACCTCAATGCCGAGGAAATATTTTAGATTTCCCAAGTCTTTGATATGAAATTTGGATTTCAGAAACTCTTTAAAAAGATTTATCTCATCAATACAGTTTCCAGTAAGAACAATATCATCCACATAAACAAGCAGAACAATAAACTTGTTATTCTCTGTTTTGGTGAACAAGGAGTGATCATTAACAGATTGAACAAAGTTATTTTCTTTTAAAACACTGACAAGTTTTCATTCCATTTTCTGGGAGCTTGTTTTAGGCCATATAGAGACTTGACAAGTTTACAAACTTTATTTTTATTGTTCTCATTACAGAACCCCTTGGGGATGGTCATATAGATATCCTCATCAAGATCTCCATACAAGCATTGTTAACATCAAGTTGAAAAAAGAGGCCATTTGTTTTCATTAAGGCAATAAGACATCTACCAGTAGACATTTTCACAACAGGGGAAAAAGTTTCATCATAGTCTATTCCTTCCCTTTGGTTATAGCCTTTAACAACTAATCTAGCCTTGTATCTATCAACTTCACCATTGGCTTTATATTTGATTTTAAAGATCCATTTGTACCCAATAGGAGTTCTATTAGTAGGAAGATCAGTTATATCCCAAGCATGGTTTTCATTTAAGGCCTCAATTTCAGAATTCATAGCATCAACCCAATTACTATCAAGGATAGCTTCTTCATAACAGGTAGGTTCAATACTTTTATTAAGACTAGATGCAAAGCAGTAATTATCTTTGTTAAGATTAGAGTAATTAACAACCTTTTCAACACCATATTTGACTTTTCCTTCTACAATAAAGTCGTTAAGATTACTGGGCAACTTAGAGACTCTGGTTGACCTTCTAGCGATAGTGGTGGCAAGCCTCTTTCTTGTTCAGCGAATCGGTGTAGTATCAGCAGAATCATAAGATGCATTAGCAGGATGTGATTCTTGTGATATGGTGCCCTCAGGGTGTGTATTATCATCTATAGATGTTGCAAGCGGTTCATCAATCCTAGTAGGATGACTTACCACTGTGCCATCATCATAGGATGTCACTCTCCCTTCATCATTGGGACTTATTTGTGAGTCAAAATTTTTTTTGTGATTTAAATCTTTTGGTACAAAGTTTCAACAAAGGTTTTGACAAAGTATTTTTCATTTTGAAGGGAAACAGTTTCATAAAATTTGACATCTCACGGAGTAAAAGATATTTTTTGTTTCTATGCTCAGGAGTTTATAGCCTTTCTTCTCATTTGAGTAACCAATAAGGACACTTTTTTCAGACCTACTACCAAATTTATCAGAGATGTTGAGAATGGTGGCATAGCATAAGCAGCCAAGGACTCTAAGGAGAGAGAGTGAAGGGTCATGCCCATACACTAGGAAGAAGGGGGACTTGCCAGACAGAACTGAAGAGGTAACCTTGTTTATGACATAGGCAGCAGTTAGAACACATTCAGACCAAAGATTTAGAGGTAATTTCCCCTGAAACATAAGGGATCTAGCTACATTAAGGAGATGCCTATGTTTCCTTTCTACAATACCATTTTGTTGTGGTGTATAAACACAAGAGGTTTGATGTAAAATTTCTTTTTCATGGAAAAAATGTTGGAGTTTATTATTGACAAATTCTGTCCCATTATCACTTCTAAAAATCTTGACATTGTGTTCAAATTGATTTGATAGCATATGAGTAAAGTTAACAATGGAAACATAAACATCATCCTTCCCTTTAAGCATATAAACCCACACTGCCCTGGAATAGTCATCAACAACTGTTAAAAATATTTGTAACCATCTCTGCTAGTGACTTTATATGGTCCCCATACATCAAGATGGACAAGTTGACCAATTTTAGTTGATTTATGTTCACTTAGAGGAAATGGTTCTCTGGTTTGTTTAGCTTTATTACAAGTATCACAGAGATGATCAGTTTGGATGTACTATCAAATTTAAGTGGGTTTAAGTATGTGTAAGACTTGGTAGGAGGGATGGCCAAGTCTTTGATGCCAAAGATTTTTAGAAACATGACAAACAGATATCAGTTATAAGAAAATCTTACATGTAGAATCAATATCAAACATATATAACCCATTGCATTGTTTACCAATCCCACAATCCTTTTTTGATGTAAATCCTGTATATAGCAATTAGATTCATTAAACCCAACAAACATCTTATTGTCTCTAGCAATTTTATGAACAGACAATGAGACTAACATTGTACTCAAGAACAACAAGTACATCAAAAAGAGTTAGGTCATTATTGACCTTTAAATCATCAATTTTAGTAATTAAGGCCTGAGTACCGTTGGGATGTCCAACAGTTAAGCCAAGATTTGAAATGTTAACAACATTGATTAAAAAATTTCAGAACAGTCATGTCTGATTTGCACCGAATCAACAATCCAACCAAGACTGATATTTCCAGATAGAGTTTTTGTGTTGTTGTTAAA
This sequence comes from Chrysanthemum makinoi, assembly GCA_910596185.1. Lineage (NCBI taxonomy): Eukaryota > Viridiplantae > Streptophyta > Magnoliopsida > Asterales > Asteraceae > Chrysanthemum > Chrysanthemum makinoi. The sequence continues at coordinate 235,781,796 of OU343219.1, forward strand.
AAATTTATTAAAGTTTACATTAAACTTGACACTGCCATTAAAGAAGGTTCCTGAAAAATTTTTACCTGCCAAGTTAGCATTAGCGATGACACATGTTGTCATTGAGAAGACTCATAAGTCCGGAGAGTTGTTCATTAGACAAGGAAGCGGAGGAGTTGCTAGCACTATCGGTGACATGATTAGTTTGTGAAACATTGTTACTGCGAAAGGTTTACCATTAGAATTCCTTTTAATATATCGGCGGGATAACCAACAAGATCATAACATCTATCAACAGTGTGACCAGGTTGTTTGCAATTAGTACATTTGAGATTCATGTTTGGTCCTCTGCTATTTGAGTTGTTACCATTATTAAAACCAGAACCTTTGTTGTTAAAGCCTTTTTTGTTATCAAAAATTTTTCCACCATCAGACGTTTTTGCAGCAAAGGCTGTAGCATTGGGTTTAGCAGAGCTATTCCCGGATGAAACATTTCTGAGATTCTTCTCGGAGACAACGAAGTTTTGACATTAGGTAAAGGATCTCGGTTTAAAATATTGCTTCTTATGGGGACATAGGAGTCATCAAGACCCATAAGAAATTGCATTAACTTGATTAGATGATTATGTTTTTCAAAATGTTTTGCAACCTCACAAGTGCAGGGAGGCAAGATGATCATACAATCAAATTGTTTCCATAAAGAGTTAAGGTTGTTATAATAATCAGCAAGAGAGGACCCACTTTGACTAAGAGAGTTTATATTTTTATGCAACTTAAGATAGAACCATCAACCTTATCATAGGTCTCTTTAAGATCATTCCACATTTCATAGCGGTTTTAGCATATATAGCACCAGCAAATTGTCGAGGTGAGAGAATTAAGAATCAAGTAACCACAACGAGTTACAAGTATCCCATTGATTAGCAAGACTAGGTTTGAATCATCTCTTATGCAAGTACCATCAATAAACCCTAACTTATTATGGTTCCTTAAAGCAAAAGTCATGGCCATATTCCATATTTTATAATTTTTCAGTTCAGTGAGTTTAATAGAAATAATGGGAGTACCATTGGTATTGTTGGGGTGTAAATAAAAGCATCACCAAAGGATAAGCTTTTCTCATTGGAAGAACCACCACCACCAATATTATCATCACCAATAGCCATAATGCAAACAATAAAATAGACAGATATAATAAAAGACAGACAAGAATCCGAGCAGAGATAATAATAAGAACAAATAGATAAATAAATGAGACTTTGTATATAAGAAACAACAAGCACCAAGCACTGGACTAGGGTAAACCAGAGCGGTATTCGTACCACTCACGGGTGGCGAGATCGGGATGTTAGTCTACCGTTTGCACCCACAAGACTTAAGTCTGTATGTTTGAAGAAATGATAAGACTTAGACTTACAGAGAAATATGCAGCGGAAGAACAAGTCACAATTACCATAGATTCACTTAGTCTAGGGCTAATTGTAAGCGGAAGATAACCAGTGACTACGCCAGTGGCAATAACCCCAAACCACCAATTTGTTGCCGAAGAGAATCAATGAACCTGAAGCTCTGATACCATGTACGAAAGTATAAACACAAGATGAACAATATTTATAGGATCTAAGTGCAATAGTCAGCTTAGATTAAGTTCTACATATCCAAATATTACAAGATTAGATTAATGTCAATGAGACAAGAATCATGTAAATGTAAAGACAAGACAAGATCAGTGAAATGATTAGAAAGAAGAGAGGAGAGTGATACAAAAGACTGCACACTCAAGTGTGTATAACCCTAGATTAAGGGACTTATTAAATAGGAGATTAAGTTTCACTAAGACCCCTCTACTTGGCTATAATTGACTCATCAGCAGAAGCGATGAAGGCTTGAGAAATGAACATCTTGGAACTTTAAATCTTTTATCCTTTGTCCAAGTTTAACCCCTGTAATTAATCCTGCAATGAACCATAACTAGAAAGCCATTAGCAATTGATAGAATGATATGTTTGCCACAGATTATCACCCCAAAATTTAACAAAGATCATTGAAAGAGTTGGTTAAGTTTCTCATGCTTTGGAATTTCCTACTACAAGTCAAATCCATAATGTGTTTCATGTGTCCCAGTTGAAGAAGTGTCCCAATGAAGTAAGTGCTAGTGCGAATCTGCCAAGTTGTGATGCGTAAGGATTACTAGCGAAAGAACCAGTGGCTATCTTAGAGAGGCGTTTGGGTAAAGTGAGAAATTCTCCTGTGATGTTTGTTTTGGTGCAATGGGATGCTGACAATTAATGTGGAAGATGCAACATGGGAAGTCTATGGAGATTTGATTCAAAGGTTTCCTCAGTTGGAACAAGCTTCTCGTGGTCAAGAAGCTTAAGGGGATGGATTAATACACGCATAATGATGAGTGTCTAAATACTCATCATTTTTATACTGTTTAGAATGCCAAAAACATCTGAAAACACTGAGAAATGCTTCAAAATGATAAAAATATCACAAACAAGTGTTTTATATGTTTTAAATGCAAAAACATCAAAATCGATGAAAAGCATTATCAAGTTTGCATAATTGGCGATTTTAGTCCCCAAGTTACAAAAGTTGTCAAAACTAGTCCCTGGTAATTCAAAAACTTGTAAAAAGTCATTTAAGGTCCATGAGATTCAAAAGTTGTCAAAATAAACCCTTCAAAGTTTAAAAATCATAAAATGACAACTTTAGTCCCCGAACTTTGGAAAAATGTCAAATATAGTCCTTGGTTAATTTAAAAAATGAAAATTATCAAATATTAACCTTGTACTATTTATAAATGACAACATTGGTCCTTTATGATAAGTTTTGGGAATTTACATCTTTAGTCCCTAAAAATCCAAAAATTACATATTAGGTCCTTAAAGTTTTAAAATAGTAAATTATATACTTTTGGTCCTTGTGTAATTGTTTAATGGCAGGTTTGGTCCTCAAAGTTTGGAAAGATGATAAATCGAGATCCTCAAGTTTGGAGAATACACTTTTAGTCCTTGCCCTTTTAATACTTAAACCAAATGGACCCTTTCTTGTTATTATTAACCCAAACTCAAGCCCAAAACCAACTCAGGCCCAAAACCAAACCAACCCGATTATTTAAAGCAGGATAAAAGGCCGGGCAGCATTCATCCCCTCAACTCACATTACCACTCCTGCACCCACACTGTAGCCTCCCTCATTTAATGCTTCCCATCTTTTTCCTCCTCAACACACTATCTATCACCTTTTGTCCCCCTCTCTTCACCACCTGGTCCAAAAACAATCAAAGATTGCTTGAGCTACTGTTCACCTTTTTGGTGCCAAATTGCAAATCAAAGGATAGGATTGCTTTGACTCATCCAATGGTGGTGGGAATAGCTCAGAAGCATGTGGAGAGTCTCATAGGTCTATATAAAAGAAGAAGGCGAGAGGATAACTCACTTTTGGACTATCCATTAGTCACGTAGTGTAATTTTACAAGCTTTCTTTAATTTAAATGTCATTTCATTTAAATGTTGTTATTTTACTTAAAATAGTGTAATGGAACTTAATTTTCAGTTTAATTGCAAGTTACTTTCAAGTTTCATATTTTGCTTAAATTTCCTTTAAATTTGCAAGTCATTTTAATTTCAAGTTATCTAGCATTTTAATGAATTCTATAGCTTGCATAAGCTCTTGACAAAGCTCACTAGGCTATTAGAACCATTAAACTAGCTAGAACTTTTAAATTCAGAAAATACAAAAAAATATAGAAAATGGAAAAATAATCAAAAATCTTGGGAAAATGAAGAAGATGATGAAGCAGGGTTGAATTTGGAGTTCTATTGGGTATTAGGAGCTTATTGGTAAGCTGATAGGTGTAACCTTGTCCATTTGTTCTGGGTCTCAGTCCTATTCTCATTTGTAAGCCATTTTTACAATTTTGCAAGTTCTTTGTTTTAATCCTTTTCATGTCTTGATTCTTATGTTTTCCTGTTTCTTAGTAGTTGTTTAGTGTTATCATAGTTTAATATAAGCATTTTGTTTATTTAGAATCACTTGTGCTATGAAATGAAAATAACTCAGTTGGATTGCAAATTTGACAAATCTGTGTTTCTTGCTTGAGTTCTTGAAGTTTTATACTCAAATGATCTTATTATGTGATAATTAAATGTTTGGAATCTATTTTAGACTCAAATTCAGTAAATACTTTGAAGTTCATGTGAAAAGTGAAATTAAAAGTGATTGGATTCTTTGATAAGCATAGATTCCATTGTCTATCTGTTGTTGTTTGTCATTGTTTTATGTTTACTTAGTAATATATAGCTCGGGTTAGCAATAAAAGCAGTCTTTTTTTTAAAAGTCAAAATCCTCTTTAAATTCACTTACTTTGTTAACTGTTAAGAGTTAGGAATACATTTTGCATCATATTAGCTTAAACTTATCTGTTAGCTTAATATCACCTTATCATAGCTTATTACATCATATTAAGTCAGTAGATTAAGTTTCAAATTCATTTTAGTCAAACTTTAGAGTTCTTGTTAAAAGTCAAATTTCTCAAATAGTCGTTTTTGAATAAAATGTAGAATTTTATTGTGTGCTTAATATTAGGATTTAGCTCATTAGCTTTTGGGATAGTTAAGTTTAGTTGCTTAACTAAATTACAAAAATATTAGTTTGTTATTTCTCACTTTTAAGTACTTAATTTCTAGCTTATTTTACTGTCTTTGCTACGTTTATATGCCCTGCACCACAGCTTTAGGGTCAAGTTCATGAGCTTGCATAAGCTTCATCACTTGACCCTAGCTTGTGTACTTGGCTTATTTGTGAAGTCTTTATGGTCTTTTTATTATTTGTATTCATGTTTTTACATTTCCAGCTTATTTAGTTAGCTTAATCAACCAAATCCTTTTGTCCCATCTCATCCACTTCACTGAAGCAAACAGTGAAGTGGAGTTGTTATCAAAAGCTTATAAAAGTTCCTATCTGAGCTTGAGCTTGTGAGCTTTGGCTTTTCACAAAGCCAAGCAACCATAATATTTAGTTCAGTGTTAGTTGAGCTCTTATTAGCTTATTTGATAAGTCTTGTGAGCTTGTGTTTGCCCATTCCTACAGTTCAAACCATGAACTTGCACAATTTCCACAAGCTCACCCCAAGCTCCTTAGTGATCACTAGTCTTTGTGGCTTGGCTTTTTAGGAAGCCAAGCTACCCATTTTATGATCATGTGCTTAAAACTCACCTTGCAGCTTATTAACCAGGGTGCAAGTAGCTTTTATGTGTCCCATTTTACTCATCATTCACGAGTCAAAGCAGGTGGTGCAGGACCATCTTCATAAGCCTCTCAAAAAGCTCATCGATGGGTCCCCTGATGAGCTTTGGCTTTTTGGAAAGCTAACCACCTCTGCTTGCTACTCCAATTCTCATTTTGGCCTTTTAAGCTTATTCTCTTAGCTTAAATGACCATTACATTTAGGCTGCGAGGGGGTGTTTGGATATGTAGTGCACTGGGAGTGTTTATTTGCTTATTTCAAGCTTATTTGCCAATTCCGGTGTACAAGCTTTGATATAATAGTTTATTATACTTGTACAAATATAATTTTGCTTTTGGTTTACAACGTATAGTTTTTTCAAGCTTATTTTGAGCTTATGAGTCCTTTGTGAGCCCATAAGCTCAACTGAATGATTCATAAGCTCATTAATTGCTTATATCTTTGTTTGTATAGTTCTATTTTGTCTTATATATATCTTATATGTTTATATTTAGTTTCATAAAGCAGAGAAAAGCCAAAAACAAGCTTTTGCTACAAGTCCTAGCTTCTATGTGGAAATTTAAGGCTATAAGCCATCTGTCATGGAAATAAGCTCCAACAGAGCTTATTTCCAAGTTCAAAAAATTGTTTTGTTAAAACTCCATATTTTAGCTTAATAAGCAGTTTTGCAAAAAGAAAAATTGAAAAATAAAATGTTTTGGCAAAAAGGGGTGGGGCTCGAACACGAGACCTCCCCTTATAGGAGAGTGTTAGCATTGTACACTGTAAGCCAAAAGCCCTTGGGTCTTTTACTTTTTAGTTGCATAAAATAATCTCTTATATCGTTTATTCCGTTTAGCTTATTAAGTGTTTTAGCTTATTACTAGCTTATTAGATGTAGTTTTTCAAGTTTTCTAATTTTCATAAATCTATATTAGTATTAAGTATTTTTACAAAAAGTTTCAGATTTTTCTCATAAGTTTTAGTATTTTTAAATATTTAATTAGTGTAAAAACTTATTTAAATCAAAATAAAAAATATAAAAGAAAAAAAAAATATAAATCTTTTTTCTAAAATTTTCTTTTATCAAATAGTATGTAATAAAATTAGTTTTACACTTTTAGGCCTTTTATTTTATAAATTTTACGTTTTTGCTTGCGCAATCGCGAAATATTTGTATATATCGCGCGTTTTCATTTTAGATCACTTTTTATGTTATTTAAGTTTACGTTTTAGTTAAGATAGTTTATTTAAATTTTTTATAAAATCACATAAACGTTCATCGATCTGTAAAAATAGTGATAGCGTTTATTTAATAGATTTTAACTTTTATTTTCTTTAATTTGCATTTAAGTCGCTAAGACATGCAAATCCCTACTATAGTTATAATTGTTTTGTTACGTTTACGTTTAAGTTAAGCGTCACGTTTGTATATCTTTTCGTTTTTAGGTTTTGATTTATGCGTTTCTTAATTGAACTAGGCTGTAAGAGCTATTACTATTCACATTAGTGTTAGTCATGATTCACTGTTTTCTATACTAATATTATTTTCAACAATTCAAGTCATTGTACGAGAACATCGCTCACGGGACATAAGCGATCCAGGATATTTTAATCCTTGGTAAACTTACATTTCTCTCGGTACATGCGCCCTTTTATCATCTGTTACGGTTGACCGTTCAGCGGTTGGCAATGTGACGGAGAAATAAAGAAGGTGGTTAGGGAGGAACCAAATTTTGGCGCCCATGCGGGGGGTATCTTTGCGTATTATGACTTGTATTTTGTACTTTGTTGAAATACCTATCCTTATATGTAAATTACATATACTTCATTTCATATAAACAATATAAAATACAAAAAGATTTTTATGGTTGAAATCTATATGTGCTTTGATTTGCATTTGATTTGTCAATTTTCCTAAATCTTGATATTCCTAGGTCTAAATTTTGGCTAAACACCATGTTTACACTAAAAAAGGATTTATTGTGCTTAGTATAATTCCTGGAATGTGATAGATTAGGTTTAAATCGTTATCATGTATTAAAAATCTCATTTAGGTTTCCTTTTTAGCCATTTCTTTGTATATATATATAAAAGTTATAAAATTACAAAAACATTTTAGTTTTACGTTTATATTATATCAAAAACAAAAGATTCTCCCTACCTTTATCTTCATAATTCGTGAGTGAACCCACAAATTTCTCGTCAATCATTTTCACTTTTCTTACCCATTTCTACCACCTAAGTGTGGGGTAATACCCCTTTGTTGTACATATATATAAAAACTTTGAAAATTCTGAGAAAAATAAAATAATTGTTGTGTTACCCCATTTAGTTTTGAATATTGAGGACAATATTCATTTCTAAGTGTGGGGGAAATTCTGGCGGTGATCATAAATGTACTCTTTTAGTCCCTTTTTCCCCAAAATGGCCAAATTTTAAAATTTTTTATTTAGTGGAAGTACTATGTACTAAACACAACAAATGGTAATCAGTCCACCATGTCTAACCCACATAAGGATTGGCTAATCGAGGAACAAAGCGGCTCTTGGTAAAGATATCTCAAATCCGTTTATGGCTTGCAATTTGCTCATTGTATGGTGTTGACTCACCATATCCTTAAAGTGAAGAGTTGGCTAGCCGCAAGTTTATGGCTTGTGGTAAAGCGAGTGGAAAATCCATAATTGTTGTCGACTCACCAAAGATAATATTGATAATTTATCTAAGAGTTGGCTAGTCGAGCAAGCGGCCGGTAAAGACAAATCAAATCCGTTACGACTTATGATTTGCTTAAAATCATTTGGTTATCATTATACCAAGGTTCTTACTTGAACTGAAACATTTGGCTACTCCAGAAGTAATGGCTTTTGGTAAAGAGATAAAATCCATTAATTTTTCTCAAAACATTGCTAGGGACTAGCAATATCTTAGTGTGGGGGATTGATGAGTGTCTAAATACTCATCATTTTATCTTGTTTAGAATGCCAAAAACATCTGAAAACACTTTCGAAATGCTTCAAAATGATAACAATATCACAAACAAGTGTTTTATATGTTTTAAATGCAAAAACATCAAAATCGATGAAAAGCGTATCAAGTTTATAATTGGCGGTTTAGTCCCCAGTTTCAAAAGTTGTCAAAACTAGTCCCTGGTAATTCAAAAACTTGTAAAAAGTCATTTAAGGTCCATGAGATTCAAAAGTTGTCAAAATAAACCCTTCAAAGTTTAAAAATCATAAAATGACAACTTTAGTCCCCGAACTTTGGAAAAATGTCAAATATAGTCCTTGGTTAATTTAAAAAATGAAAATTATCAAATATTAACCTTGTACTATTTATAAATGACAACATTGGTCCTTTATGATAAGTTTTGGGAATTTACATCTTTAGTCCCTAAAAATCCAAAAATTACATATTAGGTCCTTAAAGTTTTAAAATAGTAAATTATATACTTTTGGTCCTTGTGTAATTGTTTAATGGCAGGTTTGGTCCCTCAAAGAAGTTTGGAAAGATGATAATCGGATCCCTCAAGTTTGGCAGAATTACACTTTTAGTCTTTGGGCCCTTTTTAATACTTAAACCAAATGGACCCTTTCTTGTTATTATTAAACTCAAACCCAAACCAACAGGGCCCAAACCAAAAACGGTATTTAGTGGCGAGCCTTTGTTCATCCCTCCCAACTCCACACATTACCACTCCTGCACCCACACACTTGGCCTCCCTCATTTGCTTCCCTCTTTTCCTCCTCAACACACTATCTATCACCTTTTGTCCCCCTCCTCTTCACCTGGTCCAAAAACAATCAAAGATTGCGAGCACTGTTCACCTTTTTGGTGCCAAATTGCAAATCAAAGGATAGGATTGCTTTGACTCATCCAATGGTGGTGGGAATAGCTCAGAAGCATGTGGAGAGTCTCATAGGTCTATAAAAAGAGAAGAAGGAGCAGAGGATAACTCACTTTTGGACTATCCATTAGTCACGTAGTGTAATTTTACAAGCTTTCTTTAATTTAAATGTCATTTACAGTTTAAATGTTGTTATTTTACTTAAAATAGTGTAATGGAACTTAATTTTCAGTTTAATTGCAAGTTACTTTCAAGTTTCATATTTTGCTTAAATTTCCTTTAAATTTGCAAGTCATTTTAATTTCAAGTTATCTAGCATTTTAATGAATTCTATAGCTTGCATAAGCTCTTGACAAAGCTCACTAGGCTATTAGAACCATTAAACTAGCTAGACCTTTTAAATTCAGAAAATAAAAAAAAAAAAATATAGAAAATGGAAAAATAATCAAAAATCTTGGGAAAATGAAGAAGATGATGAAGCAGGGTTGAATTTGGAGTTCTATGGGTATTAGGAGCTTATTGGTAGGCGATAGGTGTAACCTTGTCCATTTGTTCTGGTCTCAGTCCTATTCTCATTTGTAAGCCATTTTACAATTTTTGCAAGTTCTTTAATCCTTTTCATGTCTTGATTCTTATGTTTTCCTGTTTCTTAGTAGTTGTTTAGTGTTATCATAGTTTAATATAAGCATTTTGTTTATTTAGAATCACTTGTGCTATGAAATGAAAATAACTCAGTTGGATTGCAAATTTGACAAATCTGTGTTTCTTGCTTGAGTTCTTGAAGTTTTATACTCAAATGATCTTATTATGTGATAATTAAATGTTTGGAATCTGTTTTAGACTCAAATTCAGTAAATACTTTGAAGTTCATGTGAAAAGTGAAATTAAAAGGAGTGATTGGATTTCGATAAGCATAGATTCCATTGTCTATCTGTTGTTGTTTGTCATTGTTTTATGTTTACTTAGTAATATATAGCTCGGGTTAGCAATAAAACGGTCTTTCTTTAGTTAAAAGTCAAAATCCTCTTTAAATTCACTTACTTTGTTAAGCATTAGAGTTAGGAATACATTTTGCATCATATTAGCTTAAAACTTAATCTGATAGCTTAATATCACCTTATCATAGCTTATTACATCATATTAAGTCATAGAATTAAGTTTCAAATTCATTTTTGTCAAACTTTAGAGTTCTTGTTAAAAGTCAAATTTCTCAAATAGTCGTTTTTGAATAAAATGTAGAATTTTATTGTGTGCTTAATATTAGGATTTAGCTCATTAGCTTTTGGGATAGTTAAGTTTAGTTGCTTAACTAAATTACAAAAATATTAGTTTGTTATTTCTCAGCTTTTTAAGTACTTAATTTCTAGCTTTTTTACGTCTTTGTACGTTTATATGCCCACTGCACACGCTTTAGGGTCAAGTTCATGAGCTTGCATAAGCTTCATCACTTGACAACTTAATGTCAACTATTTGTGAAGTCTTTATGGTCTTTTTATTATTTGTATTCATGTTTTTACATTTCCAGCTTATTTAGTTAGCTTAATCAACCAAATCCTTTTGTCCCATCTCATCCACTTCAGAAACAAGCGGTGGAAGTTAGTCAATATCAAAAAGCTTATAAGTTCTATCGAGCTTGGCACACAAAGCCAAGCAACCATAATATTTAGTTGATGTTAGTTGAGCTCTTATTAGCTTATTTGATAAGTCTTGTGAGCTTGTGTTTGCCCATTCCTAACAGTTCAAACCATGAACTTGCACAATTTCCACAAGCTCACACCAAGCTCCTTAGTGATCACTAGTCTTTGTGGCTTGGCAGGAAGCCAAGCTACCCGGCTATGATCATGTGCTTAAAACTCACCTGCTGCTTATTAACGGGCGCAAGTAGCGCTTTAATGTCCATTTTACTCATCATTCAGCGAGTCAAAGCGATTGGTGGGACCATCTTCATAAGCCTCTCAAAAGCTCATCGATGGGTCCACTTGATGAGCTTTGGCTTTAAAATAACCACTCGCCTTGCTACTCAATTCTCATTTTGGCCTTTTAAGCTTATTCTCTAGCTTATAATACATTTATTTGCGAGGGGGTGTTTGGATATGTAGTGCACTGGGAGTGTTTATTTGCTTATTTCAAGCTTATTTGCCAATTCCGATGTACAAGCTTGTGTATAATAGTTTATTATACTTGTACAAATATAATTTTGCTTTTGGTTTACACTTTATAGTTTTTCAAGCTTATTTTGAGCTTATGAGTCCTTGTGAGCCCATAAGCTCAACTGAATGATTCATAAGCTCATTAATTGCTTATATCTTTGTTTGTATAGTTCTATTTTCGTCTTATATGTATCTTATATGTTTATATTTAGTTTTAATAAGCGAGAAAAGCCAAAAACAAGCTTTTGCTACAAGTCCTAGCTTCTATGTGGAAATTTAAGGCTATAAGCCATCTGTCATGGAAATAAGCTCCAACGAGCTTATTTCCAAGATTCTAAAATTGTTTTTTGTTAAAACTCCATATTTTAGCAATAAGCAGTTTTGCAAAAGAAAAATTGAAAAATAAAATGTTTTGGCAAAGGGGTGGCAGAGGCTCGAACCTGAGACCTCCCCCTTATAGGAGAGTGTTAGCATTGTACCTGTAAGCCAAAGCGCCCTTGGGTCTTTTTCTGTTTTAGTTTGCATAAAATAATCTCTTATATACGTTTATTCTCGTTTAGCTTATTAAGTGTTTTTAGCTTATTACTAGCTTATTCAGTGTAGCTTTTTCAAGTTTTCTAATTTTCATAAATCTATATTAGTATTAAGTATTTTTACAAAAAGTTTCAGATTTTTCTCATAAGTTTTAGTATTTTTAAATATTTAATTAGTGTAAAAACTTATTTAAATCAAAATAAAAAATATAAAAGAAAAAAAAAATATAAATCTTTTTTCTAAAATTTTCTTTTATCAAATAGTATGTAATAAAATTAGTTTTACACTTTTAGGCCTTTTATTTTATAAATTTTACGTTTTTGCTTGCGCAATCGCGAAATATTTGTATATATGTAGCGTTTTCATTTTAGATCACTTTTTATGTTATTTAAGTTTACGTTTTAGTTAAGATAGTTTATAAATTTTTATAAAATCACAATAAACGTTCATCGATCTGTAAAAATAGTGATAGCGTTTATTTAATAGATTTTAACTTTTATTTTCTTTAATTTGCATTTAAGTCGCTAAGACATGCAAATCCCTACTATAGTTATAATTGTTTTGTTCGTTCGTTTAAGTTAAGCGTCGTTTGTATATCTTTTACGTTTTTAGGTTTCGTTATGCGTTTCTTAATTGAACTAGGCTGTGTGAGCTATTACTATTCACATTAGGTGTTAGTCAATGGTTCTGTTTTACTATACTTATATTATTTTCAACAATTCAAGTCATTGTACGAACATCACGCCTCACCAGGGACATAAACGATCAAGGATATTTTTAATCCTTGGTAAACTTATTTCTCTCGGGCTTAGCCCTTTATCATCTGTTACGGTTGACGTTCCTGGCGGTTGGCAATGAGAAATAAAAATTGGTTGGGAGGAACAAACACAAGCGCCCTTTGCGGTATCTTTGCGTATTATGACTTGTATTTTGTACTTTGTTGAAATACCTATCCTTATATGTAAATTACATATACTTCATTTCATATAAACAATATAAAATACAAAAAGATTTTTATGGTTGAAATCTATATGTGCTTTGATTTGCATTTATTTGTCAATTTTCCTAAATCTTGATATTCCTAGGTCTAAATTTTGGCTAAACACCATGTTTACACTAAAAAAGGATTTCGCTTATAGTATAATTCTGGAATGTGATAGATTAGGTTTAAATCAGTATCATGTATTAAAAATCTCATTTAGGTTTCCTTTTTAGCCATTTCTTTGTATATATATATATAAAAGTTATAAAATTACAAAAACATTTTTAGTTTCGTTTATATTATATCAAAAACCCAAAAGATTCTCCTTACCTTTATCTTCATAATTCGTGAGTGAACCCACTCCAATTTCTCGTCAAATCATTTTCACTTTTCTTACCCATTTCTACCACCTAAGTGTGGGGGTAATACCCACTTGTTAATACATATATATAAAAACTTTGAAAATTGTAAATCTGAGAAAAATAAAATAATTGTTGTGTTATCCCATTTAGTTTTGAATATTGAGGACAATATTCATTTCTAAGTGTGGGGGAAATTCTGGCGAATTTGATCATAAATGTACCCTTTTAGTCCCTTTTTCCCCAAAATGGCCAAATTTTAAAATTTTTTATTTAGTGGAGTACTACTATGTACTAAACATAACAAATGGTAATCAGTCCACCATGTCTAACCCACATAAGGATTGGCTAATCCAGGAGCAAACGGCTCTTGGTAAAGATTTCTCAAATCCGTTTATATGGCTTGCAATTTGCTCAAAATTGTATGGTTCTCAACTCACCATATCCTAAAAAGTGAAGAGTTGGCTAGCCCTTAGTTTATGGCTTGTGGTAAAGGCGTGGAAAATCATAATTGGTAATCGACTCACCAAAGATAATATTGATAATTTATCTAAGAGTTGGCTAGTCGAGCAAGCGGCTACGGTAAAGACAAATCAAATCCGTTCACGACTTATGATTTGCTTAAAATCATTTGGTTATCATTATACCAAGGTTCTTACTTGGTGAAACATTTGGCTACTCTAGAAGTAATGGCTTTTGGTAAAGAGATAAAATCCATTAATTTTTCTCAAAACATTGCTAGGGACTAGCAATATCTTGAATGGGGGATTGATGAGTGTCTAAATACTCATCATTTTTATATTGTTTAGAATGCCAAAAACATCTGAAAACACTTTCAATGCTTCAAAATGAAAGAAATATCACAAACAAGTGTTTTATATGTTTTAAATGCAAAAACATCAAAATTGATGAAAAGCATTATCAAGTTTGCATAATTGGCGTTTTAGAAGTTTCAAAGTTGTCAAAACTAGTCCTAGTAATTCAAAATCTTGTAAAAAGTCATTTAAGGTCCATGAGATTCAAAAGTTGTCAAAATAAACCCTTCAAAGTTTAAAAATCATAAAATGACAACTTTAGTCCAGAACTTTGAAAAATGTCAAATATAGTCCTTGGTTAATTTTAAAAAAATGAAAATTATCAAATATTAACCTTGTACTATTTATAAATGACAACATTGGTCCTTTATGATAAGTTTTGGGAATTTACATCTTTAGTCCCTAAAATCCAAAATTACATATTAGGCCCTTAAAGTTTTAAAATAGTAAATTATATACTTTTGGTCCTTGTGTAATTGTTTAATGGTAGGTTTGGTCCCTCAAAGTTTGGAAGATGATAAATCAGATCCCTCAAGTTTGGCAGAATTACACTTTTAGTCCTTGGGCCCTTTTTAATACTTAAACCAAATGGACCCTTTCTTGTTATTATTAACCCAAACTCAAGCCCAAAACCAACTCAGGCCCAAAACCAAACCAACCCAGTATTTAAAACAGATAAGAGCGCCAGAGCATTTATTCATCCCTCCCACTCCACGTGCATACCGCCTCCACTCATTTTAATGCTTCCCCACTCTTTTCCTCCTCAACACTTCTCTATCACCTTTTGTCCCCCCTCCTCTTCACCTGGTCAAAACAATCAAAGATTCAGAGCTCTTGTTCACCTTTTGGCGCCCAAAAATCATCAAAAAGGCAAATGTAGTCCCTCGCCGACCATTGGTCCAATAGGGTGGTGGGATTTTACCAAGAAACACGTGGAACATTATTGGAGTATAAAAGAAGGAAGAAAGGCATGAGAAGAGGCACTTTTGGACTAGCCATTAGTCACATGAGTGTAATTTTACAAGATTTCTTTAATTTAAATGTCATTTACAGTTTAAATGTTGTTATTTTACTTAAAATAGTGTAATGGAACTTAATTTTCAGTTTAATTGCAAGTTACTTTCAAGTTTCATATTTTGCTTAAATTTCCTTTAAATTTGCAAGTCATTTTAATTTCAAGTTATCTAGCATTTTAATGAATTCTATAGCTTGCATAAGCTCTTGACAAAGCTCACTAGGCTATTAGAACCATTAAACTAGCTAGACCTTTAAATCAGAAAAATCAAAAAAAAAAAATAGAGAAAATGGAAAAATAATCAAAAATCTTGGGAAAATGAAGAAGATGATGAAGCAGGGTTGAATTTGGAGTTCTATGGGTATTAGGAGCTTATTGGTAAGTCGATAGGTGTAACCTTGTCCATTTGTTCTGGTCTCGGTCCTATTCTCATTTGTAAGCCATTTTTACAATTTTTGCAAGTTCTTGTTTTATTACTTTTAATGCTTTGATTTTCATGTTTACCTGTTTCTATGTTGTTGTTTATTGTTATTATAGCATAATATAAGTAGTTTGTTCATAAGATTCACTTATGCTAAAAAATGGAAATTACTCAGTTGAATTGCAAATTTGACATCCTTGTATTTTCTGTTTATGTGCTTGAAGTTTATTGCTTAAATGGTCTTCTTATGTGATAATTTAATGTTTGGAATCAGGTTTATGTTCAAAATCATTTAAAACTTTGAAGTTCACATGACAAGTGGAAATCAAAGGAATGTTTGGATTTGCTGATAAATATGAGTTCCAGTATTTGCTTGTTGTTGTTTATTGTTGTTTTACATCACAATAGTACCTAATAGCTCGTGATAAACCATAATATTAGGTTCTTGTTTTAATAAAGTCAAATTTCATTTTATTTTACTTAAGCAGGTTCTTGTCATAGTTTTAGATTATGAAATTCATAGTATTAGCTTAAATCTTGTTAACCTAGCTCTAGATATTATTACATAGCTTATTATATCATATTCAGTTCAATAATTCAATCCTAAGTTCATTTTAGTCAAACTTCCATGTTCTTGTAAAAGTCAATTTCTTCACTTTTTAGTGGTTTGAATTAAATGTAGAATTTTATTGTGTGCTCGATATTGAGGATTTCACTTATGCCCTTTTGGGATTTCAATATTTAGTCGCTAAACTTAATTATAAAAATACTAGTTTACAATCTTAGCTTTTAAAATGCTTATTTTGTAGCTTATTTGTACCCAGTTTTGCCCTGCACCACAGCTTTAGGTGTCAAGTTAATGAGCTTGCATAAGCTTCATTACTTGACCCTAGCTGGTGTACTTTGTGATCGTTTTATGTAGCTTATCTAGCCTAGTTGTTATATTCATGCTTACTTTTACCTTTTCAGATTATCTAGATAGCTTAATCAACCAAATCCTTTTGTCCCATCTCATCCACTTCAACTGGGCAAGCAAAGGTGAAGTGGAGTTGTTATCAAAAGCTTATAAAAGTTCCTAACCTGAACTTGAGCTTGTGAGCTTTGGCTTTTCACAAAGCCAAGCAACCATAATATTTAGTTCAGTGTTAGTTGAGCTCTTATTAGCTTATTTGATAAGTCTTGTGAGCTTGTGTTTGCCCATTCCTACAGTTCAAACCATGAACTTGCACTATTTCCACAAGCTCACACCAAGCTCCTTAGTGATCACTAGTCTTTGTGGCTTGGCTCTTTAGGAAGCCAAGCTACCCAGCTTTATGATCATGTGCTTAAATCTCACCTTGCTTATTAACCGTGGTCGCATATACGACTTTTTGTGTCCCATTTTACTCAAAGATTCATCGAGTCAAAGCAATGAAATGGGAGACTTTTCATAAGCTTCTCTCACAAGCTCACTAGTGGACCCCACTAGGTGAGCTTGGGCGTTTTGGAAAGCCAACCAGCATGTCTTGCTATTGCAATGCTCACTTTAGATTTTTGAGCTTATTTAATGAGCTTAAATTGTCCATCTTATTAACTGCAGGACTGTTTGGAACTAAGGTTTATTGGGATTTGCTTCTTAGGTTATTGCAAGCTTATTTGCTTATTCCAAAGACACTATCTTGTATAAATATGATAATCATACCTGTACATATACACATACTTTTGTTTTCAACCTTTATAGCTTTTTCAAGCTTATTGTGAGCCTATGAGTCCTTGTGAGCCCATAAGCTCATCTGAATGACTAATAAGCTCATAATATGCTTATTTCTAGGTTTGTAGCTTTCCACTTTCCTTAAACTTGTTCATATTACATGTACATACATACCTTTTTCCTTTTGTTTCCTTTGTTAAGCTTATTCAAAGCTTATAAGCCAAACAAGGAGTTAAAAGCTCACCGTGATAAGCTTATAAGCCAAGAATTGCTTATTTCTTTGTTTGTAAAGCTTATAATTCATTACATGTACTTAATATCTGTATATATTCTAGTCCTTAAAAACAGAGAAAACCAAAAAGAGCTTTAAACATAAGTGCTAGCTTCTATGTGGAAGCTTATGGCTTATTTGGTTAATTGTCCATGGAAATAAGCTCCCACAGAGCTTATTTAAAGTTTTACAAAAGTTGGTTTTGTTAATGTTGCTTATTTTTTAGTTGTTATAAAGTTTTATAAAAAGAAAATCCAAAATAAAAAAAAAGTGCAAAAGGGGTAGGCGTTTCGAACCCCAGACCTCCCCTTTGAAGGATGATAGTGGGGTACCTTGAACCATAAGCTCTTGGGTCTTTCTTTGTCATAGTTTGCATAATCAAATACATAAGAGGCGGTTATGGCTATAAGCTCTTTTGAGCTTATTTCCAGCTTATTTTCCACAGTAACCCACAGCTTTTTTATTTTTCTTAGATTAAGAATAGATTATAGTAGTTTCAGAATTTTTCATATATTTTTCTTAAAGCGTTTAGTATTTTAATAATTTAATTAGTGTTAAATAGTTTTTAAATCATAATAAAAAATATAAAAGTCTAAAAATATAAATCTTTTTTCTAAAATTTTCTTTTATCATATAGTATGTAATAAAATTAGTTTTATACTCATAGGCCTTTTATTTCATAAATTTTACGTTTTGTCTTATACTCCGGCGTCATTTTTGTAAATAACCGTTTTCGCTTAAGTAACGTTTAGGTAATTTTAGTACACGTTTTAGTTAAAATAGTTTATTTAAGTTATTTTATTTTATAAAATCAAATAAACGTTCATCGATCTCAGAAAAATAGTGATAGCGTTTATTTAATAGATTTTAACTTTTATTTTCTTTAATTTGCATTTAAGTCGCTAAGACATGCAAATCCCTACTATAGTTATAATCGCTTTTAGGTTTCGATTGCACGCTTTATTGACGAGTCATGAATGAGCTATTACTACTATTCACATTCCTAGTGTTAGTCAATCGATTCTCGTTTTTGTACATTCTATATCATTTCGGCATTCACAAGTCATTGTATGTGGATTATCACGCTCACCAGACATAAACGATCCAAGGATATTTTTAATCCTTGGTAAACTTACATTCTCTCCCGGCCGCCGCCTTTATCATGCTACGTTGACCGTTCGCAAGCGGTTGACGAGTGTGACGGAGAAATAAAAGATGGGTGGTTCGGGAGGAATCAATAGCGGTCGAAGACGTACCCGGCCTAGATCACCTAAAAGGAAAGAAGACGGACGGGAAACGATGTTCAAAAGGCTGCGCAAGAGTGTGTTCCACCGGCTGGGAGACAAAGAATGAAGCATTTCCGTGTACTCCAAAGACCCGTGCAACCAACCCGCCATTTTACTGAAGGAAAAGAAGAGAGCAGCCACAGAGTCTCTTAATCACAACCGGTAAGACCATAATTCAGAAAGCACGGAATTGAAAGGGCTTAGTCACAGAAAGTGGGCAACTGCTCAGGAGATGGGTCAAACGGAAGCGGATGTAGAAGGTCCGAAGTCAGAAATCGGAAACTAAGGGATAGCAGCGATGATGACGTGGCTAGGCCCTAGGTCTGCAAGGAGTCTGATCCATTCACTCCACGATCCGCTACTTTGAGACGCCCATGAAAACACGAATACCAACCAACGTGAAAACATACGATGGGAGTGGAGACATAGAAGATCATCTAAAAATCTTTCAGGCAGCCGCAAAGGTACAGCGATGGCCATGCCAACTTGGTGCCTCATGTTCAGCTCCACACTAACTGGATCCGCTAGGGTCTGGTTTGACGATCTCCTGCCAAAATCAATAGATAGTTATGATAAACTGAGGAGGCTCTCTTGGCTAACTTCCTCCAGCAAAAGAAGTGTACCAAAGATCCCGTAGAACTTCATCACATCAAGCAAAGGGATGGAGAGCTAACGGAAGACTTTGTAAGAAGGTTTAAAGAAAAAACCATGGACATAAAAGGAGCTCCAGAAATTATGAGAGTCTCAGGATTCATGCATGCAATCACCGATCTGGAGTTGATTAAGCGGTTACATGACAGGATCCAAAAGTCAATGAGCGAAGAAATAAATATAACCACCTCCTTCCTAAGAGAGGAAACAGCTGCAGGATCCCAAAGTCAATGACCAAAGGAACGAGCAGCAGTCAAGTATCGTCAAAGTTTTAAAAGAGAATTCAGAAACAAACCAAGAACCAGAGAAAGGCAGCAGGGTTTCCGCAACCCGCAAAAACCTTTAGGGGAAATATCGGCACAAAGGAGAGCAAGGTCTCCAAACCCGTTCCCAACCACCGCAGTCGAGGAAAGGATTGAAGGAAAGTTTTGTGAATTTCACGAAAAAGCAAGACATACCACGGAAGAATGTCTACATTTAATAAAGCAAATAGAATAAAGGAAGAAAGGGCCGATGTTATAGGTAGAAGAACAGCGGGAAAAATCCAAACGCTGAACTTCACATAAAAAAATCATCATCACCACTCAAAAACCACTCTTCAAAAAGACGAAAACCCTCAAAGTATAGTTAGCGGAATGATGAGTATGCAAATACTCATCATTTTTGTACCTTTTAGACTGCCAAAAACACCTGTCAAAGCATCAAAATGATAAAAATATCACAAATAAGTGTTTTATGTGTTTCAAATGCAAAATACCAAAAGCGGTGAAAAACCTATCAAGTTTGCATAATTAGCGGTTTTAGTCCCCAAGTTTCAAAAGTTGTCAAAACTAGTCCCCTGTAAATCAAAATAAATCAATATATCATTTAAGGTCCATGGGATTCAAAAGTTGTCAAAACAAACCCTTCAAAGTTTAAAATTACAAAATGACAACTTTAGTCCCTAAAGTTTAAAAATTGTCAAAAATAGTCCCTGGTGAATTTAAAAAGTGAAAATAATCAAAAGTAAACCTTGTACTATTCATAAATGGCATAATTGGTCCTTGTGTTAACTTTAGAAAAGTTGCAATTTCAGTCCCTCAAAAATCAGCAAAATACAAAAATGGTCCTTGTGTTAATAACAACAAACCAAACCGGACCCAAAATAAATAAATAACACAAACCCAAACCCAAACTACTGGCCCAGTCACAAGCCCAACCCAATCCCCTTGAACCTTGGACCTTGACCCTTGAGCTTTTTGAACCAGTCCAAAACCCCATTTGAACCCCCACCCTATTATTAAAACGGGGTCAAACCCAGTCAAACCACTCTTACTGTACATCTCTCTCACACAAACCCGCCAAAACCAGAAACCACCATGGTTTCCAACCACCTCACCACCACCTTTCCACCTCATCACACCAACTGTATAACCACTCCCTTCCACCTCCACAAACACCCAAAATCCTTTAATTGCTTCTAAACTACTCTTACTGCTCAAATGACTTTTTTGGCGCCAAAATTCCAAATGGACGATTATGATGAATTCGAAGGATCCAATGGTTGGAAAGAAGTGGGAAACATTCAGAGGTCGACAAGGAGTTCAAAAGATCTTTTAAAAAGCAAGAAAGGAGCAATGTAGAAAGATATCTAGTGTAGTTTTTATTAGTTTATGTCGAATTAGTTAAATTTCAATTTCCAGTGTATGTTTAAGCTTTCAAGTCTTGAATTAAGTTATTTCAGTGTATGTGAACCTTTTTCAATAAGCAATTTCAAGTTTCAGTTTCATTTTCAGTTTATGTAAATTTTCAAGCTTAAATTCTCATATTAGCTTAATGTTGTTATTAGTTGTTATTATGGACTGAATAAGCTCATATAAGCTCCTAGATAGCTTAATATAGCTATTAGAAACCTTAAAACTTTGTTTAGTATCAAAAAGCAAAAAAATACCAAAAATACAAAAAAATTAGTTATAAATAAAAAAATCAATGGAGAAGATGATCACAGCTGGAGCAGGGTAAATTTTGGATTGCCTTGGGTTTAGAGGCTTCTTGGGAAGCTATAGGTTGTGTTCTCAGTTCTTGGTTCTCAGTTTTCACTTGGATTCCATTTTGTAAGCTTTTTGTTCCATTTTAGCATTTTACTGTTTAAGTTATTTAACTGCTTAAAACTTTATGTTTTTATGTTTCAATGGTGTTGTTAAGTAATAACATAGATTAAAATAGGTTGCTTGTTCTTTGATATTGGTTAGTGCTTAAAACTCATTATCACAGTTAAATAATCAAATTGTCCATCTCTTTGTTTTATGCTATTATTGTTGGTCTATCATGCTTTATTGGTCCAATATAATCATAAAATAAAGTTAAGAATTAGTGTTGAGGTTCAAATCATTTATTTGTTTTGAAAATCACAAAATCAGTTTGTTAAAGGGTTGTTTGGATTCACTGAGTTAAGCTGTTAGAGGGTGTTCAAGTCATTGTTCTTGTTTGTTGTATGTCACATTAGGTCATAATAGCTCAGATATACAATAAAAACCAGTGCTCATTTGATAAAAAGTCAAAATAGCTTTAAACCTTTATTTGATAATTAACTGTTAGGATTTGAAATATAAATTTCATCTCAGTTGTTCATAACTTGTTAATCTAGCTTAATTTCATCTTAACTTAGCTTAATATAACATAATCAGTGAGTAGGATTGATTCAAAGTTCATAATAGTCAAACTTTAGTGTTTATCTTAAAAAGTCAAATTTTCACTTAGTCAGTTTTTGAATAAAATAGATAATTCTCTATAGGATTTAATATTAAGTTTCATGTTTTATGCTTTTGGGATATTAATATTTAGCTGCTCATCTTTATCATAGTATTTTTAATAATTTTTAGTTAGCTTGTTAAACTGCTTATTTCTTAGCTTATTTTAAACACTTTTCTGAAAAAGTGCCCTGTGCACAGCTGAGTAAGCTTATTTCATAAGCTTATATCTTGTTCATTAGTTAGCCCCAGCTTGTGTTCTTTAGCTTTTTGTGTAGCTCACCCACCCATCTCAAAGGTCCAGTGCTTATTTTCCACTTTTTAGCTTATTTGATAGGGCTGCTTATAGCTTTTTGTTTTGTCCATTTTATTGAGTACATTGATCACTCAGTGTTTACAAGCTTTTTCAAAAGCTTGTCACAAGTTCATTAGTGGACTCCAATCTTTGAAATTTAGCTTTTTGGAAAGCTCAGTTGGTATACTTGTTAGTTCCAGTGTCCATTTTCACTTATGAGCTTTTGCCCCTAGCTTAATCTAGCCTCCAAAATCCTTGCAGGCCTGTTTGGTTTCTTGGTTTAGTAAAAGTGCTTATTAGCTTATCTTGAGCTTATCAGTGTGATTCTTTGTGCTTTTTAGCTTAATTTAAGTACTTTTAGCTTATTTACATCTTATTTCACCTTTGGTTCCAACTGTGAAGCTTATTTCAAGCTTATTTGAGCTAAAAAATCAATTTAAGCTTAAAAACTCAATTGTTAAGCTCATAAGCTTTTGTTCTGCTTATTTTTTAATTTTAAAATTTTTGTCTTCATTAAAGTTGCTTATAATCAGTAGTATAATAGGTTTATAAAAGAAAAATCACAAAAACATCAATTTTAAAAATAGTGATAGCGTTTATTTAATATAAATTACCTTTTTAATTTTCTTTTTCAGCTTATTATTAAGCACTTTCTGTTTTTATAATTTTCTTAGCTTTCTGTCACCATAGGATAATTATAGAAAAAATTTCAGAATTTTCTTAGTTTGTTTAGTATTTATTAGAATTTAAAATAGTTAAAAAGTATTAAATAATTAATAATAAATAAATAAAAAGCATAAAAAATATATTTTCAGTTTTAAAATTAGTTTTATAATATTTTAGATTTTTCTAAGTTAAAATTTCATTTTTCTAGGCTAATTTTATATTTTCTTGTATTTAAGTGTATTTTAAATAATTAATAAATAGTAATTAAATAATAATAAATAGATAAAAAGTGTAATAAATATATTTTCAGTTTTAAAATAAGTTTTATAATATTTTAGATTTTTCTAAGTCATAATTTCACTTTTCTAGCTTTATTTAATATTTTCTTATATTTTAGGGTATTATTAAATAATTAAAAATAGTTTTTAATTAATAAAAATTAAATAAATAGTTATAAAAATAATTTTAATTTTCCAATAATTTTATTTTATTATTAGGATTGTAAAAATATCATTTTCATATCCGTAGGTATTTTATTCTTTTAAATTTACGTTTTATTTTTGATGCGTTTAAAATTTAGTAAACGCATTCGCGTTCACGTTTGTTTAATCGATTGTTGTGCTTTATAGTTACGTATCCAAATACAATTCCAATCAATCAAGAGTGTAATTATCACCCAAAATCCTTACAGATCATTATCCTTAGTGATCATTCTACGTCTGAACGTTTTCAAATACCATTCAACCTCCGTGGGACTAAACGACCTGGGAATCCACTAAATTCCAAGGGAAATTGTATTGAGTCCATAATAGTTGACTTTTGTTGACTAAAACCTTTGGTCAATATTTCTTTACTATTTTGGAAGCGATCACGGAACCTCGCACACATCTGGAAAAAGATGAAATCAAAACTCCAAAAAGATAAGAAAAGCAGGAATGCAAATAAAATAAACACGGATCTGGACATCCCCACTGGAAGGAATGAAGATCCTGATCCTATAAACTTTAATAAATAAAGACTCAAAAGGCTCAAGCCAAAACATCAAGTAAGGAGGCGAATAAATAAAAACAATAAAAAGAGCCAACCATCGAGAAGACTCAAGAAGCAAGTACAAACGTTGAGAAAGAGCCCTGTTACTTCAAAACAATCGGATCACGGAAGATCACGCAAAAAGAAGCCAGAATAAAGGCCGAAGAACACAGAAACACACTACGAGTGTATGTGGAAAAACCTTACGGAAATTATTCCCAGAGAATAAAAGGAACAAAAATCTGCGACTAAAAAAGAATTAACTTCGGAGGAGGCAATACTCCGAAGGAAACACACAAAAAGTCGTGGCAGACACGACATAAATGCCACAATGTGGGAAACAACAAAACAAAGGGAAGGATACGGCCTCGGGAAGGAAAGTCCTCGACAACAACCAAGCAAGGGCGGAAGCAAAAGGATAAACCTTTTAAAGATAACCAAAAAGGAGAGAAAATATGCAAGTAAATATTTATGTTCCTTCCCAAGAAATATTATGTCAAATCTAGCATGAAAAACAGACGCCCAGGCTACGAGCCTAGGCACGTGCCAACCTACCAAATAGTAGAAAAATGCAAATGCTAACACATGCGGAAACTATAAAATCTTCGCTATAAATATGTGAAGTAAAAAGGGGGAAGGCAGAAAAAGCAAAAAATAAACGTTGTCCTCTAGCATCAAACATCCTAACAACAAAAATCCCAAAAAACTCATAAAAGTCATTCTGCAAGGAGCTGAAGATGTTATTCAGAAAAAGAGTACGATGGCACATGGGGAAGAAGAAATACAACAAGTCTTCCAAAGCAACATATCGTTCAAATACCATTGTAATCAAAAAAGTCCCACATAGCCTAAACCTTTACCCCCCAAAGGAAAAGCGCAAAAGCAAACGCTGCGAAAACCAAAACATGTTCCCAAATAACTACTAATAACAATTAGTCATTCTAAAATGACGACTAATAACCCACCTCCACAATGCCTCATAACACCCCTTCACTCAAACCTACTCCTATGCCATTTCCATGTACCTTGCCAATTAACGCGGCGACACCCGTGACCGAAGCCATACTGTCGATTAGACTCCCAGTAGCCATTGGGAAATGAGACCGTACAGGTGCTCACGGGTCAACTGCGGTGGTACGCCAGGGCAAGGAGGCATGAGGGAAGTGAAATGGTAATAGAGGAAGTGATAGAGCATGGAAAAGGATGGGTCCTCAGGGAAGGGTAGAAAATAATGTTAGGGGCAATGAATTATATCAGACAAGTCCCTAAACAGTAAGAAGCTTCCCTTACAATGGCAAGAAACAAAGGATGTAAATTACACCTTCATCCTATTGTTGTTGTATCTCGGCCCCCAAATAAGCACACGTCTACCAGTCTGAGCAAATCAGGTTGGATAGACTGAATTTAAGGTAAAGATGACCAACTTGCGGGTCTTTGGGATACATGTGTAAAAGCTACCCCAACATGCTACACTATCAAAAAAGACGGTAATATCCAAAAAAGATCCTTGAAAGGTCTATCACACTTGCTGTATGACCTACAGCATTGCAAACTCGCTGCCAAAAAAGTGTAAGCATGCTTGGCGAGCATTCCATCCCTTCAAGGAAATATAACAAGCATGGTAGCTCCTCGAGGATCACCGTCAGAAGAGAGTGACATGAGATTCCCCAATGAAAAGGGTAGTAGGAAAGGAGAGGATTCTAGCCCATAAAGGGAGAAAGAATACTTGCAAAGACATTACCCACACCGGGAAAACCGGCGAAAGGTAACAAAGGCAGCAACAGCACGTTCAGCCAGAACAATTCTTCAAGAAAGAAAATAACAGCTATCATGAACAAGATAACCCATTGCAGACAATCGCTAAAATAGACTTCTGCAAGAACAAATAAATGAGGAAACCTTCCAAGAAGAAAAACCTCAAAGAAAAATGATGCCCGCCATCAACAAAGTTCCAAAAGAAGCAAGGCTCCAGCGGCCATAAGACTAAAAGTGAAAAGGGTAAGAGAAACTGGTAATAGGAAAAATGTATAATGTATTCGAATTTACTAATTTTTGTAATGTATTTGTAAATATATCAAATAAAAAAAAAGCGAAGATTAGCTACCTTCATTATTTTATTTTTACAATAAATTCATTTTGATTAAGTGCATAAGACGCGCAAGCACAATATTGGGTACGACCCAAACATGTTATTTCCGAATAACAAAGAGTTATCAAGAATAACAAAAAGGTGAACAACATAATCACCAAGTACATAAGAGGTATTGCAAGCCCAGTACTGGGAGGATAGCCCAAAACTATCCAAAGACTATTAAAAACGTGCATATCCGTATAACATTAAAACAATAGGACCGCACGAATTAAAAAAATAGTGTGCACAAAAGACTATTAAAAATGTGCATATCCGTATAACGTTAAACTAATAGCACCACACAAAACAATGTGTGCAGAGGGTACTAAAAACATACATATTTGTATGGCAAGAACATAATCGCATAACACAAGTCAAAAGCAACATGCAGAAGCAAAAATAAAAATGAAAAGTTGCACGCGACCATTGTAAACATTACAAGACATGGGAAGCAAAATATAGCTCAAAAGATAAAATAAATAAATAAATAAATAAAATACGACAAAATAAACTAAACTAGCTTTGCTCCAAGATAGATGCACTTGCTTCGTTATCAGGCCAAGCGGAGGGAATCTCACTCACTTCAGGGTGCGGATCATCTCTAACATCGATAATAACGCTAGACCCTCCAACATCATAATCATCGGTGGAATGGGGCCTCATAAGAAGAACTGTTGGAATCACTCCTAACTAGTATTTCAAGTGTTAGTCATTAATATGTAATAGGATGCTTAATTAGGCTTTTATGTTTGTAATAATGGCTAGGCTTATGTAGAAAGCCCATGAGCCTATTGATTGGTCCCGAACCGTCATGTTTTATCACGCAAGCTGCCCACTTGTGAATGGCTAACCGTAATAAACTTCAAACAGTTCAGACACCAATGCAATGAAGATCTAGAGGAGTATAGTGTTTCCCCAGGTCGTTAAGTCCCAACGAGCTGTGCGATGAATAATCAAACGAATAGTGATCGAGAGAATTTGAACGGAAAAAGGGTTATGAGTGATTATACCTAAAGAAAAAGTTATTAAATTACAGGGACTTAAATGCAAATTAAAGAAAATTAAAAAGATAAATTATATTAAATAAACGCTATCACTATTTTTAAAATAATGTTTTTCTTGATTTATAAAACAAAATAACTTAAATAAACTATTTTAATTAAAACGTAAACCTAAATCACCTAAAAACGTGACCTAGAATGAAAACGACGTTATATGTAAAATGCAGAGTCATAAAGTAAAATGCGTAAAATTTGTGAGATAAAAGTCCTCTGAGTGTAAAAACAATTTTCTTACTTACTATATGACAAAAGAAAATTTTAGGAAAAAGCGGGTATTTTTTGACTTTTAAATTAATTACTACAATTAAAACTATTTTAAACTAATTAAATAATTAAAAATACTAAACTGATTTTGAAAAATCTGAAAAATTCACAGAAAGTACTTTAAACAAGATTTGATCTTATGAAAAATAAAAAACTTGGTGGTTGTTTTATGAATTAAGATGAAAATAAGCTGAAAAGTACTTAAAATGAAAACTGCCAAATGCCCTTAAGGTATTAATTGTGCAAAGTTAAACACAAAGAAGACCCAAGGGCAGATGGTTGGAGTGTGTGTGCTGAGTGCGTGCTTGAGGAACCAGGAGGTCACAGGTTCGAATCTGTGCACCCCCTTTTTGGTCTTTATTTTTTTTCTTTTTGATTTTTCAGCTTTTGGTACTCAAAGGACTTCAAATAAGCATTTGTTAACAAAATCTATACTTAGAAAAGCCTGAAAACAAGCTGCTGAACAGCTTATTTACAGCGGACACAAAAAAATTATGAATGGGCTGTTTGGTTTAATGGATAACAAGGTTCCTGTAAGCAACAATAAGCTTGTAAAAGCTTCAAGTAAATTAAACTAAATTGGAACTATCCTAAAGCATCTAAAGGGGACCTACTAAGTACTAAAATAAGCTAAATGAGCAAACCAAATGTCATCAAATTCCCTCTTTGTGCTGCTGCACTAAGTGTTTTATAACAGCCTAGCATGGGCATTTTTAACTTATAAATAAGCATTCTAACAACTATAAAATCCTAAATAAACTAAGAACAAATAAAATACATATATTCAAGATTCTAAAAAACACTAAATGTAAACTAAGATGAGCTTATATCAAGCTTATTAGAGGCTGAGAAAAAGGGCTTGTGCAAGCTGTTGGGGGCTGTTTGGACAGGGATGCTAGGACATACACAAGCTTCAACCAGCTATCAAAAACCACTAACAATTCCTACAAGTTACTAAAGGTTAATCACTAATCCTAAAGGTTGCTTAAGAGATCATGATAAGCAATCAAGAAACAAAATAAGCTCAATCCGTAATTTAAAAGTCTGCTTCTTGATGGTGAAAAAAAAAGAAAAGAAAAAAAAAACAGAAATGGTGCATTTGAGGGCATTAAATAAGCAAGTAAATGAGCTCAAAAGTTAAGAATAAGCTAACACAAATTGAACTAGTAATACTAACTATAAGCATAAACAAAATCTAAACCTAAATCTAAATTTAACACACCTAAATTGAAGCATAAGGATGACACGATGAGGAGAAATGGGCGACAAAGGCTTTGTGATTCTCATGTTCAATCCCAAAAATAAATGTGCAACTAAAACTATTACCAAAGATTGTGAAATTAAAAATTAGACTAGTTTGTGAGTAAGCTATCCTAGTTTGACCCAAACATGGGTCAAAAACTGAATTTTGACCCAAAATTCCGCTGATACAAACAGTCCCTTGTGGGCATAAAATGATTTTTCTAAAAACGGATTTGTAAGCTTTGAATTTAATTGAAAAATTTTGTAATATTCTTGAGCACAATCAAGCTTTCATAACTAAGAACAAGTATTTCAGCAGGAATCTAAACCAAGTGTATGTCTTAAACATGAATTTAGACAACAATCTATTAAACTGAGCCAAATTGATTAATTAAAGTAAACCAAACTGAGAACTTAAAATTTAAATTCAGGAAGTACATTAAATTTAAAAGGCAAGTAATTAGAAACATGGACTAGAACAAAGACAAATTCTAGACTAAAAATAAAAACTAAGACTGCCCATACAAATGGCATACAAGCTATTTATATAAAAAGCTACTTGGGTCTTCTCTCTTCTTCTTACTCTGTCTTGTGTTTTTTTTTTTTTGAGTGGTAAACAAGAAAAGACCCAACTTGTGCTTCTTCTGTGATCATCCAAGCCATCAATTAGTTAGGTACAATCTTTGCATCAATCTGAGCCGTCCATGGGGTTGAGTGTGTCAGGAGAAGGAAGAAAAGAGGAAGGAAAAAGGAGGGAAAGGTGGGCAGGGGTCGTGGGTGTCTAGTGGGGTTTTTTATTGTGTTCCTGGTTTTTGGGTTGAAATCAGGTAAGGGGAAAGGGTAAGGGTAAGGGTGGTTTATTTATTTATTTTTTTATGGTTTTGATTTGGAAGTAATACACAAGGACCATATTTGCCATTTCCCAATTCTTCAAGGGTTGATCTTACCAACTTCCGAAATTTATCACATGGACCAATCTTGCCAATCTTCGATAGTACAAGGACAAAAAATAATTATTTTCCATTTTTTTTCATTTCAAGGACTATTTTGCCAATATCTGAAACTCCGGAGACTAAACTTGTAATTTCTCAAAACTTTTGAAATTTTTCACCAAAGGACTAATTATGACAACTTATGATTTCAAAAGGACCTTTGGTGACTTTTCTTTAAAATAAGTGCTCGGGGACTATTTCGCCAATTTTTGAAAGTCGGGGATCTAAAGCGCCAATTATGCAAACTTATCTCGTTTTTCATCTGATTTTAAACATTTTGCATCTAAAACATATAAAATGCAATTTTGGGATATTTTCGATTTTGATGCATTTCGGCGTTTTTAAATGTTTTGCATTGATTTGACTAAAAATTGATGAGTATTTACACACTCATCAATCCCCCACACTAAACTATTGCTAGTCCCTAGCAATCTTTTGAGAAAAACTTAATGGATTTGAATCTCTTTACCCAAAGCCATTACTTATGGAGTAGCCAAATGTTTCAGTTCAAGTAAGAACCTTGGTACACTGATAACCAAATGATTTTGAGCAAACCACCGACTTTCAACGGATTTGATTTGTCTTTACCGAAGCCGTTTGCTATCGGACTAGCCAACTCTTAGTTAATATCTTTGGTGAGTCGATTACCAATTATGGTTTTCCAACTGCCTTTACCACAAGCCATAAACTTTCGGGCTAGCCAACTCTTCACTTTTAAGGATATGGTGAACTGAACACCATACAATTTTGGGCAAATTGCAAGCCGTCAACTGATTTGAGATATCTTTACCAAGAGCCGTTTGCTCCTGGATTAGCCAATCCTTTTGTTTATTAGACATGGAGGACTGATAACCATAAGCTGAGCAAGTGTAAAACACTTACTCCAAAAAAAAAATTTGGCCAAAAATGGGGAATTGGGTGGTATAATTACATGATAAAATTCGTGAGAATTCCCCCCACTAGAAATGAATATTGCCCTCAATATTCAAAGTACCGGCGGTTATGCGGCGAAACCGAGAACGAAAAGGAAGTACTACGCCATTATTTAGCAAGATTTTTTTAGAAAACTTATATACAATGGGGAAACTCCCCACACTAGGTGGTACACACGGGTGAAAACCCATGTTTAACTCTTGTGTTTGATTACCCAGTCGCTAGCTTGACTCGACCCTGAATTCATTGGTTCATGGGGAAGCAAAGTGGAAGAAACAATCTCCATCGGACTTTCATTCAAGATGTTTGGACAAACATTTGAAGCGCGCGGAAAGTTCCACACCGATGAGATATATTCCCGGCTCAAGATAATGGTACATGGAAATGTCGGGATCAAAGATAATGTCTTCATTCCCGAAGGAGTGAAGAACAGGAGAAGTGACGGAATATATGAAGAAAAGAAAGAAAATCATGATAGAAATCATGACTAACTCTTCATCCTCAATAGGAGAATTCATAGTTTCATGAATCTCATCAGTTAAGCTTGCTTGATCAAGACATATTATGGAAGTGTCTAGATCAAAGTAGAAATTATCATACTCCGGCGGAGATATGATATGAGTGAGTTCATCCGAGAACTCCATGAAGGTGAATGAATCATATTCAGAATTGATATGAGTGGGTTCACTTTGGTGAACTCCTCCATGTAAATGATTCATAATCGGGGAGAGAATTATGAGAATGAAAAGTGCCACTAATCTTCTCTCCCATATTATCAAAACAGAAGGCTTTCATTTTCGGAATAGAATCATCGGAAAGAATGTCACTATCCTTAATGGGGATAGGAGATGAAATAGGCTTCTCTTTGAAAGCCTCGATTTTAGAAATGAGAAGACTAACATTCAATAATGTTGCACGAAGTGCTTCATCTTTGATTTCAGTGTCAGTAACTTCATCATTCTCTTCTTCTAAGCTAACAAGCTCGGAAGGTAAATCTTCCACATAAACGATGTCTCCACAAGATAACGAATCATCATCATCAAAATCGGAGAACATCTCAACATGATCTTTTGGGAAGACAAGAGGGGTAGGGATATCACACAAATGCTCGAGAATTTCCTGTGACTCTCTTGGGATTGGGACAAGGTTCTCAACACTAGACTTTATGAATTGTCCGATGTCAGAACGGTCAAGATGCTCGTCCCCCATAATAAGAGAGTGAGTGTGAATCGCGGGTGTGATAGCAGTTGTTTGAGAATGAATCTCAACCGCTGGGATATCATCGATGAACTTGATGAATCTTTATAGAATTGAAGGATATCAAGTGTATCCTCATCATCATGTCATCGGGAATAAAACGAAATTGAGAGCTAGATCTGTCGCTTTTCTTTTGCAATTGATTCTCTAATAGATTTTTCAAATGCAATTTGGGAATTTATTTTAGCACCGCTCTTGACTAACAATTCTTCCATAGATTTTTGATTTGGATTATCTTGGGAATGTTTACATTCCTTCAAATCTTTCACTAAATCCAAAAGATCAAGGAGAAGATTTTGAGGAAGTGGCTCAGGTGGTGCACGATTCATTTGGTCTTGTGGAGGTTGGTCTTGATACGAAGAGTCGTAATTGTTACAAGGAAATGGATTCCTTGTTTGACAATCGGAGCTAAAGTGTGGACCTCCACAATACCACAACAAGAAAACTGATGTGGTTGTGAGTCATATGTGTTGTAGTCATAATTGTTATCGGGAACCTGCTCATAGACAAGCGTGTTTCCGATTGACAATCGAATCGAGTGTGAACCACCACGGTACTACTTGAACGAAAAGCTAGCCGAAGTCTCACGGTGTGGTAGCCGCGGAATAAATCGGTTGTGTTATGGTAGGAATAGGGATCCTGGTTATAGACAGACCCGTTTCCTGATTCCACTATGCTACAACTGGGGCAATTGCCACCATTATAAGGACCACCACACCATTGACAACCAAGAGGGTGAGGATAAGACATAGAAAGAATCAAATGTTTTCAGAGGGGTAGGGATGAAGAATCAAAGAAGTGAGAGGGTAAAGATGGATATTTTTGGATTTTTTAATAAACATTTTGTAAATATAAGAAAGAAAATTTTATTGGGTTTTTGATTTATATGTATGTAGAAACAAAAGAAAAATATTTTTGTGTTTTATATGTTTTAAGATGTTTTTGGGTTTTTGAATTTTTTATAAGAAAATATATATAGATATAGATGGTATGAACAAGGAGTGAATATTCAAATCACTAATCTGCTAAACGTAAGATAATTAGCACAGGTCCCCGGCAGCGGCGCCAAATTTTGATTCGTCCCGAACCGTCATGTTTTATCACGCAAGCTGCCCACTTGTGAATGGCTAACCGTAATAAACTTCAAACAGTTCAGACACCAATGCAATGAAGATCTAGAGGAGTATAGTGTTTCCCCAGGTCGTTAAGTCCCAACGAGTTGTGCGATGAATAATCAAACGAATAGTGATCGAGAGAATTTGAACAAAAAAAGGGTTATGAGTGATTATACCTAAAGAAAAAGTTATTAAATTACAGGGACTTAAATGCAAATTAAAGAAAATTAAAAAGATAAATTATATTAAATAAACGCTATCACTATCTTTAAAATAATGTTTTTCTTGATTTATAAAACAAAATAACTTAAATAAACTATTTTAATTAAAACTTAAACCTAAATCACCTAAAAACGTGACCTAGAATGAAAACGCACGTTATATGTAAAAATTCATGAGTCAAGTAAAAGCAGAAAATTTGTGAGATAAAAGTCCTACGAGTGTAAAAATAATTTTCTTACTTACTATATGACAAAAGAAAATTTTAGGAAAAATCCGGGTATTTTTTTGACTTTTAAATTAATTACTAAGAATTAAAAACTATTTTAAACTAATTAAATAATTAAAAATACTAAACTAATTTTGAAAAATCTGAAAAATTCACAGAAGTACTTTAGCAGGTCTTTGATCTTAAGAAAAATAAAAAACTTGGTGGTTGTTTTATGAATTAAGCTGAAAATAAGCTGAAAAGTGCTTAAAATAAAAACTGCCAAATGCCCTTAAGGTATTAATTGTGCAAAGTTAAACACAAAGAAGACCCAAGGGTAGATGGTTGGAGTGTGTGTGCTGAGTGCGTGCTTGGGGAACCAGGAGGTCACAGGTTTGAATCTGTGCTCCCCCTTTTTGGTCTTTATTTTTTTTCTTTTTGATTTTTCAGCTTTTGGTACTCAAAGGACTTCAAATAAGCATTTGTTAACAAAATCTATACTTAGAAAAGCCTGAAAACAAGCTGCTGAACAGCTTATTTACAGCGGACACAAAAAAATTATGAATGGGCTGTTTGGTTTAATGGATAACAAGGTTCCTGTAAGCAACAATAAGCTTGTAAAAGCTTCAAGTAAATTAAACTAAATTGGAACTATCCTAAAGCATCTAAAGGGGACCTACTAAGTACTAAAATAAGCTAAATGAGCAAACCAAATGTCATCAAATTCCCTCTTGTCTTCTTTGCACTAAGTGTTTTACAACGACTAGCATGGGCATTTTTAACTTATAAATAAGCATTCTAACAACTATAAAATCCTAAATAAACTAAGAACAAATAAAATACATGTATTCAAGATTCTAAAAAACACTAAATGTAAACTAAGATGAGCTTATATCAAGCTTATTAGAGGCTGAGAAAAAGGGCTTGTGCAAAATTTGTTGAAATTTGTTGACCGGGGATGCTAGGACATACACAAGCTTCAACCAGCTATCAAAAACCACTAACAATTCCTACAAGTTACTAAAGGTTAATCACTAATCCTAAAGGTTGCTTAAGAGATCATGATAAGCAATCAAGAAACAGAAAATAAGCTCAATCCAATTTAAAAGCTGATCGTGGGTGAAAATGAAAGAAAAAAAAAAAAAAAAAAAAAAAAAAAAAAAAAAAAAAAAAAAAACAGAAATGGTGCATTTGATGGCATTAAATAAGCAAGTAAATGAGCTCAAAAGTTAAGAATAAGCTAACACAAATTGAACTAGTAATACTAACTATAAGCATAAACAAAATCTAAACCTAAATCTAAATTTAACACACCTAAATTGAAGCATAAGGATGACTCGATGAGGAGAAATGGACTGACAAGGCTTTGATGATTCTCAT
The DNA here is from genome assembly GCA_910596185.1 of Chrysanthemum makinoi. Taxonomy (NCBI): domain Eukaryota; kingdom Viridiplantae; phylum Streptophyta; class Magnoliopsida; order Asterales; family Asteraceae; genus Chrysanthemum; species Chrysanthemum makinoi. The sequence continues at coordinate 235,816,550 of OU343219.1, forward strand.
GTTCAATCCCAAAAACAAATGTGCAACTAAAACTATTACCAAAGATTGTGAAATTAAAAATTAGACTAGTTTGTGAGTAAGCTATCCTAGTTTGACCCAAAATGGGTCAAAAAGCTGAATTTGACCCAAAATTCCGCTGATAAAACAGTCCCTTGTGGGCATAAAATGATTTTTCTAAAACGGTTTGTAAGCTTTGAATTTAATTGAAAAATTTTGTAATATTCTTGAGCACAATCAAGCTTTCATAACTAAGAACAAGTATTTCAGCAAGAATCTAAACCAAGTATATGTCTTAAACAAGAATTTAGACAACAAACTATTAAACTGAGCCAAATTGATTAATTAAAGTAAACCAAACTGAGAACTTAAAATTTAAATTCAGGAAGTACATTAAATTTAAAAGACAGTAATTAGAAACATGGACTAGAACAAAGACAAATTCTAGACTAAAAATAAAAACTAAGACTGCCCATACAAATGGCATACAAGCTATTTATATAAAAAGCTACTTGGGTCTTCTCTCTTCTTCTTACTCTGTCTTGTGTTTTTTTTTTTGAGTGGTAAACAAGCAAAGACCCAACTTGTGCTTCTTCTGTGATCATCCAAGCCATCAATTAGTTAGGTACAATCTTTGCATCAATCTGAGCCATCCATGGGGTTGAGTGTGTCAGGAGAAGGAAGAAAAGAGGAAGGAAAAAGGAGGGAAAGGTGGGCAGGGGTCGTGGGTGTCTAGTGGATTTTTTTATTGTGTTCCTGGTTTTTGGGTTGAAATCAGGTAAGGGTAAAGGGGAAGGGTAAGGGTGGTTTATTTATTTATTTTTTTATGGTTTTGATTTGGAAGTAATACACAAGGACCATATTTGCCATTTCCCAATTCTTCAAGGGTTGATCTTACCAACTTCCGAAATTTATCACATGGACCAATCTTGCCAATCTTCGATAGTACAAGGACAAAAAATAATTATTTTCCATTTTTTTTTTCATTTCCAAGGACTATTTTTGCCAATATCTGAAACTCCGGAGACTAAACTTGTAATTTCTCAAAACTTTTGAAATTTTTCACCAAAGGACTAATTATGACAACTTATGATTTCAAAAGGACCTTTGGTGACTTTTCTTTTAAAATAAGTGCTCAGGGACTATTTTTGCCAATTTTTGAAAGTCGGGGGACTGAAACTGCCAATTATGCAAACTTTGCTCGTTTTTCATATGATTTTAAACATTTTGCATCTGAAACATATAAAATGCAATTTTGGGATATTTTCAGTATTTTGATGCATTTCTGAGCATTTTTAAATGTTTTGCAGTTCAGATTTGACCAAAAATGATGAGTATTTACACACTCATCACCTATGCAAAATCCCATGGGGCTAAGGAAGGGACTAGAAATGTTGCCCTAGCTCCCTTCCCCTATAAATACCTTGTAACCTCTCATTTGAGAGGTTGGTTTTTCACATATTTACTCTACGCGTAACCTTTTCCATATTATCCTGTGTTTGTGTGTTCATCCCTCCTTCTCCACTCTCTTTCTATCATCTAAGTTACTTGTGTTCATTTATAGTGACCAAGCAGTGGTATCAATAACCATCTAGTTGGGTGAAACCTTTTGTATTTGATGTTACGATTTGTACGCGTAAGGTTTTCTCGCTTTACACTTTTCTCACGCTTAAAACATTCATTTTTTCACTTGTAAACTCAAGATTTTTATGGATTAAGGTTTACTTAATGTTAAAATTTCTGTTTTTTACAAAAAGTTACAAACTTTACGTGTTTAGATTAGTTTTTAAGCTTGGTTTTGTATCGTATACGTGTTTTACGCGTAAGGTTGAAACTCACTTTGGATCATCAAGTTTCAAACTTTTGTGTTATTTTGGTGATTTTGAAGCTGTTTCATCATTAAAATGAGGTTTACAAAATGTTTTAGTGCATAAAAATCAGTTTTGGTGAATTTTGTGAGGTTTTACGCATAATAAAACCCTAATCCTAGGCCTAAGAGTTTACGCCTAAGGAAACCCTAATCTTACGCCTAAGCTCTACACCTAAGTCTCAGTTACACCTAACAGTGTACGCGTAAGAAATTTATTTATCGGTCTTCAAAGTTGTTGGTTAACTCGGTGTTTTCTTGCTTGGATAAGCCTGAAAACACTTTGACTTGTGGATATCTTTTACACTTGGATAAGTGTAAAGGATTTTTGGGTAAAACCCTAATTTTACGCATAAGCTTAAATGCTTACGAGTAAACTCTTTACGCCTAAGTTATTCTTACGCATAAGTTAATCTTACGCCTAAGGTAATCTTACACCTAAGGTTCTTACTTCTAAGCATTTAGTTTACGCCTAAGCTTACGTTTAAGCCTAAGGTTTACGCGTAAGAAGGATTTATGCCTAAGCTCTCGTGTTTACGCGTAAGTGGACGTTACGTGTAAGATCATCAATTTACGCCTAAGCTTGTTTACGCCTAAGAGTACTTCATCAACAAACATCAAGTTTCATTCGACTACAAAGATCCATCATCAACACAAGTAGAATTTTAAAAAATAAAAAATAAATAAAATAATTTTTTGGGGAGTCTAACCGTTCAATTTTTACGCGAAATTCAAATTTTGGTTTAACTATGAAAATTTTGGTCACAAATTCAAATTTTTGGGCCCAAATTCAAATTTTTTTGATCAAATTTGGCGTCAAAATTGTCAAAACTCAAATTTTTCTTACAACCTTAGAATTGAATTTTATAGTGAATTTCAAATTTTGGGAGAGAAAATTTTTCAAAATTATTTTTGGAGGGAAATTGAAATTCACTATATCGGCCTTCTGTGTGCTATATCGACTTCACACATTTTTTCTTTGATTCTTCTACAGGGGAGAGAAAGTGTATAAATCAATGGCACAAATGATTGTACAGAAGTCAGAAATCTCCACATCTGCCAACATCAGATTAAAACCTTCATCACCAAACCATGCTACTGATGATTCTAAAGATCCATTTGTGTAAATGAACAATGGATGCATGTTACTGACTAAGATGATGCACTCAAGATTTAAAATTTCCATGAGTCAGACTTCATCCAATTCCCGAGATCCAGTAATCGTACAAAGTGAAAGATTTGAAGTACAGGGAAGGAATGCTCAAAGGGTTGTTGGGAATGTTGTGATTACTTCAACTGTCGCTAATGCAAACAATGAGGTTATAGCATTGGAAAAGCAGGATGACAGCAGCAGATCAGGGGAAGATATCATACCCATCTACGACACAGAGCCCAAATTTGAAAAAGAAGAAATGGTTGAGGAAGATATCATACCCACCTATGACACAGAGCCCAATTTTGACAAAGAACATATGGTTGAGGTAAAATCTATTGTTGATCATATTCTGCCTGCAAATGAGAAACAACAAACTGAGCAATCAGAATTCAGTAATGAAGGAGAGGTTGACTAGTATGTTGAACAATGTCCAGACAACTGTCTTATGTCTGAGCTCTTACTTGTATACTGATATGTGCAAAAACACATATCATTTCTTTATCAAATAAAACCCAAAATAACCAAGAAAGAGCCGTTTATTGCTAATATTTGTGGTTTTCTTGAGTTTGTACTTGTGCAGGTACGGATATGTCAAAACACACAAAAAGAAGCCAAATCAGACGAAAATCCGAGCACGAGAGATTAAGAGAGTTTGAGCTGAGTCGGAAGATCGAAATTGTGCATTTGTGAAGATTTTATTCTCTGAGGATGATTTTTAGAAGATATAATCAAGTTTGAAGAATTGTCAAGATTAGTCCCTCATCTTTGAGCATTTGGCAAAAGTGATCCCTCAAGTTTCTGGAATTGTAAAAATCAGCCCTTGGATTATTTGTGAATGACAAGATTGGCCCTTGAAAGAGATTTTCAGAATTACAACTATGGTCCTTTGAAATTCAGATTTTACACTTTGGGTCCTTAAAATACACCTTGGGTCCTAAATATATCCTAAATCCAATCCAAAGTCCAAAGGCCCAATCCAATATCAAAATACTATACCCGGTCCAATATCTCACTTACCCGGTATACCCAACCCGTCCCACTATTTAACCCGGTTTATACCCAAGTCAAATCAACCCAAGACCCGGTCAACAAATATTGAAAAATAATAAACAAAACCAAACGCGCCCATTTTTTCCCCCAAAAATTCCCAGGTCATCAATCCGTGTGCATTCTCTTCTCTGATTGGCTGTTGATACGTGGTGAGAGTGATCTAAAGGCTATAATTGATGGGATGACAAGAGACTATGATCCAAGGGCTGTAAACTCTCAAGAGAAAGCACATGATGGGAATTCTGGATCCTTCCATTCACTTGAGCTCGCATATAAAAATCCCTTTCATTCACAGCTTTGGAGGAGAGTTTTTAGTGAGAGAGAGTAGAATATAATTAGTTTCTGAGTCATTTTTAGTTTTTGTTAAATTGTTTTTATGTATTCAATTATCCTCGTACTCAATTTTTAGTAATAAAATCATTTTAAGTTTTGTTCTTCTTTTCATTATCTCTTATTACTGTTTCATTAGTTATAAATCATTATTATTATCATTCAAGTTCAAATACAATCATTTTCCAGTTTATAATCTTCTCAAAACAAAAATCATAATAAAAATTGAAAAAATATTTGGAAAAAAAAATCGAATATGTTTTTATCTAAATCCACTTTAAGTTTTCTGTTTAAACAAGCTTCTACAAGCTCACTTTAGCTTAATATTATCTTAAAACCCTCATCACTCAGATTATATTCTCAATTCTCTATTTGGTCAACTAAAGTCAAACCTGCAGAAGTTATACTGGATTCTTTGATATGATGATGAAATGGGTTGAGTTTGGATCTGGTTTGGGATGATAACAGTTGTAGGTAGTTGTTTCTGATCTCTGTTAGCATGTCATTGTGACAGGACCATTGTAAGTCCAAGTTTAATTTCAAAATTGCATCAGTAATTAGTAGTAATAGTTATTGCTTGATTCATCTCTGTTAATGCTTGTTTAGCTGTAGTATTCTGATTGAATCATTCTTTGTCATAATTTTTAGATTCTGCATTATATCTGTTTTGCATCAGTTAGATTAGGTTCATTTAAGTTGTTATAATTAACTCACTTAGTTTAGTTTGAGTTTACTGAATCTGGTTTGAGGATTGTTTACACTTAGAATTGAGAGTGACTTGGAAAATCAGTTAATCGGTCCACATATCTAGTGTTTGGATCTAGTGGTTTAATTAAGTTTAAGGTGTTACCAGTGGTTAAGTTGAATTGCAGTAGTTTCTGTTAGGTTTATTAGAGTCTCTTAGTTCATAATTTTGAATCTTAGAGTAGAGATAGTCAAAATTACATTTAATCAGTTCTCATGTCCTCATCGGCTTGAATCAAGGTCAGTTTTTGCATATAGGTAGATTAAGTGATAAGTTAGCTTACATTAGTTGTATTTCATCAATTCACATCAGTTTGGTCCATTTTATAAGCTCACAATTTCATAAAAGTCAAAATTGATTCGTCCTCAAAAGTCAAAAGTGTACAAATCGGTTTTAGCTCAACTTTTTGAAGCGCATAAGCTTCACAATAGCTTATTAGGGTCTCATTATTGGTTCAAATTGTTGTTTCTTTGGGTGTTCATGAAGTTCACAATTCTAGTTTTCACAAAAGCTCTCTTGATAAGCTTATGCATCAGCTGCAACATAGGTGGTTAGGGCTGTTTGGCCATGAGCATTTTTAGAAGTTGAATCATTGAGACCAGTTCATTAGGTGTTAGGATTAGCTAGAATTAGTTGTTTTAGAGTAGTTATAGTATAATCTAGCTTCTGTAATCAATTGGTGCATTCTAGAGCTTATTTGCTTATTTTAAAGTGCTTATTTCCAAAACAGTTACTCTACAGCTTGTTATTCGTACACATAAGCCATAGTTTTCATATTTTTCATAAACTTAGAATATAATTTTATACTTTTCCTGAAATTTTCAGATTTTTCCAGTTTTGTTTACTATTTTTCCAATTGAAAACAGTTTTTAGGACTTTTTAAATAGCTTTTATTTACATTAAATCAGAAAAAGTTCCAAAAAAATAAATTTTCAATTTTCATAGAGTAAGATAAATACAAAAAGCAAAAAAATAATTTTTCTAGATTTTTCCTAGCTTATTTTGTAATTTTTAGCCAATTAATTAGATTTAAATAGTCTTAAATTCGTAGAAAATAGAAAAATAATCAGAAAAATACAAAATTAGTTTTGATAATTCTCTTTAGTTATTCAAGATTTTTAAAAAATAGTTTCATAATTTTTCATTTAATTTTCATAATTTCTAGTATTTTAACTTAGATTAAAAAGTTAAAAATTAGTTTTTAATTCTAATAAAATCCAGAAAAATTTTAAAAAATAGTTTTAATTCATAAATAGTTTTAAAATTGCATTTCTAGAGTAGAAGTAATTTTAGGCATTTTTCGGATATAATTTAGACGTAGTTGCATTTTAATTACGTTTCGTTTATTACATTTTAGTTAATTTCGCACTTAGGATTTCCCGTAGATTAGATTTCCCTTAATTACTTTCCCTTCTCCCGTAGTTTAATAAAATCAAAATCACAAATCAAAACATCGAGCATTAAATTCCAAACCAAAAACGACGTTGGCAATTCACGCCTCGTTGGGAAACGATTCGGGTTGACTAATCTGTATCAACGATCACACACGGGATTTGATTTAATATTCTTTTTCCTAAATGAATTTTGAATCTATCTTCGTGATTATTTTTGATATCGATATTGAGGTTTCATCCATACACATACCCCTAAGCCTACATTTCGGACATATCAAATTTTGGCGCCGCTGCCGGGGAGGTTGTGTCGCGACATTATCGTTAGAGGTTTGACGATTAGTGACTCGAGATCCTTCATTCGTGAAGTTACTATTTTTCTAAAAATCAAAAAAATCAAAAATATTTTTCTTTTTCTTTTGTATATATATATATATATCATATTAAAAAATACAAAAAGATTTTCTCTTGTGTTTTTGCTAATAAATAGAAGACACCAATTATATAACATTCTCAACGGAGGTGTTATCATTAATAAGTTCCCGAACTAAAGATAAAAAACTTGCCTTTGTGTCGCTTGTGAGTCGATTTATTTCTATCGGATAAACAAACCGTGTGGTGGGTATAAGGACGGCCTGACATTAAATTGCGGCTGAAAAGAAGCGGGTTTTTAATAAGCTTTGCGCTGACCTAAAAAGCTTCTCCGCTCGCTTGTGCGTTTGTCTTATAGAAGTGATTTATTCACTTGGGATTATTGGTTAAGTTCACTGTGTTTTCGAATACCGTTTCATTTTAATTGCCTTGGTTTTTAAAGTGCATGCGCACTCGCTCTCAATTACGACGTAGACGTAATCAAAGAATAGACGTACCCGAGTTACATACTATCGTTGAAGAACCCGTCATGGCAGACACTTTCGAGCGATGAGCGAGTTACTTCAAGCTCCGTGAAGCGGCTACGGTGATGCTATCGTACTTCCACCAATTAACACGAAAATTTTGAACTAAAAACAAATTTAATACAATTGGTGTCTAATAAACCTTTTTGTGGTTTAGATCATGAGGAGCCCCACGCACACCTCCGTTGGTTTAATCAAGTTGCTTCTACAATTAACTTTCGGGGCGTCTCTCATGAGTCGATTAAGTTGAGATTGTTTCCATTTTCCCTTGAGGGGGCAGCCCGGACTTGGCTAGAAAAAGAACCCCCTCATTCGATTACAACATGGGAAGATCTTTCTAAGAAATTTGTGAACCAATTCTTTCCTCCGTCAAAAATAACAATGTTACGAAATCAAATCATAAATTTTCAACAAAAATTTGATGAAAGTTTTGGAGAAGCATGGGATAGATTTAAAGAACTTTTACGTAAATGCCCAAATCATGGTTTTACCGATCTTCATCAGATTGATACGTTCTATAATGCTCTTACTCCGTCCAATCAAGATTCGCTAAACTTGCGACGTAGGTGGTAATATCTTGAGTCGTATGCCCACCGATGTTAGAACGATTATCGAAAATAAGTCAAAAGTTTCTTCGTCTAGAAACCGACCGGTTGTTTCTAAGATCACTCTGACGACAACTACATCGAGAGAAGTGAGTTAAGTGGACTAACTGATGCTATTAATTCTATGATGAGAGAGTTTAAGATTCATAAATCCGAACCAGTCAAAGCCGTTACTGAAACATGTGTTATTTGCGGTGGTCCTCATCCGTACTATAATTGTCAAGCCACCGATGGCGATCTCCGAAATGCTTCCACAGCCTCTGCTAATCCGGTTCAAAATCAAAACCAAGGATACCGTGCAAACCAAATGGGACCACCCGGTTTTGCACCCGTTCCTCAACAAAACCAAAACCGTTATCAAAACCAATCTTACAATCAAAACCGAGGAGCCAATCTCAATCATGGTAATCAAAACTACCAAGCTCCTCCACCTCAAGTTTATCAACAACCTCCTCAACAACAATATCAACCACCTCATCAAGTTGTTCCAAACAACGAGTTTCTGTCTTACATGAAGAATTCCGACAACATCATTAAAAGTTTGCAAACTCAAATCACCAGCATTAGGAATGATTTCAAAAGAGAAATGGAAGCTACGAGTAACAAGCAGATGAGTGAAATGAGGAATATGATGGCTAGTTTCTTTCAAGCTAATCAAGCTTCTACGTCTTATTCTTAACCCTCGGGTTCCGGTTCTCTTCCGAGTAATACGATTCCTAGCCCGAGAGGTGACATGAAAGCGATTACTACCCGAAGTGGTGTTGCTTACGATGGACCCACGGCTCCTACCACTATTTCTTCTTCTCTGTCTTGTGTGGTAGACCGTGAGACCGAGGTGACAAAGGACCCGGTGCTTCCTACTAATAAGGGGAGTACCGAGAATATCCAACCCACGGTTGTCCCGACGTCTGAGCCCAAGGATGCTCCGGTTAGTGCTGAAAATACTAACTCAAAAAGAACACTTCCGTACCCGTCAAGGATGAATGATCAAAAGCAACGTGAACAAGCAAATCTTCAAATGGAAAAATTCTTTCAAATATTTCAAGATCTTCACTTCGAAATTAGCTTCGCGGATGCTCTTCTTCTCATGCCTAAGTTTGTTTCGACACTAAAAGGATTATTAAGTAACAAAGAAAAAATTGTGGATTTGGCAAAAACGTCTTTGAATGAGAATTGTTCGGCGGTTATTCTCAAGAAACTTCCCGAAAATTTAGGTGACCCCGGCAAGTTCCTCATTCCGTGCGATTTTCAAGGAATTATTGATTGCTCGCTTGGCGATCTTGGCGCGAGTATCAATTTGATGCCGAAATCAATTTACGATAAGCTTTCATTGCCCCCACTTACCCCAACGTGTATGACCCTCGAGCTAGCCGACCGTACTACGACAAAACCAATCGGTATAGCTGAGGATGTTTTTGTTAAGGTGGGGAAGTTCGATTTCCCCGCGGATTTTGTTGTCGTTGATTTTGATGCCGACCCTCGAGTACCCCTTATTCTCGAAAGATGTTTCTTAAGGACGGGCCATGCGTTAATTGATGTTTATGAAGGAGAAATCACTTTAAGAGTTGGAAAAGAAGCCGTCACGTTCAACGTTAACAATACTTCTAAATCTTTTACCAAACAATATGATGTGGCCAAAATTAATGACACCGAGGTGACAAAGGACCCGGGAATTCCTACTAATAAAGGAAGTACCAAAAACGTCCAACCTCCGGTTGTTCAAAAATTTGGGCCTAAGACATCGAGAATTGATCCGAGTCTTTCACGTTTTACGGTTAAGAGTTTATCGACGGTACGTGCTGAGCAAAGGAAGAAATTAGAAAAGGATACTACAACGGTTGTGGTGGAAAATGCTAGCTCTAAGAGCACACCACTTGTCCCACCTCCGCTTTCTGTGTATCGGATTGATCTTGTTCCTAAAAACGTCGAGTTTTCTTTGAATGGCAATCCCACTCCTTCTTCTGAAAATATGGAACTTTCTTCTAAACAAATCATTTCTGATTCTTCCCCTTCCCTCACTCAATATGAGGAGGATGATTCTATCATGAAAGAAATTGAGGCTTATTTGAAAAGTGATTCAGTTTCACCGGAAATTGATAACGCCGACATCGACATCGAAAGAGATATTCGTTTGATTGAAAAAATGCTTTACGGGGATTCTTATATTCCTTCGGAAGAAAAAAGTTATTAAAGAAGTCAAGCCGTCTTTTAATCCTTCGGAGCCCGAGCTCAAGGATTCTTCCATTGATTTACTTCTCGAGGAGTTCGCCGATGAACTCGCTCGCATGGATCCTATTCCACCGGGAAGTGAGGATGACATCTTTGATTTTAGAGCCGACTTACGCGAAATTGAATATTTGTTATATCAAGATCCGTCGATTTACTTCGAGAAGTTCACTTATGAACTTGCTCCCACCGACTCGATTCTTTTCGAAAATAAAGAAAAAGAATACAATGATCCATTCTACCCGAAGAAAGATAAGGAAGTTAAGATTTCGATTGATGAGCTTGTTGATTAAGATGTCCCACACTATTTTTTATCCGAGAGTGATTCCTTTTCTCGTGAGGATTTTCATGAAGATGATACGTTGATTTCGTTCCTTTCCGAGGACAAGATTTTTAACCCTGGGATACTCATCGGAGAGGACATTCATAAAACAAAAGTTTTCCGGAAAAAGGATCCTCTCTTGGATGCCTTCATGTTTGAACCTTTGAAATACACCTTTCTGTACCATGGAATCCCTTCTTCTATGGAGTCGTTTCTCTTTGATCCGTCATCCCGACGTCCGCCCGCAAAACCACCGGATGATGGATCACTTTTTCTTGTTATACCTTATGTAAGTTCAGGAGATGTTATCCCATTTTTGTTGGAGCCCGACACTTTCTTTCCCTCCCAACCCACCCATTCTCTTTCCCTCCGGAGTGAGGATACCGTTTTTGACCCTGGTATCCTTCCCACTTGCTTCCCCAAGGACAAATGAATTCGGGACGAGTCGGGCTAGCGACTTCGGTGATCAAAAACGATGGCGCCGTGGGAGGCACCCCAAGCTTATCTCTATCTTCTTTCTATTTTCTAATAAGTGACGTGAAGGGGTTAGCCTCTTCTATTTCTCGTGTTTGGTTGTTTGTGATGTTGTGTCCAGGATTTCATCTATATGAAGACTCTCGTGCTCGAAGTTTGTCTTTTCTCCACTCGAGTTTCATGATCGATGCTGATGGAAATCCGATATCCTAATCTTATCGACTAACGTTTATCTTTGAGCATACTTAATAAACGGCTTTTAGATTTTCGTTGATACCCTTGCCTTTAAACATTGAGGACAATGTTTCGTTCTAGTCTGGGGTAGGGTAATCTTTGATTTGATTTGACCGCACTTGCTTATTTTTTGTCGTGTACTCTCGTAACCCCGTTTTTCCTTAGAAAATGAAAAAATTGTGCAAAAATGAGAAAATTTAAAATTTTTCGTAAGCTTTTGCTACTTTTATGATCGAAAAGTCCTTGCTAGTCTCTTAGAAGTTACTTTAAATATGCGTTTTCTAGAAAAAGCCTTTGCTAATTGCTTAGACAAGAGGCTATAAAATGCGATTCTAGCTCACAAGGCCAAGAATTTGCAAGTCTCCCTAAGTGATTTTAAATATGCGAAGCTTTAACAAGAGTTCGCTAGTTTCTTATAAGTGACTTTAAAAATGCATTACTTGAGATTATTTGACGAAGCATTTGCTAAGTTAATATATGTTTTGACACCTTGTTGACTTTCCGCTGGTGAGAGTAGGAATAGAATTCTGACTTGACCGGGTGTGTTGAGCCCTAGCTTGTTCCCTTAACCATAGATAATTTAATTATCGGCTAAGCATCCGCCGATCTCATTATTTGGGATTTTAAACTTGCGGAGATCGAGAAATGATAGAGTTACTTATGAGTTTAGATGTTAAGCGTGGAGTAGTTGGTTCTCTTTAGAGCCCATCGAAGGTACTTATGGCTTTTTGTTCCCACAAAATTGTTTCACCCCATATCTGTCTAATAAATAATTAGAGATGTTGAGTTTTTGGCGATAGTTAGTTCTTTATCTTCTTAAAAGAATCTTTGTTTTAAAAATTGGGTACACATCAAGGATCCGTAATAAATAAATAAGCAAGTAATAAGTGAAAAGTAATAAGTAAAGTTATGAGCTGCGGTGTCGAGATCGGACCCTTGGATCTTTAGCCGGGATTGAGTGAGGTCTTAGTCTAGCCAACCGGGATCCTCATTTCATGAAGCCTATAGTCTTGGAATTACCCCGTGAAGCTCCGTAGTTCATAGCTCATATAAGTAAAAGTATAAATAAAAAAAAAAAAATGATGATGAAAAGTGATGAAAATGAAAAAAAAATGAAAAAGTTCAAAATGTAAGTGAATAAAAATTCCTTGATGTGGACCTCATTTTTGGGACAATGGTTCTTGAGAGAAGGTGGACAACTAATTATCGACTTAGCTTTATATCTTTATCGGATTAATTCTTATCGAAACGAGAAATTTGAAGAAATTCATTTCTCACAAAAATAAAAATCTAGAGGAAAATAGGAAAATGGGAACAAAAGGTAATTACACAAGTAACTTCCATGTGTAGTGTTAGCATCTAAAGTCATATTTAACAATGATTTCGATTTTACGCTTAGTTTGGGACTTGTGAAAAATCAGGGACGATGTATTCTATCCGTATGGTCACTTCACGCTGTGTTGTGTTTTCTACTCCGTGATCCTAACGTGTCGTTTGAAAAATGTTGGAGTTATTGATCGACATGAAAGTTTAACAAACCGTCATTCATAACCGGAATGTGCTTAATAGTAATATCTATATGTGAATAAAAAAGGTAAACAGGGCGTTTTTAGAATTAAGGCTTTCTTAATCTCTTTTGAGGAATCTTTGCTACTTCTTCATAGGTTTAGTAGAGAGAGATTGAAATCCTTAGTTTTAGAAGCGTGAGTTGATTGCATTGCGTGAGGACACGACAATGGTCTCGTCTTGGGTATTTTGATATGTGCAAAAACACATATCATTTCTTTATCAAATAAAACCAAAATAACCAAGAAAGAGCCGTTTATTGCTAATATTTGTGGTTTTCTTGAGTTTGTGCTTGTGCAGGTACGGATATGTCAAAACACACAAAAAGAAGCCAAGTCAGACGAAAATCCGAGCACGAGAGATTAAGAGAGTTTGAGCTGAGTCGGAAGATCGAAATTGTGCATTTGTGAAGATTTTATTCTCTGAGGATGATTTTTAGAAGATATAATCAAGTTTGAAGTATTGTCAAGATTAGTCCCTCATCTTTGAGCATTTGGCAAAAGTGATCCCTCAAGTTTCTAGAATTGTCAAAATCAGCCCTTGGATTATTTGTGAATGACAAGATTGGCCCTTGAAAGAGATTTTCAGAATTACAACTATGGTCCTTTGAAATTCAGATTTTACACTTTGGGTCCTTAAAATACACCTTGGGTCCTAAATATATCCTAAATCCAATCCAAAGTCCAAAGGCCCAATCCAATATCAAAATACTATACCCGGTCCAATATCTCACTTACCCGGTATACCCAACCCGTCCCACTATTTAACCCGGTTTATACCCAAGTCAAATCAACCCAAGACCCGGTCAACAAATATTGAAAAATAATAAACAAAACCAAACGCGCCCATTTTTTCCCCCAAAAATTCCCAGGTCATCAATCCGTGTGCATTCTCTTCTCTGATTGGCTGTTGATACGTGGTGAGAGTGATCTAAAGGCTATAATTGATGGGATGACAAGAGACTATGATCCAAGGGCTGTAAACTCTCAAGAGAAAGCACATGATGGGAATTCTGGATCCTTCCATTCACTTGAGCTCGCATATAAAAAGCCCTTTCATTCACAGCTTTGGAGGAGAGTTTTTAGTGAGAGAGAGTAGAATATAATTAGTTTCTGAGTCATTTTTAGTTTTTGTTAAATTGTTTTTGTGTATTCAATTATCCTTGTACTCAATTTTTAGTAATAAAATCATTTTAAGTTTTGTTCTTCTTTTCATTATCTCTGATTACTGTTTCATTAGTTATAAATCATTATTATTATCATTCAAGTTCAAATACAATCATTTTCCAGTTTATAATCTTCTCAAAACAAAAATCATAATAAAAATTGAAAAAATATTTAAAAAAAAATTAAAAAAAAAAAAAAAAAAAAAAAAAAAAAAAAAAAATCAAATCTGTTTTTATCTAAATCCACTTTAAGTTTTCTGTTTAAACAAGCTTCTACAAGCTCACTTTAGCTTAATATTGTCTTAAAACCCTCATCACTCAGATTATATTCTCAATTCTCTATTTGGTCAACTAAAGTCAAACCTGCAGAAGTTATACTGGATTGCTGATATGATGATGAAATGGGTTGAGTTTGGATCTGGTTTGGGGTGATAACAGTTGTAGGTAGTTGTTTCTGATCTCTGTTTGCATGTCATTGTGACAGGACCATTGTAAGTCCAAGTTTAATTTCAAAATTGCATCAGTAATTAGTAGTAATAGTTATTGATTGATTCATCTCTGTTAATGCTTGTTTAGCTGTAGTATTCTGATTGAATCATTGCTGTCATAATTTTTAGATTCTGCATTATATCTGTTTTGCATCAGTTAGATTAGGTTCATTTAAGTTGTTATAATTGACTCACTTAGTTTAGTTTGAGTTTACTGAATCTGGTTTGAGGATTGTTTACACTTAGAATTGAGAGTGACCTGGAAAATCAGTTAATCGGTCCACATATCTAGTGTTTGGATCTAGTGGTTTAATTGAGTTTAAGGTGTTACCAGTGGTTAAGTTGAATTGCAGTAGTTTCTGTTAGGTTTATTAGAGTCTCTTAGTTCATAATTTTGAATCTTAGAGTAGAGATAGTCAAAATTACATTTAATCAGTTCTCATGTCCTCATCAGCTTGAATCAGTGGGTCAGTTTTTGCATATAGGTAGATTAAGTGATAAGTTAGCTTACATTAGTTGTATTTCATCAATTCACATCAGTTTCAGTCCATTTTATGAGCTCACAATTTCATAAAAGTCAAAATTCAGTTCTGTCCTCAAAAGTCAAAAGTGTACAAATCAGTTTTTAGCTCAACTTTGTTGAAACTGCATAAGCTTCACAATAGCTTATTAGGGTCTCATTATTGGTTCAGTTGTTTTTTGCTGGGTGTTCTTGAAGTTCACAATTCTAGTTTTCACAAAAGCTCTCTTGATAAGCTTATGCATCAGCTGCAACATAGGTGGTTAGGGCTGTTTGGCCATGAGCATTTTTAGAAGTTGAATCATTGAGACCAGTTCATTAGGTGTTAGGATTAGCTGGAATTAGTTGTTTTAGAGTAGTTATAGTATAATCTAGCTTCTGTAATCAATTGGTGCATTCTAGAGCTTATTTGCTTATTTTAAAGTGCTTATTTCCAAAACAGTTACTCTACAGCTTGTTATTCGTACACATAAGCCATAGTTTTCATATTTTTCATAAACTTAGAATATAATTTTATACTTTTCTTGAAATTTTCAGATTTTTCCAGTTTTGTTTACTATTTTTCCAATTTAAAACAGTTTTTAGGACTTTTTAAATAGCTTTTATTTACATTAAATCAGAAAAAGTTCCAAAAAAATAAATTTTCAATTTTCATAGAGTAAGATAAATACAAAAAGCAAAAAAATAATTTTTCTAGATTTTTCCTAGCTTATTTTGAAATTTTTAGCCAATTAATTAGATTTAAATAGTCTTAAATTCGTAGAAAATAGAAAAATAATCAGAAAAATACAAAATTAGTTTTGATAATTCTCTTTAGTTATTCAAGATTTTATAAAAATAGTTTCATAATTTTTCCTTTAATTTTCATAATTTCTAGTATTTTAACTTAGATTTAAAAGTTAAAAATTAGTTTTTAATTCTAATAAAATCCAGAAAATTTTTTAAAAATAGTTTTAATTCATAAATAGTTTTCAAATTGCATTTCTAGAGTTGAAGTAATTTTAGGCATTTTTCGGATATAATTTAGACGTAGTTGCATTTTAATTACGTTTCGTTTATTACATTTTAGTTAATTTCGCACTTAGGATTTCCCGTAGATTAGATTTCCCTTAATTACTTTCCCTTCTCCCGTAGTTTAATAAAATCAAAATCACAAATCAAAACATCGAGCATTAAATTCCAAACCAAAAACGACGTTGGCAATTCACGCCTCGTTGGGAAACGATTCGGGTTGACTAATCTGTATCAACGATCACACACGGGATTTGATTTAATATTCTTTTTCCTAAATGAATTTTGAATCTATCTTCGTGATTATTTTTGATATCGATATTGAGGTTTCATCCATACACATACCCCTAAGCCAACATTACGGACATATCAATACAATACAACTGAAACATCATACCATACTCTTGAATCTGAAAACATTCTTCTCAAAAAGACAATTGCTCAATTTTCAAAAAGAGTTTTCTAAACTAGAGGCTCATTGCATCTCTCTTGAACTTAAATTGCAAAACAAATTTTTAAATTTAGAGCCAAATAGTAAATCTTTGATTGAACAAAGTAATCGTGTGGATACATTAGTAAAAGAAAATGAGCATCTAAAGGCTCAAATTCAAGCAAAGGGGTTGCACATGTTTTTCACATGTTGCTTTGCAAAACAAACTGAGAAGATTAAATGGAAAGAGTGTGGATAATAAGTTTGCAAAACCAACAATCTTGGGGAAATCGTCTCTACTACCTATCAGAAACCAATCAGTAGTTAAACAACCAACTGCATTTAAATCTGAACGTTCAAAATCTTCAAAACCACGGTTTGCCTCCCAAGTTGTTGAGAATAATCATTTGACAAAACCAGTCACTCCACATTCCTGGCCTAAGAAAAATGCTTCTGTTTCTGTTATACCTGTTTCTGTTATACCTATTTCTGTTAAACCTCAACAAGTGGTTGCACCTGGCCAATCTAGGATAAGTTCGTAAACAATGTCTAAACCGAGCATCAAAATTCAAAATTCATATGATACAAAGGACTTGCACAAGAACTATGATCTAGAAAAGGCTAGGAAAAGGGCACTACTCCAAAAGGATGGAATCTTAGGTTCACGACCTCGTGTGATGCCTACTAGTGTATTGCATAACACTGCTTGTAGTAGAAAACCAAAACCTAAATGTACTCAATAGACAATTAGAAATAAACCCGTTGATCTAAAAGACAAATTTCAGAAACCTAATAGGTGAATCAATACAGGACGCAGACTCTTCCCAAAAGAAGTTTCAACATCCCCTAGATCTAACCTTAGATGGATACCAAAGGGTAGATTTTTCAAAACTGTTGGTCTTAGGTGGATTCCTACAGGCAAGATACTAAGTAGTTGCACCAAAACAAGTGTGAAATCCACAACATCCATCCCTGAGGCAGGAAAGGAAATCATCAAATTGCATGTTCTGGTGTCAAGACGATAATTGACACTACATC
Organism: Chrysanthemum makinoi; assembly: GCA_910596185.1. Taxonomy (NCBI): domain Eukaryota; kingdom Viridiplantae; phylum Streptophyta; class Magnoliopsida; order Asterales; family Asteraceae; genus Chrysanthemum; species Chrysanthemum makinoi. Next base: position 235,834,061 of record OU343219.1, read on the forward strand.
TTTATGCTTCTAACATCTGGAACCCAGTTACACTTGGGGATCCATGTTTTTTTCTTTCTTGGCCCCTCCTATTTTCTATACAGGTACAACAGCTATGGTTTCTAAGTAAAACATCTTAGGACCTGGTTCTCACCATCTAAATTTTAATGATCCATCAGCTGCTCCATTATTGTACTTAATCATCATGAATTGGAAACATTGCTTGCTTCTCTGGTTAAAGATTCTGTCAAAAGTCGTGCTTCAGATGTATCGAATGTTTCCGTGGCACTACCTGATTATACTCTAATTTCAGATACACCTGAATCTACAACAACAATCGTTGTTGTAGCTGCACTTCCAACCGAATATCTGACAACAAAAGATCAAACTATTTCCAATAACAATGAAATAGTTGATGATCAACATAATGAACAGAAAAGTTTTATCAGCAGTCGATTCACACGGGATATTTATGGTACTTCACACATGTTCGATTAACTGGACATACATGGTTTCGCTGTCTCCAATTCATCATCAACATACGTGGTGTATGATTCTGATTTATTGAAAACATCAGGGGGGAGTATAGGTGTTCATTCCTTCCTTGTTGTCCTTTGCGAAAACCCTATCTCTTCTTGAATTTCTTCAATTAGGGGGAAGAAATGAGACGATTTGTGGTTCATACATCTCACTTTGGTGTTATCGTCTCACTTTTACAGGGTTATCATGTGTGAAGTTACCTAAATATGATGATATGATGTCTCACACATGGTCATTTTATCGAGTATTTGCATATTCACAGTTGATTAGTATTTCGATAGACCTCAACAATCAGGGGGAAGTAGTATTACTTCATCTTTCGTAGTTTGTTTGGTGTGATGCGTCTACATACGTGAGAAGATCTTGTTGATTTCTTGCATGTTACCCCCGAACGGACTTTCTGCATACAAAACTGATTTTCTTGGTGTGGTTCCTTTGCTCATCTACAAATTCCGCTGTGTACTGAAAACTTCAAAAGTTAGAAGACGTTTCTACTACATCAAAGTTTTTGAATCTGCTGAAGATGGTTGTCTGTTTGGGGGGAAGCTGATTCAGAAACTTCATCAATTGGGGGGAAGTTAATTTGTTTCATACTTCATACATCATTTCTCTGTTTATATTCATAATGGCTTGTGCACACATAACAGTGTACAACCCATTCTTGTAATGAAAGGACAATGTGGTACGCATCAGTGCCACAATCCTTATCAAAGGAGCGAATGCTGCTTACTTTTGAGTAAAATTTATCAAACTTTCAATATTTTCAAAATTTTGATCAAAAGAACAAGTACTCTCTCTCTCTTGTTTTCAAAACCTCAAAAGTTAATATTACTTGTTAAGGGGGAGTATTTACAAAAATATCTTTGTTCAAACAATGTTCTTCGTGGAAATCTTCCCACAAAACTCGAAATGGTCATATTCGATATCAAAATTTCATCAAAAATAACATTAATATGCCATTTTGGGGGGTAAAATTTGTGTAATACAAATATGTTGGATTGCAAATGAATCTAAGTGTGCATAGACTTAACCAATGAATTGATGAACTCTGAAATGTCATAAATCGAAAAGATTTATCTTCCAAGACTTATCCGAGTAGATTGTACCTATTCGAGAAACTCTTGATAGACATGAACTTTGACGGGTTTGACAAACTTTGTTCACATCTTCAAGGTAGTTATTAGACCTAGTTGTCACCTAAAAGCTGACAATGTAACTCTTTAACTATGCAATGTAAACGTGTCTCGCGGGGAATTGTCTATCTTGAGTCGATCAAATCAAAAGTGTTCGCTCTACCCTCACTGTGCAGATTTCTTTCAAAACCCATAAGCACATGTAGAGGGGGAGTATTTCTGAAAATACAAAACTCTCGAAGTGTTACAAACATGTTTTCAGTCATAAACACTTTGAGATATTTTTCATGAAAACGGTTTTATGGCAACATAGGATAGTCATGGAGTTATAAGGTGACTAAGTTTAGGAATAAACGTCCTATGATCCGCCAGAGCCGGAGGTATCTACCCAAGGACATCACAAATAGTTAGTACTTAGAAGTCCTTGTGTATGATTGACAAAAGGAGAAAATGAGAATCGGAGAAAGAAGTAGTTGAAGAATTAAAAAGAAAAGTAAAGAAAAGGGTGAAAAGAAATAGCCCTCCAGATTATTCAACTTAGGGCAGACACGGGTTCGATTCATATGCTACTGGTTGTCACTAGATGACACCGGTATTGAAGAACAAAAGTCGTCATGGACCCAGTGACACACTGCACTAAACCTTCTTTGCCACTCAAGTTTCTCTCAAGAGAAACTTGTTTCATTCTCACACGGAACCCTACGTAATCTATCGACTTTATCTTAGAGATTGTTGGTATTGAAGAAGGAGACCCTCTCCCAAGTCTCCGCTTAGGAAAAGCAAAGTGCACTGTTGAGTCTAGAGCCACGTGATTCATCAAAAGATCTCTTAGGAACACATGAACTTTCATCACTTGTCGTTCAACAATAACGACGCAAGTGACACATTCTAGAGTCCTTCACAGATCTTAGCAATCTGCCGAGAACATTTATGAGCGGTTCACATATGTGAATCTCAATGATTGAATGGAAACTCTTGCCAGGATCAACATCAAAAGCCACGACGAAGCAGTCACTTCGCCGGTAACTCCTTGGGGTTCGCTTAGTGTTGTCTCAACAATCGGTCTGAGTCGTGAAGTGATGCTTCGGTGTACCTCAGCGACTCACCTGAACTGTAGATGTACTTCGGTCCATCGTGTTAGCCTACTTGAGGGCCTCCAGATCAGGAACAACCTTTGCTAGAATTAAAGATGTACTTTCACACTATGTTGTTAACACCCTCGAAGTTCAAACTTGTAAGTGTTGGAAATCCCGCTAAGGAGATTCCTTTTAAGAATCGAGTCCTGAAAATGTGGGTCATTACTTGAACTTGTTCAATGTAATGCCAACTGTCCCTCTACGGGATTCGGACGACTGATTCGCCCGACCAAGGTGAATGGAATCAAGACATTCATCAGTAAAATAATCGTAATGGTAAATTCTCTAAGAAAAGTCCATAATGATCGATTGGTGTTTTTCACTGACCCATTTGTGCAGCTGCTGATGGATGTTCGTGGGATGAAAGATTGTGATGATGCTCCACATGCTCATACCAACAACAAAGCAAATGAAGTTCTCTCAAAAGGAAACTCAAAAGTCAAAATGATTCTTCGTCAAAGCCAAAGAATCTCCAAAGTTTAAAGACTAAGAGAACTACATCACATCTGAAATCCAACGTCAAAAGGCGTGTGAGCATGTCGGAAAAAGACGTGGAGACACCTGAGCAACGTAGCTGACCGGAGGCAGAAATCACATACTATCACTACATCTACCAAATGAACAAAGAACAAAGAATACAAAGACGTCAAAGCTGAAAACTTCAAAAGGAACAAGATCCTTATTTTGGGGAGATTGTTGGAATCAAAGCACTTCTTCTCACAAGAAAGAAGAATGCTAAAAGACGTCAAAGCAATCGCTATTACATCATCACCAAAAACTTACTCAAGATTGTTGAATTCATCTCTAACACTTAGGGGGAGATTTTTGGAATCACTCCTAACTAGTATTTCAAGTGTTAGTCATTAATATGTAATAGGTTGCTTAATTAGGCTTTTATGTTTGTAATTATGGCTAGGCTTATGTAGAAATCCCATGAGCCTATGCAAAAGCCCATGAGGCTAAGGAAGGGACTAGAAATGTTGTCCTAGCTCCCTTCCCCTATAAATACCTTGTAACCTCTCATTTGAGAGGTTGTTTGTTCACATATTTACTCTACACGTAACCTTTTCCATATTATCGTGTGTTTATGTGTTCATCCCTCCTTCTCCACTCTCTTTCTATCATCTAAGTTACTTGTGTTCATTTATGGTGACCTAACAAGAACAGAGATACTAGAAGCAACAAGTGAAAGTGGCAAAGAAGTGGTAGGGGTCAAAACCAATCCACCAGATGAAGGTCCTTCCGAACCCATAACATTACGGGCGGACAAAGGATTAGCTGAAGAATTGTAAACATCATCAAAAGTCAATTGATGAGAAGCAAGGCACTTTCTAACTTGGTCAACCCTTCTCTGAACTACCATTAGAGAACGAGACAATGAGCCAGTACCGATAATAGCGCTAGTATCCCTATCATAGACTGGAACCACGAGCTGTTCAAGATCAGGCTGTAGTCCAGCATTCATAGGAACATTCGCGCATGGCCCCTCCATGCGAAGAAGATCCATAATTTCCGCAATTCCAGCATCCTTGCTAGACTTAAGAGCATAAAGTAATGAAAACTCTACATCAGCAAGTTGCTTCATAGCGGAAAGATAATAAGTTTCCGCAAAAGGGTCATACGCGTCAACTTCCACAAGCTCTCTATTCTCCTTACCATGAATAATACCAGCCGCCAGCCCAACTTGCATGCCTTTATTAGTAGCACGGCTGATAGTTTCTGTCAGAGCTATGGTATACTATGGATAATTCAAGCATATAAACACAGCGACGCTCACACCATTAGTCAATAACCAACGCCAAATTGATAGCAAAGTAAGAAAGCGAGGAGAAAACTCCTCATCAAGATGCATAGCTAATGCAGACAAATCGGCAACTGCTGAGTCAACCTTCTTCATAATCACAACCGCTTTCGCATCTTGAGTTTTAGAAAACTCCTCCCTCAAAACATCAAAAGAAGGAATTTGGCTACGAAGCTCAGAGAACGAAGACTCCAGAGTACGAATCTACAAACAAGACAAAGAGTCAGAAGACAGTGGAAAAATGAACAGGCAGAACAACCGGTCAAAAAAGGCACTAATACATACCTGTCCAGAAATATTGGCATTCTGAGATTTAAGAACTGCAACTTCAGCCCTCAGGGTGGACGACTCAGAATCCATCTCATCAAAAGAAGACTGAAGTTCTGTAAGCTCAGCACGAAGACAACCCAACAAAAATAGCTAACTCAGAGAACCCAACTTCAACAGCCTTAACCTTAAGAGTCGAAATTCCTTGTCCCCCTCCTCTAACAAAGATGATAAGCGTTTTCTCTCCATCATATTATATTCCAACCGCATACGGACTTCAGAACTAAACCACACCTGTCGTGTTGTAGCAACATTGAACTCAGCAAGAAGGCGATCATACCCCATCTCATGAATGGAATAAAAATAGCAAGGAGGAGCAAACTCATCCACCATACAAAGACATTCATCAGCATCATCAAGAAGAGAATTCTTGGAAACATTCCATTTCGGAACATAAATACTAGAGGAAGAGCTGGAATCTAAATCATCAACAGCACGGATATCCCCATCCAAGATATCACAGTCAGAAAAATCATCAAGAACAGGGTGAACACCGCCAACAGCATAAGAACCGTCAGGAACGAAAGAAGGGACATTTACTAGATTCTTCTTCTTCTCAGCAATAGAAAAGACAGTAGTAACGACAGCGTCCGTCATAACCGGCACAAGAGACCTGCCAAACAATAAACGGGAAGTGAGCAAAGCCAAGGGAAACAAAAACATTACGTAATGATAAAAATAAAGATAACTAACCTGAGGGGAGATCCACTAAGGCAGAGTAAACCAGAATCAGACTCAATAGACGTCCCAGCTTCATGAATAGGGGTAATCGATAATGAAGGAGAAGAAGAAGAATGAGTGGGTAAAGCATTCAAGCAAAATTCAAGAGAAGCACACTTTGAGCAAACAACTTCTGAATAGATTCCGAAGACATACCACCAGTAGAAGCCCTACCGGAATCCACATGGTCACTCCTTAACTTCTTACGCAGATAGACAGGATCGGTGCGAAACTTCCTCCTCTTCCTTCGAGAACCTGAAGCCAGATCACAAGCAGACACCGGGAAGGTACCAAAAGTAGCCCCAGACGCTAAAGGATCAGCTTTAGTAGAAGAATGAACAGGCCGCGCAATATCCGCACCAACAGAATCATCACATAACCGAGAAGCTCCGGCTTCAGAATCGGCAAACACATTTCCATCGGTTCCCAACTTATCACCAGAAGATGGAGGGAAAAGAGAAACAGTCCGGCCTTCGGTTAGTTTCAACAACGGAAGCTCATTTTCTTCTAACGGTCGAGTATCAACCTTCAACTTCATAGGATCCTTCATTCGAACCAAACACAGCAAATCCATCGCTGCAAAGAGTAGAAGAGAAAAAATACGGTTTAGACTACACAAAAACATTATAGCAAGCAAAGAAACATAAACATGGTATACCCACCCCGATCATCTTCGTCATAAAACACAGGGTAAGAATCTTCACTCAAAGTGTAATTACTACTTAACCCAACTAAGCAAATAAAGGGTTCCAAAAATTTTTGAAAAGGAGAAGCATGGGCAACAAGGGAAGCAACATGCCTAGCATCAGCATCCCCAGGGATAACATCCTTAGGAACGCTTTTTTAACCATGGAAGGGATGAGTAGCAGGACAAGCAAAGGATTCAACCCAAAAGAAGTGGTCATTCAAACTTTTAAGAAAATCAAGGGGTTTAGAATAGCAAACGCCAAAACTATCAACTCGTTTACTAAAAGACAGCCAACCATTTTTCTGACACTGAACATAAAAACACCTAAATAACCCTGTTAATACAAATAAGCCGTAAAAACGTTTATTTATATTTTACGATCTTCTAATGTTTTGTCGATAACAAACGTAAAATCATTTTAACGAAACAAATAAAATACGTAAATGGTTTGAACCAATAGTTCACTAACACACTTACGTTTTTATATAAAACACTAAACAAGTAATAGTGTTTTCATGTTATAGTAATGCATATATATAACAACTAGTGTTTACATAATGGGTAGATATATACATAATTAGTATGTATTATAATGGGAAATAGAATGGGTAGAAATCTAAGTATATTTAACCCATTGACTAAATACATTGAATGTAGTTGGGTAAAACCCATGACCCATACCCATGGAGAATGATCCATAACTCATGACACATTGCATGACATCATGCATAAGTCATAATGGGTATTATCCATAACCCATTAAGCTAACCCATGACCCATTGACTAGATACATTGCATCTTCTAGATACATTGTATCTATTTGGATACCCATGGATCAAAGCCTACAACCCATAGCGTCCTATGGATCCCGAAGGTGCATATAGTAGCGACATCTTTGCTTCTTAAGTTTGGTTTTTATTCTCCTGGATTTTATTTGAAAAGTAGCTAATTTTGTTCTGTTTTGTTTATAATAGGTGATATACGAGGGTATATTGGTAATTTGTGTAGCTTCCTTTCCTTTTGTTGCTACTTTAAAAAAAAAAAACTCAAGAACACAAAAATAATTAACCACTTTCTTCACTATGTCATCCCCTACTTTGCCCTTCCCATCCCATCTCCTTCCATTCTTTAAATTTTAGACTTGAGAACAGAGCGTAGATGCAAAACTAGTACATAGAAGTAAAAGTGTAGATATGGACATAGGGGTGAGCAAATGGACCGGGAACCGAATCGGAACCGAGAACTGAACAGGAACCTACCCAACTCGAACCGCATTTTAGAACCGCGGTCCGGTTCTCGATTCTTAGATATTTCAAATTTCAGTTCTCGGTTCGGTCCGGAACCGCTGGTATCGATTCCCGAACCAAAGAACCGCACGACTTTTCAAATACATTAAAACATATATATGAACTTGTTGTAGTTTTCTACCTCAAAATAAATAGACATGTTCAAATTAAAAATTGATATACAGACCACACTCATATTCAAGTTGAAACGGCCACATATGGCACTCAATTTTCATAAGGAATTGAATTAAAAAAGTTAAAGATGTCAAGAATAAAACCTGAGATTTGAGCTTCCCTTTATGATCATTAAATATTCCTATCCCATTTTGAAGTGTTTTATGTAAGACAATTTTAGTTAGAATATCTTTTATACTTCATCAGCAGATTCTAAATTTTAAGTTAATGAGTGTAAATACATTATCTGATTTTAGCATAAGGTGTTCTTAAATCATTTATACCATCTTATTATTTACTAAAATTTTAAGTTAATGAGTGTAAATATATTATTTGCTCAAGTATCTGTCTGCTTTGCTCAACTGTTTACATATCTCTTCATTTACTAAAATTTCAAGGTTGGGCTAAATTTTGAGTATATAGTCTATAATCTTTAATTCCGTTTGCATTTTCATATCACGTAGACATCGTTTTTCAAAGATTGTGTTGCCCATTATAAGCAACCATTGACGTAGCTCGAATATTATGCTATTATGCTATGTGATTTAATCGTTCAATATTCTTTATCGTTTAGACTTAAATTAGTGCAAACAGATATAGAATATTGAATTTTGGGCGGTTTTTCAAAATTTGCGGTTTCAAGCGGGTGGAACCGAAATACTCGAACCGAACCCGGGAACCGAACCGGAACCGAAATATGTTCTTCGGTCCGGTTCCGGTTCCTAAAATATGAGTTTTTCGGTTCTCGGTTCTTTCGGTTCCGGGTCGGTTTCGTGCGGCTCCGAAACCACCCCTATATGGACATCATGCATCAGTTGTGTTCCACTTTTGAATTTCTAAAATTATGCATTGTTCAAACTTGATTTATGTGCATGTGGAGTAATTGTCAAGGCTGTTAATTTTTCATGAAGACAAAGTCCTCATGCACGTATAAGATGATGTTTTTTTGTTCGGGTTACTTTATAGAGCGAGGCTTTGACTATTATATACGTGATCACAGCTTAATCTCAATTGTTTCCGACTTTTTCCTTAGCCACCCAAAATGTATAAATAGACTCATTTCATAACTAATTATTGATAAATTGCTTAAATTATTTAAATTAACATCAATTTTTATTTTTATTTTTATTTTTTTATAAAAAATGTCTCATTTTATATTTTTGTTTTAAAATAAGAGACGACCCTCAGAACGAATACGCTTATTTTGCAAATGATTCATATCGTCAAGTGTATGCTTAGGAATAAATCTTTAGGTGTTTTGTTTTCTTAGATTTCCTTGATTATGTTCCTTTGATCAGGGATCCATGGCTAGCTGGCTTGATAAACTCATGCTTCCAGAAACCTTGGTTTTAATCCGTAAAGTCCCTTCTACATATATATAAACGTAAACATATGTGGCTCATTTCTTGATAGTTTGTTATATATCCTTTTGATCGTAGATCGACGGCTTGCTGGCTTGATAAGCTCATTGCTTCCCGACCCGTTCGTCCTTGGACAAGATGTTGTCGCTTCTATGACTTAAAGCATGAAGGCCGACGCACACCTGAAATCCGCGATATTTTCAATAGTGAGTAGATACTTCAACTTGATGTTCGTTAATCAGTTTAGAAGTTGTTCATTTTTATCGCTAATCTAATCTCATTGGGAGATACAATAAACCTTACCAAACGTCGCTTTGATGTTGTAATTCAAACCACCTTGTGTATTATATATATGGTGATTTATGAAAGTTCGATCACACACTTGGATTCTTCATAGGAATAGGGAATTAAATCACATTAGGATTGATTAGAAGCACGAATCTACGATCCAAAATCTGCTTGTATTAATATGTGGTAACTTCCTCTTTTTTAATGACTTTTAGGGCCACAATTTTTGGAATGCCATTAAGACCTAGAGTAAGCTAGCTTGGCATAAAAGCAACACAAATTTTCTTTTGTTGATTGCAGAAGCAATTTGTCCTCGCCTACCTTCAACCAGGAATTTGTCCCGTCTACTAAACTTGATGGACAATCGCATCGGAGTGACACTCGCAATCTGTCCTATGTTGATTTTTCACGGGTCTGAACTTTTGATATGTCCAGGATCGATACAAACACAAGATATACAAGAAGATGATTCATTTCATTTCAATATAACAGTGGGTTACATTGTTACAAAGAGACACACTAAAAACGTTACATGTAAATGACTATATATAGAGTATGAAAGGTTGCGAGTAAACCATCATGACCCTTCGGTTTGTAACCGACATGACTACCAAATAACTACTAGTAACTACCATAACCGTATTTCGGTTATTTAACTAACTAACTAACTTTGGCGGATGTAAACTATCTAATGCACAATTTCAGCCCTTTGGCTTTCGTTTTTATGCTTAACAAGGACTTATGCAATTAAAGGCTAACATTTTCCCCCCTAATTGTTTAAGTCTTGTTCTCCGAATCTTCATGCTCTTCTCCGCGTCTCTTTCTTTCCTTCTTCCTGTCTTACCAACGTGTCGTTCTTTTTTCGTTGTTTACTTGTTGTCACGTTGTCACTCCTTTTTCTTTTGTGTCGAGTTATCTATGTCTTGCCTTCGAACTCTTGGTCTTGGCTTTCTTTTTCGAACACAAATATCTCCAAATACCTTGCGGTATTTCACTAAGAAAACAAGTCGATTTACTTGTTTTTCTTCTTTACCAAAATGAATGGTAGTATCCTTCGTTGCTTGTCCGCGTTCCACAACACTTTTTCTTTACTTTTGTTCCACACCGAATGTGCTTCACCCAAAGAATACCTTTCGGTATTCTTTTCCAACAACAAAAACACAATTGATCAGATTGCGTTTCTTGTTTTAATATCTTGTGTTGCTAGCGTCTTTCTTCCAAAAACAATCTTTGATTATTTTTCTCTTAACCGGTCTAACTTCTATTTCCAAGCAACGCCTCTTTTTCTCTTCTTGTATATACCGTATAATGTACAAGGTATCCTAACGCGTTTCCTTTTTCCTTGTGTATCTCGGTAAAATACACAAGCCCTTTGACGTCATTCTTTTCCTTCCTTGTTGCGTTGTAAAACCAACAAGTTTCCTTCTTGTTGTCGTGTGATGTAAGTCACCAACAACGTCCCTGTACAGTTTTATTTCTCCTTCCCTTTGTCGTTACTTTCAGTCCCAACAAAGTTTTCTCCCACCAACGTTTGGTGTCAAAGTTTGTTCCTTCAATCTTCGTTGGATTGAAGTCGTTTGTTAATTTGCAACTTCTGTTAGTTCCGATCATGCATTATCTTCCCCAACATCCTTGGTGTCTCTCTTCTCGGTCTCTTGATGTTGGAATCACTCCTAAACCTTAATTCAAGTGTTAGTAATTCATATGTAATAGTTAGCTTAATATGGTCTTTATGTTAGTAATTAGCCTTAGGCTTATGTAGAAGGCCCATAAGCCTAGGCCCAAGCCCATAAGAGAAAGGAAGGGACTGGGAGTGTTGCCCTAGCTCCCCTTCCTATAAATACCTTGTAATAAACCTCACTTGAGGGTTGGTTGTTCAATTTATTCTCTCATTCACTCCTACGCATAACCGGCTTATTCCATACGTGTGTGTTTGTTTGATTATTGTTCACCCGATCATTCCTTCTTCTCTATTTCTACATATTGATTCTTGTGTTACATATATGGTGACCTAACAGTGGTATCATTCGCCAAATAGTTGGGTGAACGTATTGTTTTTGAAGTGGGTTTTGGTCCTACGCGTAAGACATACGGTTCGTTGGTTATAAGAGAAAATGGTGTGATGAATAGTGAATGTGAATAAGAGAAGAATAAGGAAAAGATTGATAAGTATAAAGATGAAAGGGAAAATCGGAGGGTAGTTATTTATAGGTAAGATTTTAAAAAATCACAGCCCAATTAATACAGTTACCGTTTGTTTGAATTTTACCCCATCTTTTGACCGTTGGAACAGTACGTTGACAAGACTAGCAGTGCTTTCCACGTAAGCAGTACTTTCCAAAGCAGTACTTTCATAGCAGTACTTTCAGATAAACAATAAGCAGTACTTTTCCATCCTCTTCTTCACAATGGCAAAAACATCAAAAAGGCATTGTATTGCCCCCCCCCCTCAAACAATGCATAGGACTATCTAACTAACTAATAAGTCCTCCCCTTAATTGTAGCTTAATAGTTAATCATACCAATACTCACCACCAAATGATTAAATCTGAAAACATTAAATCCTTTTGTGAGTAGATCAGCTATATTGTCATCTGTATGGACCTTGACAACATTAATGAGCCTATGCTCATAACAATCTCGAATAAAGTGATGCCTAATCTGAATATGCTTGATCTTGGAATGGTAAACAGGATTCTTCACAATGCAGATTGTACTCTCATTATCAATATTGATAGGAGTATTCTTAAAATTGAATCCATAATCCAAGAGTTGATTCTGCATCCATAATACTTGTCCACAACAGCTTGCAGTAGCAACATATTCTGCTTCAGTGGATGATGTTCTTTGCAATGGTTTGTTTCTTACATTGCCAAGAAACTAATCTTCTTCCAAGATATTGGCATCGTCCAGTGGTTGATCTTCTATCATAATTATCACCTGCATAGTCACTATCTGTAAAAGCTTCCAAGTGAAAAGGTGAATCCTTTGGATACCACAACCCTAACTTAGGTTGTTGTTTCAAATAACTAAAAATCCTCTTGACTGCATTCATCTGAGAGACCTTAGGTGAGACTTGATATCTTGCACATAAACAGACAGCAAACTTGATCTCAGGTCTAGATGCAGTTAAGTACATAAGACAGCCAATCATTGATCTGTAAAGCGTGACTTCTACAGCTTGTCCATCTTCATCCTTGCCCAATGAGTTAATAGCTTTAATGGGTGTGGTAACAGGCTTCATAGCATCGTAGTTAAACTTCTTAAGAATGTCAGTGACATACTTGTCTTGACTAATGAAAATTCAAGCCTTTGATTGTTTAACTTGAAGCCCCAAAAAGAAAGTTAATTCACCCATGGAACTCATTTGAAATTCTTGTTGCATGAGCTTCTCAAATTCTTTCACCATAGACTGTTTTGTAGCTCCAAAAATAATATCATCTACATAGACTTGAACAAGCATGATATCCTTGTTGTCTCTCTTGATAAACAAAGTCTTATCAATTGCTCCTCTCCTGTAACCATGTTGCAATAAGAAAGTGGAGAGTCTTTCATACCAAGCTCTAGGTGCTTGATGAAGGCCATACAGAGCCTTAACAACTTTGTAGACTTTGTTTGGATGTGCAGGATCCTCAAAAACAGGAGGTTGTTTGACATAGACCTCCTTTGTAATCTTGCCATAAAGAAAGGCACTTTTGACATCCATTTGATAAACAGGAAAGCCGATATATGATGCAAAAGCAAGGAATATTCTAATGGGTTCAATCCTTGCTACAGGAGTAAACACTTCATCATAGTCCACTCCTTCTTCTTGTCTATATCCTTGAGCAACTAATCTTGCTTTGTTCTTGATGACATTCCCTCCTTCATCTCTCTTAACTCTGAAAACCCATCTTGTACCAATGACTTTCTTTCCATTTGGTAGATCACATAGTACCCAAACTTCTTGAAGTTTTAATTGAAGAAGTTCTTCTTGCATGGCTTTAACCCAACTCTCTTTAGTGAATGCTTGAGCTACATTCTTGGGTTCTTCTTGAGAGATAAAATAAGTGAATAAACATGTTTGTTAATCCTTATGATTCACCCTGTTTTGTTTATACAAAAAGCTAAGTAAAGCATTATGTGGCTTAGAGAAGCCTTTAGCCTTAGTTCTTGTGAGCACTCCATGAGTAGAAGGTCCAATGATTTGACCAGCAGGATGATCTTTATGAACTCTTAATGTAGGAGTCTGTGGAACTTCAAGATCATCATCCAACTCAGCTCCTTCATTGGAATTTGAGAAAATACCTTCATCATCTAATTCATCATTAGTTTCTTCTAAAGCAGGCATGTTAGGATCATAAAAATCATCAGAAGTACTGTCAATTGGTGCAGCAGTACTTTAATCCAAAGTACTGTGATCCAAAGTCTTTGTAGGGTAATATGTAGACTTACCCTTTTTCTTTGCTTCTTCATAAGCTCTTCTTTGTTCATCCTCATAAGATTGTGCTATTGTTTCTTGAAAAAGCATCCTATTAAGTTCATCTTGAATAGCTTGATCCTCAGCAGACAAAGTGGATTTTGGTTCATCAGTACTTTTCTCCTTCTCAACAGTTATAGGTTCTTCATCAGGAACAATATCAAATCTAATATTGACTCCATGAACAATGTACTGTAAATCTTCTTCTTTGTGATCAACTTGATTTTCTTCTCTAACAGGAACATAATTCATAGAAGGAGTCAAAACATCAAGATCAAACATCAATCGGACCTTTGCCCTTTTTATTTTCTTGGTCTTCTAAAAATTCAACATGAAGACAATCTTGAACCTTTTTGGTGACCTTGTTGTACACTCTAAATCCTTTACTATTGGTACAATATCCCAATAAGTATCCTTCATCTGACTTGCCATCAAATTTTCCCAAAGCATCAATAGTATTAAGAATAGTCAGAGGACATCCAAAAGGTTTCATAAAACATATGTTAGGTTTGTTTCCCATAAGCAACTCATAAGGTGTCTTCATCTGAGGTTTAGTGACTCATACTCTATTCAACACATAACAAGCGGTATTACACTTCAGCCCAAAATTGAATAGGTAGTAGAGAATCTGCAAGCATTGTTCTGGCTGCTTCTATCAAGGTTCTGTTCTTCCTCTCTGCAACACCATTTTGCTGTGGAGTTCTAGCAATGCTAAACTCCCTCTTGATTCATTTCTTGGCACAAAATTCATCCATAAACTTGTTCTTGATTTCAGTCCCATTGTCACATCTAATACCTCTTACTTTGAGTCTCAATTGGTTTTCAAGGGCTATTATTAGATCATGAATAGCATCAAAGGTTTCATCTTTAAATCCCAAGAAAAGGACCCAACTAAATCTACTGCAATCATCTGTTACAACCAGGCAGTACTTTATCTTGTTTAGACTTGCAACAGAAACAGGTCCAAACAGATCCATGTGCAGCAACTCTAAAGGTTCTCTAATAGTTCTTTCCTCAATCTTCTTGCATGAAGCTTTTGTGTTTTACCCTTCTTGCACGCAAAACATGAGTGATCATTCTTGTATGTTTTGGAAGGTAAACCTCTAACTAAATTTCCTTTAACCAACTTGTTAATATTCTTGAAATTCACATGGCCTAATCTTCTATGCCATAGATGTGCTTCTTCAAGTGTTTCCTTTACTACTAAAAGAGTTAAGACTCTTCATATCCATATTGTACACATCATTGGTTCTTGGTACTCTCAGTATTACCAAGTTATCATCAACAAGCTTGAACTAAGGGGAAAGAATAAGACATTCTATGTCAGTAAATAACACAGGGTGCTTCTTGTCACAGATCTGAGAGACTGACAAAAGGTTAAACTTGAGCTCCCTCACATAACGAACATTCTCAAAGTCTATACTTCCTTCCTTGATGGTTTCTTTGCAGTTAATTCTACCTCCACTAAGATCATTCCCAAATGCAACTCTTCCTCCAAAATAAGATCTAAAATCTGACAGAATCTCTTTGTCTCTGTCATGCTTCGAGCAACCACTATCAACAATTAAATGATCTTTAAGCACCTCTTCTGGGTTGCCCTGCACAAAGATAAAAGAGTTAGTTAATTTTAGGAACCCAAGCCATTACTGACTTGTGTTCCCCTTGTGGAGTGACATACTTAAATTCTTTAAGTATGTATTTTCCACCTTCTTTGAAAACATGATCAATTATCTTTGGTTGTTCCAAAACTTATGTTGGTTTTTCAACAAAAATCTCTTTTTCATCAAAATTCTCTTTATTATTTTCAACAAAAATCTCTGTTTCACTCTTACTTGCTGAAAGTACTGTTTATTCCCCATCAGTACTTTCTTTCTTAACCCATTTGGTTTTAACTTTTTGTGTAGATTTCTTTGATCCAGATACTCTCTTTGAGGTGTAACGCCTTCTAGATTGATAGTAAATGGATCTCCTAGGGCTTCCATTCCAAAAAGTGCTAGCAATACCTTGATTAGGTGAAAACTTAGCAGTAATTTGAGAAGGTTCTGCTTGAGAAACTTTTGGCTTATCAGTACCTTGAAAAGTGCTTGAGGGTACTGGTGGTTTTGAAAAAGGTCTTTTCTGGTGAGGGTACCTATAGTCTTTTGAAAAGTTGTTGTGGTTAACCCTATCTGAATGATTCCAAACTGGTTTATTCTCCCTTGGTTTTTGGTTGGCAGATCTGGTCTTTGGGAATTTGCTTAGATATTCGAGTGAAAGTCAAATCCTTAATCAAATGATCAGGACTATAACAAACAAAACATAATTTTGACCCATACTCCCAAAATTTCTTCCTTTAGTTCTATGACCAAACCTAACCTGACTTTTTGGTGAATTATGAAAATTATTTTGACCAAAATTATCCTAAAAAGGTTTAGCAGTATTTTGAAAAGTTTTTCTTGAATGTACTGTTGAACGTCTAGCAGTACTTTGAGAAGAAGGTACTGCTGAACTCTTAATATTATCATCCTTAGGTGTCTCAACTGTTTCTTTTGGGGTTTCAGAACTAGATGGACCTGAATTAGATTGACCAGTAAGCTTTTTCCTAAACTCTAAATTGTCTACTCCAAAACAAGAAACATCTGTCCTAAGTGGTTGAAAACTACCAGTGGGATGAGGAACTGCATGATAACCCTTATCTTTCTTAAATTCAGGAGGTGTTTGACTAATTGATTCCTCATTACTAGATTTGGTCTCTTCTGAGCTAATGAGTTCATCATCACTAGTTGTTATCTCCTCTGAATCAAGTTGTTCCTTATCACTAGATGGGTTCTCTTCTGTGCTACTAAAATCCATACCAAAACCTAGGCCAGTTTTAATGTGTGCTCTTTTCTATTTTTCTACAAAACTAACATGTGAAAGGCCAGATTCTCCCCAAGCAGCAAATTTTTCTAGTAATTCATCCATTTCTTTAGTCATCGTTTTAAGTTCAGAAAACTTACATCCTAACTTCCATTCACTTAATTTTAATTGATAATCATGTTGCTCATATTTTTCTGCCCAAGCCATTTCATTATTTTCATGAGTTATAATTTTGGCTTCCATTGACTCTAAAGTTATTTGATAACCAGCTACCTCAGACCTAGCCCTTCTACAATTATCTCTTTCAGTTACATAATCTTTAAGCACTTTTTGATAAAAATCATGACACTTAGAGCATACCTCAGAGATATGGGTGAACTTGGTGAAGTAGCTACCATAGCGAGCAGAACAGGTTCTTCTTCACTTTCCATGCTCCAATCAAAGCTTCCAAGACCATCTCTTGATTCTAAAGCAGCAAATCCTGGTTCCTCATCAAAAGCTGTGCTCCAATCAAACTCTTCCACTGCGACCATAGAGTAGGTTACTGGTTCATCATCAAATTCAGCACTCCGGTCAACCTCTGATAGATTTTCTTGAGCAACCAAAACTTTTGTTTCAGTAATAGGAATGTCCTTTAGTTCAAGCTTGGGTTTCTCAATCATTCTATTTGCCTGATATTTAGCGAACTTGCATTCCTTTGCAAAGTGTCCAGTTCTTTGACAATTAAAGCATTCAATCTTGGACTTGTCAAACGTTATACCCAAGTCAATGCCTCTTTCTGTTTTCTTCATGAACTTCTTTATCATAGCAGTGATCATAGCAACTTGCCACCTTATATCAATTTCTTCAAGAGCATCCTCTTCAATTTGTGACAAATCTTCTTCATAAGTAACAGGTAAAGTGGCTTGCTGAGCGAAGAATGAGCATACAAGTTCATCAGAATGGATGGTGTTTGTTGGTGATGAGGTGGGGGTAGTCATGGTTGTGTAGATATGCTGTTTATCACCAACAATACTTTGAGCAGGATAAGCAGTACTTTTAGTGGAAGTACTGCTTCTATTTTCATAAGACATAAAAGCAATGATGTGATATTTTGAACTTGTTTGGCTATTCATCTCATGCTCATACACCTTTAAGTGGTTGTAAAGATCATCAAAGTCCATAGTGTCCAAACCAGGTTGTCCTCTGATCATTGTAGCAATCACATGCCATACGGATGACAAACTTCTTAAGAATTTTAGGTTTGCATCTTCAACAGATACCTCTGCTTTGTATAACTCCAGCATACTAAGGAGATTTTAGAATCTGTCATAGGCAGCATCAAGACCTTCTCTTTCACCAACAGTGAATGTTTCAAACTGTTGCTTCAATAGATTTCTATGCATCTTCTTGGAAGCATCATTACCTCCAAATCTTGTCTTGAGAGCAGCCCATAGTTGTTTTGCATCCATAGCATCATGGAACTTGAGTAGGTGACCATCAGGAATAGCAGACAATAGTATGTTGAGAGCCTTTTCTTGATTTCTCCTGTAGTGCTGGTAAGATAGGCTTAGGTGGTTTAGGTTGTCCAGAACCTCTACGGGTTCTTCAAGAACTTCATTACCATTGACAATTACATTCCACAGTGCATGGTCTGTAATAGCACTGCTCATCTTCATGCTCAGAGATCATATTCCCTTCTTGATGATAGGAATCGAGTGAGGTGATGGATGGGGGTGGTGCAGCTTCAGTCGAAATTTTTAGGGTTTGTTGTTAAATCGGTTTTAAGGGTTTCTTCTAATATTCTCTAATATTTCGTATGCATTCGTACCTCTAATGCCAATCTAGGGGGTCCTTTTATAGGCATACGGAATACCCTATTCGGTTTACAATTCTTGTACGACAAGTAATACTAATCCTAAACTAAGAATATTCTAGAATTACAAAGCTTTCCATAAACGATATAGCAGTTCTTTAGCTTTGCAGTACTTTGATGTTGAGCAGTACTTTGACTTGTACTTAGCAGTACTTTGACTTTCTTCAGCACTTTGACTTTCTTCAGTACTTTGTCTTTTTATATCCCAACAGTTTTTAATCAACCCACCCATATAAACAATACTCGTATAAACATTTATAGGGTTTTTTGCCTGCAAAACACAACCACCCCTTTTATCATTCTCAAACAACATAAACATATCTAGGGTTCTCCCATCTGCAGACGCTTAGCTTATGGCTTTTGATTTCTTTCAGTCGACCGAGCTCTTCTTGTCATGTGGAATAGATTACTTACATAATAATAAACACATGTTAGACATTCGTTTTGTTTGTGATAAACACATGTAACTTGTTATTTTAAATTTAGGTTTTCCTTTAGGTTATGTTTTTATACCACAAAGAGAACTGTATGCACGATTGAAAGGTCTGCATTTGGTTCACAATTTTAACCTACAAGAGAACTGTGTACACAAATGAAAGGTCTCTTTTTGGTTCATAAGTTATTAATAGTGTGTATAATTAGCACACTTAACAGTGTTATTTTTTAAGGTTTGGAATCTAAAAAAGAAATGTGTACACAAATGATAGGTCTGATTTTGGTTACGGTATGGAATCTAAAGGAGAACCGTGTTCAAAAAATGAAGGGTTTCTTTTTGGTTAAAAATGTGTACCTAGGTAAATGTTCACATTTTGGTTAAATTGCGGTACCGCATAAAGTATTGCACCTTTCCAATAAAGGTTGGGTCATTTTTTACTCTGTAATTTTAATCTAGCATATAAATAAAATAAAAATTATTTATATACAGTAACAAATTTACTCACATGATCAACATGTATAATCTGTATTGTTTTTCATGTTATTGTATATAGTTATCTCTAGTTCTAAGTTTTTTGTTTTTCTAATTTGTGGTTGTTGTTTTGATTTTCATCAGCGATCCAACCAGAAATTTCCGGTCTCTTTTTATACCGTACCTCAAACACCACTATGGTTGGATCAAGAGGGTGAGCTATTAGGGCTAATTTCAGTATCAGACAAGATTGTACCGTCCCAGTCTCACTTCTTTGAGACAGACGTTACTCATGTTCCTTTATTCAACCATGATTGGCGTAATCCGATAAAGCATCTCGATAGCGGGTTTGTATTTCTTGGCAATCCCTGTTTTGGTTATTTGGTTTCATTCTCTTACTTCATTGAGATTTATGCGGAACTCTATGTTACTAACAAGAATGAGTGTTACCAGCTTTGTAATCACAAGAAAGAAATAGACTTGTCAAGTTTATGGGACACAAATTCAGATGGTGTGTGTGGTGAACTTACTATTTTTGATGAGTATGGATTAACAAGAATGTATTACTTTCTACTAAAGGATGCATTCGATGATGCATTGAAGGTTGAGTTTAAAATGGAACCGAATACTCCTGATCGTCTAGTTCGTGGATATTTAGAGGCTTATTATGGTGATGAGTTTCTATATAAATGTCAATCTAAAAGGTGCTACATGGCTTTACTCTTCCAAGCCGCGCCTTCTTATGAGCTAACGTCCGGTTATATTCCGCTGATTAAATCTTTCCTAGCCATACCAACTACCAACCAAGGGCTCACTAATAATTAAAGCATACTTGCAGGATGTTAATTCTAATAAAGTGATTATAGATGGCACTTCCAATTTCAAGCCACAACTCTACGATTGCAACCGTGGTACTATTACCGGTTCGGAAGATTGCTCTTTGAATATAGAAGTCTCTTGGAACTACCAATATTGATATATTTGATATCTATATCATGTTGTATGTTATGCTATTTGAATTTCTATCAAGTGGAATAGACTACTTTCATAATATTAAACACAGGTTAGACATTCCTTTTGTTTATGTAAGTTACTTTAAATTTGACACACAACATATATATCTTGAGAAGTAAAACTAATAGAAATAATCTCAACAACAGTATGGATTATTAAGCCATTATGTACGGATATAGCTTCATAAAAAGGTTAAAATTAATAAGGTTTAAGGAAAGAAGATTAGATGTAAGTTATATTATTGAGAATACAAATAAGTTCTAAATCTTGAAATTGACTAAATTATCTTTCTAAAAGGACCCAAATAGGTAGTTATGAAAACCTTCACATGTACCTGTAAGGACATTAAATGGGGTAGTTCTTGGGTTAAATGCGAAGATGGTTGACTTAGAAATTAAATTAGAAAATATTGAACTATATGTACTCTAAAAAGTAAAGGACAACAAAGTATTAATGATCTCTTATTGCATGACACATAAGCAAAATGACTTCATCAAAAGCTCTTACGTAATAGTTAATAAAATAGTCTTAGATACTATTTAAACTTTTGTAAACTGACTTGTGCCTAGTGCTCTTTTGTATAACCTCTCGCAGTAAACGTGGTAGTAAACCTACCTTTATGTTTGAAGCTCTTGACATTTAATAGGGAAGCCTGTAAACATGAAGTGAAAGGTGCAGATTGTGAGGTATGTAATCATCTTTCTATCAACTATCGTGTTTTTGTAGGTTAATCAAGTAGTTTAATTTGGTTTCCTTTTGTGAATCAACTAGTTTCTTTATTGCAGTGTCCATTGGTCGACCATACCACGTACCGGATAATTGATATCATTGAAGATGGGCGTGTATGTTTTATTTCTTATTAGCCGAGTAGAGCATTTAATTGATTCCCGATATGTTAAGTATTTTTCTCATGTGATTTTACGGACTGACTGAAACTGGTTTCGTCAGGCCTCCCCTCAGCATGCCACCTTCACCGTGGCTACCTTCACGACGTGCGGCTGATTGTCCGACTTTTACTACTCTTTGTGGCAGTGATTGTCATCTTGATTTCGTGCCTCGGGTAAATTATGCACTACACTATTAATCTTTAAATTCATACTTAGGGGTTGTTTGGTTGGGGGTTTTGAGGTATAAGTAATGGCAAAGAAAATGAATAATGGCGCTTGGTTAAGCATAATATAATCCTAAAACTTGAAATTTACTTTACATAAGTTATTGTATTCAGAGTACAAATAAATCCTAAGACTCGAAATTGACTAAATTATGTTTCTAAAAAGACCCAACTAGATAGTTATCAAAACCTTCACATGTACCTATAAGAGCGGAATATGAGTAATGGCCATTACTCCTAATTGAAGATTAAGGACACTGTATGGGGTAGTTCAAGGGTTAAACAAAATGAGAAGATGTTTAACTTTAGAGTAGAAATAAGGGCACATGCTTCCAAAGACCAAAGTGTAAAACTTTAACTGCTAAAGATGGTTGAAACTTAGAATATACTGTAAATTAGAAAAAAAAAATTTAACTTTAAATGTGCTTTGGTTTTGAGAAACAACTGGGAATAAAAGAAAAGGTTAAGTGTCTCTTTCCGAGGCATATACTCCAAAAGTATAGGGCAACATATTATTATTGATCTCTTATTCCATGACACATAAAGCAAAATGACTTCACTTCAAGATAATAGGCCTATAGTGACTAAGGTTTTAGTGACGCAAAAAAAGTGTCACTAAATCTCTACTTTCAATGACACTTTTTAAAATGTGTGAGATTTAATGACACTTTTTATGTATAAAATGTGTCTTAAAAGACAAAAAAATGTATCCTCACTTTTTTTGTGTCACTATAAATAGACATTTACCGGACTTCTACCTACACTTTTTAAGTGTAGGAGAAGCACATAAAAATTTTAGTGACACTTTTTTATACTTTTGCTGACACATTTTTACTTTTAGTGACATTTTTTTTAACTTTTGGTGACACTTTTTTTAAGTGTCACTAAAAGAATATATTTTTGTATTGAAAGACTATACTAATAACCTTGTGTTGGTCGTATTAACCCATGAACAGGGTACTTGATTCTTTACTAAGTGACTTACATCTTGAGTGAGCATGCCTTTTTTTGACTAAAGATTGAAATCATATGGATTAGGATAAAAAATGATCCATAAAATTATAATTGTTGGAGAAAAATGTCTTTCTCTACCAATACATGCTTGAGAAACCACTAATGTTGCACTTAATTGATACACAAAAAACCTTAATAAACTTGGTCTTGAACAGCTTGAACAAAAAAACTTGATCTCTTAATGACTTGAACATGCTTGATAATGAAAACCAATACTGGTATTTATTCATCTGTTGCAGTTGGTGACGGGCACAATATTCCGGTCACCAACTCTGGTCATAGCATTTTGCCTACTCCTTTCCGACCCCTTCACCTAAACAACGTCCTAATTACTCCCAATATTGTTAAAAACTTGATTTCCGTGCGTCAGTTTGTATGTGAAAATTTGACCCTTTTGGTTTTTCTGTTAAGGACTTTCAAACTCGTCAGGTGCTGCTCCGCTGTGATAGCACTGGCGACCACTACCCTGTCACCAAGCCATCTCCTATACCTCAAGCCTACCTCACAAGTCAATATACATTGGCATCAACGTCTTGGACATCCAAGAAGTGAAGTGTTGCGTCATGTTATTTCTAATAATTCCATTTCTTGTAATAAAACGAAATCTCCCGTGCTCTGTCATGTTTGTCAGCTTGGCAAACATGTGCGACTTCCATTTGTTAGTTCTTCTACTTTAGTTCATAGTTCTTTTGATATTATTCACCGGTTGTGGACTTCCCGATACAGAGCTTATCTGGTTTTAAATATTATGTTCTTCTTTTGGATCATTATTCTCAATTTGTATGGGTTTATCCGTTAGTTCATAAATCGGCGTTTTATCCAAATTTACATTATTTCGCAAGTTTGTCAAAACCCAATTCAATCGTGACATAAAATCCTTCCAGTGTGACCATGGTGGTGAATTCGATAACCATAACTTTCATAAATTATTTAACGACAATGGGATTCATTTTCGCTTCTCCTGTCCTCGCACCTCCCAACAAAATGGTAAATCTGAACGCATGATTCGTACCATTAACAACCTTATCCGCACCTTACTTTTTCAAGCCCATCTCCCCCCCAACTACTGGGTCGAAGCCCTCAACATGGCTGTATACCTCTTAAATATACTACCATCCCGTGCCATTGACAATGAAATTCCCCTTACACGCATGTTTTGCACCTCACCTGACTACCGCATTTTACGTGTCTTTGGGTGTCTTTGTTATCCTCACATTGATACCAACCACAAACTCGGACCACATGCCACACCATCCATATTTTTGGGACATGCCACCAATCATCGTGGCTATCGTTGCTTAGACCTAAACAAAATCATTCTATCTCGCCATGTCACCTTTGATGAGACCATTTTTCCCTTTGGAATCACATCCACTGTGACACCATCCTACGACTTCTTAGATGACTCACCTAACCTCATTTCCAACATTATCAAACTAACACCAACTCTATCCACACAACCCAACCCACCTGATCCTACACCACCAACCCCACCTCTTTCCCCTATTTCCCCTATACTAGACTCTTCACTTTCACCCACTGTAGCATCCCCAACCGCACCTCCCTCCCCAACACCATCCACATCTACTACCCAATTAACGGCCCCCATATCTGCTTCCCCAGACCTTCCCCCTGTTGCCGATACTACACCATCCACCACATCGGTTCATCCCATGGTTACACGTTCTCGTGTCGGGACTACCCGTCCCAATCCCCGTTATGCTTGTCATGTGTCTATTGTTTCCTCTTTGCCCCGTTCCTATCACACTGCCTTTCATGATCCTAATTGGTTAAATGCTATGTATGATGAATTTAATGCTCTTATTAAAAGCAAAACTTGGATTCTTGTACCTCGTCCTCCGGATACCAATATTGTTCGCTGTATGTGGTTATTTCGCCACAAGTACTTGGCTGACGGTACTCTCAGTCGCTACAAGGATCGCCTTGTTGCAAATGGTAGCACGCAGATCGAGGGGATTGATGTTGATGAGACCTTTAGCCCGGTTGTTAAACCTGGCACTATACGCACTGTTCTCAGTTTGGCTGCTTCTAGACATTGGCCGGTTCACCAGCTTGATGTTAAGAATGCATTTTTGCATGGAGATTTATCTGAGACCGTTTACATGCACCAGCCACCTGGTTTCCGTGATACTGAGCACCCGGATTATGTATGTTTGTTACGCAGATCTCTGTATGGGTTGAAACAAGCTCCTCGGGCTTGGTTTCAGCGTTTTGCCACATATGTTCTTGGTCTTGGCTTTACACACAGTCGCTGTGACACATCCTTGTTTATCTATCATCAGGGGACTGACACTGCTTATCTTTTATTATATGTTGATGATATTGTACTGACTGCTTCTTCTGATGGGTTACTTCAGCGTATTATTGCAGCTCTTCATAAGGAGTTCTCTATGACAGATTTGGGATCACTCAATTACTTTTGGGGCATATCTGTTACTCGTGACACTTCTGGTATGTTTTTATCACATCGCAAGTATGCCACAGAGATTCTTGAGCGTGCGCACATGGTTGATTGCAATTCCAGTCGAACTCCGATTGACACAGAGTCTAAACTGGGTGACGATGGCAGTTCGATATCCGATCCCACTTTATATCGGAGTCTTGCAGGGTCCCTTCAGTACCTCACATTCACTCGTCCTGATATATCTTATACTGTTCAGCAGGTGTGTCTTCACATGCATGATCCGCGAGAGCCTCATTTCTCTGCTCTCAAACGGATTTTGCGCTACATAAGAGGTACTTTGGATTACGGGTTACAGCTATATTCTTCTTCTACTACCTCATTGGTTGCATATTCTGATGCTGATTGGGCTGGATGCCCGACTACTCGGAGGTCTACATCTGGATATTGTGTTTTTCCTTGCAATAACTTGCTCTCATGGTCTTCTAAGCGCCAACCTACACTTTCTCGTTCTAGTGCTGAGGCAGAATATCGTGGTGTTGCTAACGCGGTTGCTGAAACATGTTGGTTGCGAAATCTTCTTCGAGAGCTTCACACTCCGGTCCTTTCAGCAACACTTGTATACTGTGATAATGTCAGTCTTTGTCTACATGTCCTCGAATCCGGTTCAGCATCAACGAACCAAGCATATCGAGATTGACATTCATTTTGTTCGAGATTTAGTGGCTACTGGTCAAGTCAGAGTTCTTCATGTACCTTCTCGCTATCAGTTTGCGGACATCTTCACCAAAGGATTGCCCTCAGCTTTATTTGAAGAATTTCGCACCAGTTTGAGTGTTCGGTGTCCACCCGCTCAAACTGCGAGGGTGTGTTAGTATTATATATTCATTATATATTCATGCATTTGTAGTAGGCCCACATATGTTTGTATTGGTCTCAAGCCCATGAGTTGTAGGGTTTGGAGACTATTTGTATCTCCCGTATTGGCTGTTTAGGCAACGAATGAGAAACACTCTTACACTTAAATCATTTATACCATCTTATAAGTTGTATATTATTTGCTCAAGTATCTGTCTGCTTTGCTCAACTGTTTACATATCTCTTCATTTACTAAAATTTAAAGGTTGGGCTAAATTTTGAGTATATAGTCTATAATCTTTAATTCCGTTTGCATTTTCATATCTCGTAGACATCGTTTTTTCACAGATT
Organism: Chrysanthemum makinoi; assembly: GCA_910596185.1. Classification (NCBI taxonomy): domain Eukaryota; kingdom Viridiplantae; phylum Streptophyta; class Magnoliopsida; order Asterales; family Asteraceae; genus Chrysanthemum; species Chrysanthemum makinoi. The sequence goes on from OU343219.1 coordinate 235,860,323, forward strand.
GTGTTGCCCATTATAAACAACCATTGACGTAGCTCGAATATTATGCTACGTGATTTAATCGTACAATATTCTTTATCGTTTAGACTTAAATTAGCGCAAACAAATATAGAATATTGAATTTTGGGCGGTTTTTCAAAATTTGCGGTTCCAAGCGGGTGGAACCGAAATACCCGAACCGAACCCGGGAACCAAACCAGAACCGAAATATGTTATTCGGTCCGGTTCTCGGTTCCTAAAATATGAGTTTTTCGGTTCTCGGTTCTCGGTTTTTTCGGTTCGAATTGTCGGTTCCGTGCGGCTCTAAAACCACCCCTATATGGACATCATGCATCAGTTGTGTTCCACTTTTGAATTTCTAAAATTATGCATTGTTCAAACTTGATTTAAGTGCATGTGGAGTAATTGTCAAGGCTGTTAATTTTTCATAAAGACAAAGTCCTCATGCACGTATCAGATGATGTTTTTTTGTTCGGGTTACTTTATAGAGCGAGGCTTTGACTATTATATACGTGATCACAGCTTAATCGCAATTGTTTCCGACTTTTTCCTTAGCCACCCAAAATGTATAAATAGGCTCATTTCATAACTAATTATTGATAAATTGCTTAAATTATTTAAATTAACATCAATTTTAATTTTAATTTTTAATTTTTTATAAAAAATGTCTCATTTTATATTTTTGTTTTAAAATAGGAGACGACCCTCAGAACGAATACACTTATTTTGCAAATGATTCATATCGTCAAGTGTATGCTTAGGGATAATTCTTTAGGTGTTTTGTTTTCTTAGATTTCCTTGATTATGTTTGGATTTCAATGAACATTTTATTACGCTTTATATTCTTTAGTTACAATTTCTTAATGTGCATTATTTTTCTTTACGGTTTTAATGTTTCAATTGCTTCAGGACTTATATGGGTCTTTATTTGACACACACCAATTTAATAATAACACATAACCCATTTAATGCTTATCTTGTTATGTGATTTGTGTTCTGAACATGTTGCTAGCAACTCATTAATGATATGTGTATGGTCTTGTCCACTAGGTTTTATAAATCAGTTGCATTCAAGTTAATTGTTGCTTATGATCAATGTCGTAGCAGAGTTAGTGGAGTCTTTGTGCAAAATATTTCATGATGCCTAAACATGACAATGAAAATTCATTGTAACCATCCAGCTGTAAATTTAATGAGTTATTCGTCACTTTCAACCACTTTAAGATGGGTTTAACAAATTTTTTGAGCATAATTACATGCGCCATTAACATTTGACGTTAGGAGTAAATATTGAGGCTCTAAAATATATAAAATGATATATATTTTGAGGCCCTTAAAATTTGGAGGCCCTATACGGTAACACACCTCACACACACTCGAATACGTCTCTCTTGCTATGATAGTAATAAGTTCTAACGTTAATGGAATTGTAAGACTTATGTGTTTTTGTTGAACTTAGAGATTGTTAAATATGACTTGTAATATTGATTTTGAAACATTTGATATGGCTGAATATAGTTTTTATCTATGTGCATATTTGTTCTCTTTTATCTAAGTTTTTTTAGACATGTTCATTGTGTATATTGTAAAGAAGATTATGCGACTTTGTATTAATTGTCATCATTATTAGGGCCATTGCATCACATTATGTTCTCTTTTATCTAAATGATGAAATTATGTGAACTGTGATGTGTCCAGAAAGAAAAACTATATAATTGTGTCAAATAGATTTATAGTACTCTTAACAAACGTAAGGTATAAGTTTTAAGTTTGAATGTTACTAAAGATAATAGCATTATTATACGTTAAAAGACATATTCTTATTTGTTAACACAAATAAAAAGCATACTATATGTATACTCAAAGAAGTGATATATATATTCCTTCATTAGCTTGAAAAAAACTACAACATGTTTGGGTAACATTTACCTTCACGTAGGTTGAAGTATGGGGAAAGCCCAAAATTACTCGTTACACATTTCTGTGCTTAAGAAAGTTCTTATATTATAAATAGAGGCTCGGTAATAAATATGTTAGATAAAGTGTCTTTACATATGTCTGAAGGCAAGTTTCATCCTAATCAGAAATAACTTTATTCTTTATCGAGATAAAAATAAACTTTATAGTGTGAAAATTTTGTATTGTAGTGTCACTATCGCTTTAAAAGCTCGACATGTTCGCAAAAGTAATAAAACACTTCAGATTTGTTTGTGTAAAATATTTAGATGGGATGTGTTACTCGTACTCCTAACCCATCATGTTTTGTACTTTCAAGTTTCAACAACCCTTCACTTTTGGTCCATTCTGTTTACAATACAACATAATTTTTTTTATCAGTGTTTATTCTCTATCTTCTATCAGTTTTATACTTTTAACTTATTAAACTTTATGTTTTGTCATTTTTTGACCGAATGCACAACATCTATAGCTCAATAATAAGGATGTTTTTTTATTTTTCTTTTTTTCAATAAAGAAAATACGATTTTAATCAAAATAATTTAGTCACGTGAAATATATGTTGGAAAAATGTTTCGCAAAATGATTTTTTTTGCAATTTTTGATACTATTTAATATATGTAGATGTTATATATATATTTATATTTCTTGGTAGCTTTGGTTCTCCTTGGCGAGAGCTTCTCAACGAGCTAAAATGTGTCAAAAATGAAGTTGAAATGAATGAGATATCGTGTCTCAAAGTAAGGCACTTGAAACACAAAAATTGGGTTTTGGGAGAGTATCCCACATCGCCCAAAGGAAGGAAATGAAAGCATGTTTATAAGAAAATCTTGGTATTGGCTATCAAAATTGTTTAGTTGGTTTTACTCCAACACCTACGTCTTGTAGCAGGGGGTTTGCAGATTAAGGATTTAGGCCAAAATGAGTTGAAGCTTAGATTCATGCGAGCCTGCGCGACCTGCGGACACGAATGCAGCTCCAAAAATTCGGCTATGCGCTAATCTTTTTGCTGGCAGATTTCGTTTCCTTATTAACAGTTTCTAGATTTTGTGTCCATCTAATTATATAATTGATTTAAACTTAGTGAATAAGTTTTACGAAATCAATTTAAATAAATGGAATATATTATATCATTTTATATTGAACAGAATATCTTGTCTTGGTGAACAAGATAGGTTTTCAGTATAAACAGATCACATGTCTCATTCGGTTTTCATATTCAGAAAACGTAACTCTTAGCATACGATTTCCAGCTATCCGTCAATCAGAAATACGCAGAGCTTCAGTGATCTTTCATGCAAGTGTGTCTTGTCCGACTGTACAACAGCTTTGTACGTTGTACCCTGGGAAACAGACGACGAATCTGTTTTAAGGGAATCGTGTTAAACACGAGCCTCGTGCCACAGTATTTACTGCTTTCGTTTTATTCTTGTTGAATAGTGTATGTCTTCTGCTTCTACTCCGTTCTGTCTGTTATTTAAATTTCTGTCATTTATTTTCTGTTATCGTTATTTGTAATTTGATTTATTAATAAAAGTGTAGTACATGTTTCCTAGAGGTGGCAAAATGTGACCAAAATAAAAAAGATAAGCTAAATGGGCAAAAAATTTAAAGATTTGGGCAAATTTTGCCCCTCCTTTTTTTGAAATGGGCACATATAGCCCATTGAAAACTTAAATGGCACTAACGGACACATTTTTCCCTCAATTGTAGGACATTACGATCGTTTTAAAGAATTAATTTTTTATATAATATATTTAATTTTTTTTAATATAATAAGATATTACGTTTAAGGTATTTATTTCGTCGTTTTAGGTATTTTATTAAGTGATTTGTATAACATGTGCCCGTTTAGCCCGTGCCCGTTTAGCCCGTGCTCATTCTAGCCCGTGTCCGTGCCCGCCCGGCCGTCCGTTTTGCCACCACTAATGTTTCCCTTCAATATAAAACCAAGAATATAAAGATGTAACAAATTAAAATCTCAAAATGACAAGCATATCAAACGTTATGAGATATAAAAGTAATAAGCATATCAAATATCATGAAATATAGAACTAATACGAAATCATTTTGACATGTATACCCAAACACATACCCATAACCCATCTTATTTACATGAAAAATAATTAATTCGGACTTGATTTAATCTATGTCTGCTAAACCTTTAAAGGTGGTTTGAGAATAAAACAAATCGAGCGAGTCACGTTGTTTTGGAAGTTCCTTTAAAGGGTGATTTTGATACTTTAACCATCTAAATTATTAATTCACGAATTGATCCATTTTGACCGGCATGCATGAAGTATATGTGTATGTGTATGTATGAGTTCAGTGAAAAAGAAATAAAAGGACACACAGACTCATATTTAAATATCAAGTAGGGGTTTTTACCCTAAGAATAAATCACTTAGCGGCTGCAAATAACTGCTCCCAATCACATTAATGTACCACTGTATTTGCATGTTTCAACTCTTAAAGATAAGTATTAAGGAAATGTTTAGCTTAAACCTTAAACAATTTAAATATAGCCTAATAAGGAAAAGGTTATTAAAAACATGCCACTTTTCATATTCTCCTAATATTTTTAGTTTTAAACGACTTCGTTTTCAATATCTCTAGCCAAAGAAACTTTTTTCAAAAAAATTACCCCACCTTTCAATTTCTTATAAAATTCCAACATTTTTATCATCAAAATGTCTTCCAAATCTTCCGAATTCGAACACGTTATTCCGTCTTCGTCCGACGAGCTATCCACGGGTAGCTCGATGCAACTTATGCTTCAAGCGGCTCAATTTCTTGAAGACACGGCAAGCTCTAGCTGTAGTAGTATAAATCGTCATCGGGAAATAGGTCTTCAAACTCTAGAGAATGATTGGTTCGTTGAAGCACCAAAGTACAACGAAGATTATTTTTTTTAAAAATTTCGAATGGAGAAAAACATGTTTTTGCAAATAGTGGGCGACATTGAAGCGAGATACCCATATTTTCAAGAAGGCTATGATGCGCGAAACAAAAAAAAAGTTTCACGGTGAAAAAAAATCACATCGGTTAGGCCTTCCAACCGGCAATCCCAGATGAGTATGATGAATATTTATGCATGTCTGCAAGAACGTCACGTGAAAGTCTTGATTATTTTTGTGAGGCCATCATTGAGTTGTCGCGTCGAGAGTACCTACGTAGGCCAATACACACGACCTTGCGCATTTTCGGGCCCATGAAGCGAAGCATCACATCCCTGGGATGCTTGGTAGCATCGATTGTACAGCGTCAAATGAAAAAATTGTCCTAGACATTTGAGAGGGCAATATCAGAGGTGACTATGGTGTTCCCAATATTATCCTTGAAGTCACCGCGTCACAAGATATGTGGATTTGGCATGCTTTTTTGGTCCCCCGGGGTCAAACAACGATATCAACGTATTGAATATGTCTGACTTGTATCTTACAGATCGAAAGGAACGATGAACAGTTCATTCCACGTGAATGGACGCTTTTACAAACGCGACTACTATTTGACAGATGGAATCTATCCTAAGTGATCCACATTTGTTAAAGCATACCCGTATCCAACCGACCCAAAGGAAAAGATATTTAAGAAGTTACAAGAGGGGCGAAAAGTCGAACGAGCTTTTGGTGCTCTAAAAGGAAAATGAAAAATTCTCGATCGACCTCACCGAGCTATGACCAAAGTGAAGATTGCCAATCAAGTTCATGCGTGCGTTATTTTGCACAATATGGTTATAAAAGCGAAGGAGGGCAAATCACGGTTCATATAATGGATGAGCCGGTCCAGCCAGTGTTCGACAACAGTGTGGTAGCGGAGTTACTAGACGAAGTTCTCCATGACCGTCTTCGATATGATCTCACGGAGCACGTAGCACGTCAATATTTGCCACATTTCGATGATTAGTGGGTTTTTTTTTTAATCTAGTTTTTTTTAAGTATTATGTTGTGTTTCTTTTTTTAAGTATTATGTAATGTTTCTTTTTTTTAAGTATTATGTAATGTTTTTATTTTTAATGAAATGGTATGTTTTTATTTTAATATTGTATGTGATTTTATATATTAAAAAAAAAATCATGTACTAGGGTACCACTCCCTCCAAATCGGGTAGTGTTAGAGAAGAATTGGGTAGTTTTGAGTTGGAGGATTTTTATTGGATAGAGGTGATGTGGCACTTAAGGGTACTAGGGTACCACTCCCTCTCCTTAAAGTTTATTTTTATCTCGATAAAGAATAAAGTTACTTCTCATTAAGATGAAACTAGCCTTCAGACAGATGTAAAGACACTTTATCTAACATATTTATTACCGAGCCTTTATTTATAGGGGGAATTGCATATATATCCTTCCAAAGGTGAATAATTTCATATATATCTTTTTTACAAGTTTTTGATGCACATAGTACAATGATTTTTATGCATGCAAAGGATATATATGCAATATTGCATCTTTGGAAGAATATATATGCAAATGACCCTTTTTTTTATGTTTTGTGTCAAGAAGCAAGCTTTGTCATTTCGTGTCAAAGTTTCCGATATTGCGTGATGAATGATGAAATATGTTTTACTTCATGCATGCCGGTCAAAATGGATCATGTTGGTGTGTATTCTCAGCAGCAGGGTAAAGACAATCAATGACAGTAGCAATACCACTAGGTGGTTACCGGATATCACTTGGAATCGTGTGATCACTTTCCAAAGTAAACTATTCGACCCTAATGCCTAGGTATCACGAATATCTACTTGGGATAAGACCAAATGCAGTTAGAGAATTAGGCACAATTCTATAACCCTTTCACTAATAAGTGTTTTGTGTTTTCTGTGTGTTCTTCATGCATAATCAGATATCCTATTTATAGGACCTTACTCTCAACCGTTCAAAATGGAATTATGAGGATTAATCGGCCCATTAATCACCTCATAACTATCCCCATTATAGCCGTTAGTGGTTACATGACCAATTAAACGTGGTCATAATGCAGTTGTAACTGCCATTTAGCAGTACTTTCAATAAGCAGTACTTTCACTAAGCAGTACTTTCAATAGCACTAGCAGTGGATACACCACTTCAGTGGAAACACTGCCTATCAGTGGAAACACTGCCTATCAGTGGCAGTACTTTTCCACAAGCAGTACTTTCACCAATACAAACCACTATTAGAGTCAGGGTGTTCATGGACCTTATGGGTGTACACTCCGTACCTCCTAACCCATTACAAGGTGTGAACTAATCCCACAAGTGTACTAAATTTTCCAACAATCCTCCCCAAAATTTAGTTCACTTCTTTTGCATGAAAAATAAACATCAATCAAAACATGTGCATAAACGAAAATGTCCTGAGGATTGAATTTCCATCTTAGTAAATTACACGTTCAAATATTCGAGAATCGAGGTGTTCTAAGAATTGAACCCTTCAACCCATTTGAATACCTGAAGATAAAATACACACAAGTTTTCAAACACTTAACACTCCGACACTATACAAGCCATGTGTCCATATCCAAATTCATAAATGTTGTAAAAGCTAAAAGTCCAAAGCTTCGGCAAAACTTCAACATTTACATAGGTGGTTCCTCTTTAGTCATGCTCCTTCCAAGCACTTTTTCAAAGAAAATATAACCATTAAGAAGTAAAGACTTCATCCTCCTTTCAGCAGGTTCTGAGCACAACATTGGGATGTAAATAAAACATGTGCTCCAGTCACTGAATGTTCATTTCCATTGAACTCAGCTCCCAAATTTCCTTAGGAGGGAGTTGGGTGTCCTAGCATTCAGTGACTAAGTTGGACTTAAACTCATCCCTTTAGCAGACTTTATAACCAAGTCTCTAGACCCCGTCAGTGATAAGCTAAGTTTTGTTGAGATCTCACAAACTCTATAGATACCACCCCATTCATGATAAGCTCACGAATCATGCTATGTCAGACACCTAAGTGTCTAGACTTACCATTGTACATCTGGCTATAAGCCTTAGCCAATGTAGGCACTTGCTCATCACCTGGGATAGAAATAGGTGCTATAGGTTTAGCCACAATGGAATCTCGAAGCAAGTTTTCAACCATTCAGTTTCTTTACCAGCAGCTGCTAGAGCCACAAATTCAGATTCCATTGTTGAACTGGTGATGCAAGTTTGTTTCATGGATGCCCAAGAAATTACACCTCCACCAAGTAGGAATACCCAGTAGACGAATTGTCTTCAGTGTTACTGATCCAACTTGCATCAGTGTAACCTTCCAACAATGATGGGTAACCAGTATATGAGAGACTATAATCCATAGTTCTCTTCAAATACTTCATTACCCTCTGAACTGCTTGCCAGTGATGAGCACTAGGATTACTAGTATACTGCTCAATTTTCCCCTGTAAAACCAATATCGGTCTTGTACAAGTCATGGCATACATCGGGACCCAATTACCCTAGAATACTCAAGTTGAGATACAGCCTTGCCATGATTAGGCATCGCTTCTCACAAATATCCATAGGAGTACTCGGAGTACAATCGAGTAATTGAATTTCCTCAGTACCTTCTCAATATCATGAGACTGAGATATAGAAATTCTATTACTTTCATGTTTAATCCTTATACCAAGGATAACATCACCCCTCCCATGTCTTCATGGAGAACCTTGATGACAAAAATTCCTTTACAATGAGGTCGGTCAACCTGATTTTTGTCAGTGCCAAAGATCAACATGTCATCAACATATAGACAAATGATGACTCCTTTACCAGATTCATCAAATTTGCTATATACACATTTGTCAGCTTGGTTAAGAACATAACCACTAGACAAAACCACTTCATCAAACTTTTGATGCCATTGCTTAGGTGCTTGCTTAAGTCCATAAAGAGACTTAATCAGTTTACACACCTTGTTTTCATTGCCAGGCATGATGAAGCCCGGAGGTTGGTTCATATAAACCTCCTGCTTCCATTCACCATTCAAGAAAATTTTGCTTTTCACATCCATCGATGAATAATCATATTGTAAATAGATGCCATAGCAATCAACAGTCTTATGGTAACGTCACGAGCCGAGGGGCATACGTATCAAAATAGTCTATTCACGACTTTTGTTTAAAGCATTGAATGACTAGTCTAGCCTTGAACTTTTCAATAGTTCCATCTACCTTCATTTTTCTTTAGAAAATCCATTTGCAACCCGAGGTTTGCAACCGGAGGTAGATCAACCAACACCCAAGTGTTGTTGCCCATGATGGAATCCATCTCATCATTGATTGCTTCTTTCCGGAAAGCAATATCATGGGACTTCATTGCTTCTTCAAATGTTTTGGGGTCATCCTCAACAATGAAGCAATAGGAGTATTGGTCTGAGACCTCATCCCTAGTACCTTCAACTAAGTATAGTTGAAACTCAGGTCCAAATGACTTTGGAGTCCGGACCCTTTTGCTCTTCTGAGCAGGTTCAGTTCTTGAACCACAACCTCATCAGGGACGGTGATGGTTCACCATCGAGGGACACCTCTGATACACCAGTGACATGAGTTCCATTAGGAATCCTCTGACTTGGTCTAGGGACTGATGAGAATCTATACTCATCAAAATCTGCATCCCTTGATTCAATTATTGAGTTAACTGAAACATGTTCATTAGGTTCAACAACATAGAACCTAAAAGCCTTGGAATGCTCAGCATATCCAACAAAGATGCAGATCAATGCCTCTTTCTTTGAGAAAGTCTTTTGCTTTGGATCAGGGAGTCTTACAACCTACAACCCCAACCTTGAGATAATTCAGGTTGGGTTTCTTTTTAGTCCAGAGTTCATAAGGGGTAACCTTGTTCCTTTTGTTGGGAACTCTATTTAGCAAATAGCAAGCTGTTAACATAGCTTCACCCCAGAACCCTTGACTCAGTCCTGAATAGGACAACATGGAATTAACCATCTCCTTCGGCACCCTGTTTTTCCTTTCAGAAATACCATTTTGCTGAGGAGTATAAGGGGCAGTCGTTTCATGGATTATTCCAACAGACTGAAAGTATTGAGTATCCATGTACTCACCTCCCCTATCAGTCCTTAATCTTTTGATCAAAGACCCAAGTTGTAATTCAACTTCAGTTTTAAACACTTTGAATTTATCTAATGCTTCATCCTTGGTATGTAATAAATAGACATAACAAAATCTAGAAGCATCATCAATAAATGTCACAAAGTACTTCTTATTCCCCAAAGAAGGAGTGGCATGCAAATCACTTGCTTCAGGTCCTGTGAATAAGCTCCAAGATCTTAGTCTCACGACTAACACCCTTAAAGGGTTTCTTGGTTATCTTGGTCAACATGCAAGTTTTACACTTTTCAGTGTCCATGTCAAAAGAAGGGATTAAACCATCCCTAGACATATCTTGCATCCTTTTATAGTGAACATGACCAAGTCTAGCATGCCAAAGGTTAGAATCACTCTGATCATATGTGGTCACAAAAGCTGAAATAACAGCATCGGTGGTAATATTAAGCCTGAACATTTGATTACATAAATAACCAAAACCAATAAAAACACCACATTTAGAAAGAACAAATTTATCAGATTCAATAACTTGTTTATATCCATGATTATTCAAAACACTACTTGAAACCAAGTTTTTCCTTATATCAGAAACATGAATAACATTAAACAAAGTTACAATCTTTCCAGAACTAAACCTAAGATCTACACAACCACGACCATGCACCAGAACATGTTGACTCATTTCCCATGTAAAGAATAGAACCATTATTCAGTGACTCATAAGTCTTGAACCAGCTTCTATCTTTACACACATGAACTGTTGCACCGAGGTCAACCCACCACGCGCAACATCATCATCCTGCACATAAAAGATTCAGATACATATGTAACATAATAAATCTGAAAAGACTTATTAAACATATTTCGACCTTCAGTGAGTTGGCTGCACCACCACTCCCTGAACCATTAGTGCCTGATCCATTGGCTTTACCACCAATTTTAACACCCTTGCAGTCCCTTTTAATGTGACCAGTCTTGCCACATTTCCAACAAGTAGGTGTTGCCTTCTTGTTAGGATCTGCTCTTGTGTTGTCATGATATTTGCGTTTGCCTTTGTTGTCATTGTACCTGGTAGAGTTGTTATGCTCTACCATATTGACAACAGATGGTCCAGCAGCATTGCTACTCTTTGGCTTGTCATTATCCTGCACTTTGAGAGATTCCTCAATGTGCAGATGACTGCCCAACTCAACAAGAGTTAACTCCTCCTTCATATGTTTCAAGGTATGCTTGAAATCTTTTCATGAAGGAGGGAGTTTGTCAATGACACAAGAGACTTTGATAGCCTCATCCATGTTCATTTGGTGTTGTGTAAAACTTCCAAGTATTCCAAGAAGTTCATTGTATTGTTCCATATGGCGGTCTTGAATCAGTCATCTTATAATTTGTGAAATTACTTACAAGAAACTTCTTACTTGATGCATCCTCAACCATATATTTGGCATCCAAGGAATCCCACAGTTCTTTGGAAGATTCAAAGTTCGGATAAATATCAAACAAAGAATCAGACATACCATTCAGAATAAAACCTCTGCATATGTAGTCATCATTCTCCCACTTGCTCCTCCTCCTGATTTGATCCACAGTAGCATCATCACCATCATCAGGAATTGGAGTAGTCAGCACATAGACCACACTCATATTGCTGACAGCAAGAAGTGTATCTTCTTCTGCCACCTCCTAAAGTCCACCCCTTCAAACTTGTCCAGCTTAGCAAAGTTTGAAGCCATGTGTTTCATTGCAGCAATTGCCATTGATTATCACTAAATAGTTTACTTTGATTGTTGGTGTGTATTCCCAGCAGCAGGGTAAAGACAATCAATGACAGTAGCAATACCACTAGGTGGTTACCGGATATCACTTGGAATCGTGTGATCACTTTCCAAAGTAAACTATTCGACCCTAATGCCTGGGTATCACGAATATCTACTTGGGATAAGACCAAATGCAGTTAGAGAATTAGGCACAATTCTATAACCCTTTCACTAATAAGTGTTTTGTGTTTTCTGTGTGTTCTTCATGCATAATCAGATATCCTATTTATAGGACCTTACTCTCAACCGTTCAAAATGGAATTATGAGGATTAATCGGCCCATTAATCACCTCATAACTATCCCCATTATAGCCGTTAGTGGTTACATGACCAATTAAACGTGGTCATAATGCAGCTGTAACTGCCATTTAGCAGTACTTTCAATAACTTTCAATAAGCAGTACTTTCACTAAGCAGTACTTTCAATAGCACTAGCAGTGGATACACCACTTCAGTGGAAACACTGCCTATCAGTGGAAACCACAAGCAGTACTTTTCACAAGCAGTACTTTTCCACAAGCAGTACTTTCACCAATACAAACCACTATTAGAGTCAGGGTGTTCATGGACCTTATGGGTGTACACTCCGTACCTCCTAACCCATTACAAGGTGTGAACTAATCCCACAAGTGTACTAAATTTTCCAACAGATCATTCGTGAATTAATAATTTAGATGGTTAAAGTATCAAAATCACCCTTTAAAGGAACTTCCAAAACAAGGATATTGTGGATTTACCGGCTACTTCTACTAAGAGGGTTAACCCATTCACTAAAGTGGGGGAGATTGTGAATTCTGATAGTGATGATGAGGAGGTTGTGAACACTTTTGATGAGTCGAATAACCTATTTGGTGGTGGTCATGATCGAGAAGATGACTATGATGACTATGATTATGATAACTATGCGGATCAGGTTTACGATCTTTCAGAAAATTTGGATGCCTATTATGACACGTATGGTATCAAGCTCAAAGGCCTTGTTTGAGTAGTGGTTTATTTTCTTATATAGAGAATAGGAAGTATCTTGTTATGTAAGCTTTTCGCCTATGTAACGGGCTGAGATATGGGATTCACCTATATCCTTTGTACTTAAACGTTTTTTGGAGTAATATATTTACCGGGTCCTTTGACATTTTACAAAAAAAAAAAAACGTGACTCGCTCGATTTGTTTTATTTTCAAACCACCTTTAAAAGTTGGGTCATTTGCATATATATCGTATACATTGTCATCCTATAAGGTTGCTTGTTTGACCGATCAAAAGCCTACTTCATCTACATTAATGTGCAAGCTGTTTGTGTACGTGTATGTATGAGTTCAGTGAAAAAGAAATAAAAGGACACACATACTCATATTTAAATATCAAGTAGGGGTTTTTACCCTAAGAATAAATCACTAATAACAGCTCCCAATCACATTAATGTACCACTGTATTTGCATTACCACTATATTTGCATGTTTCAACTCTTAAAGATAAGTATTAAGGAAATGTTTAGCTTAAACCTTAAACAATTTAAATATAGCCTAATAAGAAAAAGGTTATTAAAAACATGCCACTTTTCATATTCTCCTAATATTTTTAGTTTTAAACGACTTCGTTTTCATTATCTCTAGCCAAAGAAACCTTTTTCAAATTATTCAATACATGTAATATCGGTAAGACCATTTCGGCTACACATTCATTTTAGTATGTGGTAAGAAGTTGTCAAAACGAAATGTAAAAAAAATTGTATCTTACAAAAGTAATTTGGTTATAAGATGATAACTTGGAACAAAAGCAATTTGGGTGTTGTACGTGAAACACAATGCAATACTTCTATACACAAAATGAGAAGATTAGATGATGAACATAATAACACCTTCACCTAAGTTCAAGAAAATAATAACACCTTGACCAACCAAAATGAATGCGAGTTCAAGGTGTCAACCTACCACAGTATCAAAATGAATATGCGAGTATAAGGTGTGAATGGTAAGTCAATATCATAGGTCTTGGACAAATCGAGAGTAAAAAATGGATAACCGAGCTTCAAGGTGTCAAGAACCTGAGAATCCATCATACAATTTAATACATTTCATTTGTACCAACCACACTACACATGAGTAACTAGTACTAACACTCCCTACACTTGTGTTTTTAACATAGCCAATCCCTTTGGTTATCTGGTTCAGTGGTTGTATACTTGTGCTTTTAACAAGTATGCAGAATAGATTAACCAATTACACATTCAACTTTACGAAACGGTTAATGATAAGGTTTGCTTTAGCGATGTTATCACATTTGTTTTAAATTTGTGTGATAGTTTAGAAGTAATTTGATACTCATAAATTTTGGTTCTTTAGGTATTGTATGTCAGATCTTTGCCTCGGTACTGTTATTTTCTATGTTTGCTACGCGGCATCCGTCCCAAGCGTTTCCACATATTTGTTCTTGAAGCTAGCCGTACCTTGGCATTTGCCCTCATTGTGATAATGAAAACCAGTAAATGCCAACAAACCCATTTATTGGAAGAACTATCATATATCCCTGTATGCTAAAACAACACAATAAAAAGGTTCATAGGTGTATGATGATGTTGACCAAACACACAAATCTTACACATTGATAGATCACATCCAACATAAATTCACCATTCTTTTTTCAGCAGAGTAACATCACGCCCGTTTATGTCCTTTTTCTTTTGAGTTCAAGGATCATAGGAGACAAATATCTTATATGTGTTGATTTGCAAGACTATTTCGTTCAGGTTCATGAAACTCAGAGTGAGACACTTTTTTGTTGTGACTGTTTTCTTCTCTCAACACAAAAATTTCAATGTACTTTTTGTATGCCTAATGTGAAAATCATATTTAGTAAACTTGAGATACTATTAATACTTCTAATTTTTTATCATGTGTGATTTAAGATGTCAAACAATATGGCAGTTCTTCAATAGTCAATACTATCTCACGGCTGTTGCACAATGGTATGTAAATACCACGTAGCTAGGTTTGCACCCCAGTCAATTTTACTATCTCACGGCTGTTGCACAATGGTATGTAAATACCACGTAGCTAGGTTTGCACCCCAGTCAATTTTACAAGAACTTATTTTGGGAACCTGTAATACTCATCTTCTTATAAAAAAAAAGGTAGTACAAGCATTGGATGCATCAAAGAAATGCTAGCTGTAAAGTTGGTTCCTTCCTAAGTTTAAGGGGGAAACATTTGAGATTTTGACATATAATGAGCACTTGACACACAAAGCTGTCTTTAGTTCTTTCAATTGTTTTAACCTGTACACAAGTCCTTGGACTTGTTTTACCTAGTATTTTTATCTCTTAGATAAACAAGTCTTATTTTACAATGAAAATGAAGATGCCACAAACCAAAACCATATATTATAAGTGATTTCCCACATACAATATATAATGCCCAGGACTCAAGACCTCACTCAAACAATGTAAAGATAAACATGTTTGAACAAATAAAGAAAACCAATACTGCACTTAGTACAAAATTTCCCAAAATCAAGCAACGTTCCAACGTTTTTTCAAAGAACCTCTAAACCATACCATCATGGCATCATAGAAGGCCATTTGTAAACAATCAATAATAATTTTTTACAACCTAAATGTAGTTGCCACTTGCCATGTATAGTTTACCATATGTTATCGATATAGTACAAAGTAATATTGATGCACGGTATAACTCGTTAAGTGTTTTTTGTAACATATATGATATACATGTTTAACACATATTATTATGTATTACCCTAACTTTATGTGATGAAATAAAAGCTTAAGGGGGACGGAGTCGACTTCGGGTAGGGCATCGGGTTGGTGAACCCGAGCGGCAACACTGCTCCGCCCAGCTCGGGTTCGACCTCCGGGTTGTATTTGCGAGCTACGAAGCCGAAATGGAACGTTGGAAAATATAGACGTTGGGTGGGTTTCAAACGGCTAGTAGCCGATTATAATTAAAAAAAAAAAAAAATTCTTCCTATTTAACAAACTTTTACATTTCAAAAAACATACTTACCTTTTAACATATCAAAAAAAAAACACACACTAAATAATCTCTCCCAAAAAAATGTCTACCGATTCTTCCGATTACGTTGTTCCTAGCGATGCGGCGAGATATCCACGGGTAGCTCGTTGCAAAATATCTTCAATAGCGGCTACAGTATTATGAAGACACGGCAAGCTCTACAGAACTAGCGTAAATCGTCATCGGGATATAGGTCTTGTAACTTTAGAGAATGATTGGTTCGTTGAAACACCAAAGTACAACGACGAGTACTTTAAAAAAAAATCGAATGGAGAAAAGCATGTTTTTGCAAATAGTGGGTGACATTGAAGCGAGATACCCGTATTTTCAAGAAGGCTACGATCGCGATTTCAAAAAGTTTCACGGCGAAACAAAAATCACATCGGCTGTTAGGCAACTCGCCCGGATCCGCGATGGTATGACGAATATTTATGCATGTCTCAAAGAACGGGACGTGAAAGTCTTGATAATTTTTGTAAGGCCATCATTGAGTTACGGTCGGAGTACCTACGAGGCCGACAACACACGATCTTGCTTCGCATTTTCCAGCCCATGAAGCGAACGCATCACCTCCGGGATGCTTGGTAGCCTTGATTGTACACACGTCAGATGGAAAAATTGTCCTAGACATTTGAGAGGGCAATATACGAGAGGTGACTATGGTGTTCCGACTATTATGCTTGAAGTCACGGCGTCACAAGATATGTGGATTTGGCATGCTTTTTTGGTCCACCGGGGTCAAACAACGATATCAACGTATTGAATCAGTCTGACTTGTATCTTACAGCTTGAAATGGAACGGCGATGAGTAGTTCATTCCACGTGAATGGACGCTTTTACAAACGCGGCTACTATTTGGCAGATGGAATCTATCCTAAGTGGTCCACACTTGTTAAAGCATACCCGTTTCCAAACGACCCAAAGGAAAAGAGATTTACGAAGTTACAAGAGGGAGCGAGAAAGGATGTCGAGAGAACTTTTGGTGCTCTCAAAGGAAAATGGAAAATTCTTGAACGACCACTGAGCTATGACCAAGCGAAAATTGCCGTCGAGGTTCATGCGTGTGTTATTTTGCATAATATGGTTATAAAACACGGGGAGGCAATCTCACCGGTTCATATAATGGATCCGCCGGCCACCAGTGTTCGACGACGTGTGGTAGCGAGTTACTAGACGAATTTCTCCATGACCGTCTTCGATATGATCTCACGGAGCACGTGAAGACTTGCCGCATCTCGATGATTAATGGCTTTTTTTTTTAAGTATTATGTAATGTTTTTTTTTTAAGTATTATGTAATGTTTTTTTTTCAAGTATTATGTAATGTTTTTTTTTTTAAGTATTATGTAATGTTTTTTTTTTTAATGAAATGGTATGTTTTTATTTTAAATATTGTATGTGATTTTATGTATTTAAAAAAAAAAAATGGAATTCGGGTACTAGGGTACCACTCCCACTTGTTAGGGTAGTGTTAGGGTAGTATTGGGGTAGTTTTGAGTTGGAAGGTTTTTATTGGATAGAGGTGACGTGGCACCCTTAGGGTATTAGGGTTGAAAAGTTCCACTCCCTCCCCCCTTATAAAAACAAAAGAAAAGAGGGGGTAGCTATAGGGTGCAGGAAGGCTGCAGACTGAAGAGACAATACATGGTCAACAGAGTAGGGTTTTTAGTCACCCAATGAAAGACTGACACGTCACCATCGGAACAAGACCAACCAGAATGGATTAAGTTAGAATTGACTCAACAGGACCAACCAGAGAAATTTCTAAGTCTCCTTGAATACTGCGACCAACAAGAAATTTCAGATTTCTGAGTCCTATACTGCAAACACACAAATACAAATACAGTATTAATAGAACATAAATTGTAGTGATTTTTTCTATTGCATGGAACCCAATTCTGTAATAGTCAAATTTAAACAGCAAGGGCATGTTTGGTTCATACTAGGGAATAGGAAAGAGAAATACTAAAGGAATGCTAAGAAATACTAATGGATATTATGATTCCATTAGTGTTGCTTCGTTGTTCCAATTATCATAACAATATTTAAAAAGACAGTTATTGTATAGACTTTTTCCATTTATCAAACTATTGTTTTAACACAATAAAAATATGTGTTTTATAACCATGATTTTATATAATGCATCTGGTTACTAACTAGATTACAATATTCGTTCACACGGAGATTAATTTTGCTGTTAAGAATTCTAAATTGTAGTTTGTGAAGAAGAAAAAAAAAGTGCATAATGGGTTCTTCTACATACATAAATCATTAAGTTGTATAAAGGAGAAATGACAAACAAATAATTTTTACTTTAACCTTTTTATGAAGCTATATCCGTGTATATTGGCTTAAATTATCTATACTGTTGTTGAGATTATTTCTATTAGTTTTACTTCTCAAGATATTTATGTTGTATGCCAAACTTAAAATAACAACTTACATGTGTTTATTACAAACAAACAACAATGGGTTTGGATTGTTTATGGTTCGATCTTGTGATGATATTATTAGTTTGTGACTTGTGTGAGTTAAGTGGTGGCTGGATATGATATTAGGGTTTGAGGATTGTGGTTTTATGTAGTACCAAAATTAGTATGATGGGCTGTTATGAAGCCGAAATTTTTATGGATCTATTGGGCTTAACAGATTTATGATTTCAATACATGCAACAAAATAGATTTAAGACTGATTGTGATAGGACTATGATTTCTTAACATTGTGTACATATCAAAAGGGCTGAAAAGTGACGTCAGACATGTGTAGAGTTATGGGTTAAATTAAGAGGGCCATGCAAATGTGAGATAAACTTAAGCTTATTATTGTATTCAAATCATGTAAATAAAATGATTGATTGTACCAAGGCCAATGCAGCAGGGTAGATCTTCAGAACTTGACGAGCTAATTGCCAATCCCACAATTTTGCTAGTTGTATTCTTCGTTTCAGTACCTGGAACCTGATATATTTGAATGCACATGACAATTAAAAGTAGATGTAGCAAATTCTATTTATTAAATAGATAGAACACATTGATGTATTTAAAAGTAAAGAATTATGTTTGTGCTGATATATATTCTTTGTAATCATAAATAGATTATTTCTAAAACTAACAGAAGTTGGATAATAAGTGCTTCAGTTTCAGTCCGACCGGTTTGGACCCAAATAAAAATTGACCATTTTGACCCATTATAGAACTTCGCGACGAAGTAACACTTGGATGCTCTAGACTATTATAATACCCTGATAATCCTGGTTTTTAAGCGCTATCAGTAAGTGGGCGAGTTGAAAGATGAATAGATGATATATGCTTAAAAAAAAATCTTAATTATAGGAAACCTCGGGATGAAGCTGCTTGATTGTAACTCGGGACATAGGAATTTCGTAAGGAGGGTGTACAGCCAATCCTTGATCAAGTTCCTCAAGTATGGTTAAACTATTGTCAGTTGGAAAGCATTTTCGGAAGTATGCTAGCAACCGGCAAAAGGCGTGCCTCGTCTGCAAACACACAAATACAGTATTAATAAAACATAAAGGGTAGTGATTTTTTCTATTGCATGGAACCCAATTCTGTAATAGTCAAATTTAAACAGCAAGGGCATGTTTGGTTCATACTAGGGAATAGGAAAGAGAAATACTAAAGGAATGCTAAGAAATACTAATGGATATTATGATTCCATTAGTGTTGCCTGATTGTTCCAATAATCATAACAATATTTAAAAAGACAGTTATTGTATAGAATTTTTCCATTTATCAAACTATTGTTTTAACACAATAAAAATATGTGTTTTATAACCATGATTTTATATAATGCATCTGGTTACTAACTAGATTACAATATTCGTTTTTGTAATAAAAAATATCACACGTACATTAATTGGCTCTTCTACATACATAAATCATCAAGTTGCAGAAAGGAGAAATGACGAAAACATACATACCAAAGATGGCGTCGATCAGAAAAGTATTTAGAATTTAACAAGCAATTTGACAAACAAATAATTTTTACTTTTAACCTTTTTATGAAGCTATATCCGTGTTTATTGGCTTAAATTATCTATACTGCTGTTGAGATTATTTCTATTAGATTTACTAGTACTTCTCAAGATATTTTATGTTGTGTGCCAAATTTAAAATAACAAGTTACATGTGTTTATCACAAACGAAACAAATGACTAACCTGTGTTTAATATTATGAAAGTAGTCTATTCCACATGACAAGAAGTGCTCGATCGTCTGAAGGAAATCAAAAGCCATAAGCTAAGCGGCAGATAGAAGAACCCTAGATATGTTTATGTTGTTTGAGATGGGATGAGAGAATGATAAAGGTGTGGTTATGTTTTACAAATGTTGTTGGTGACTGCAAAAGGGGTGTGGAGGCTATTGTTTAGCAAGACGGATTTAGGGTTGTGGAGTGATAAAAAGTCTTATATATATAGCTATCAATTAGGGTAGTATTATTTGGACTCTATGTTGTTGGGCTGCTAATCATAATAGGGACGAATTTTGTTGGGAAGTTTAGAGTGGTCAGTGGTGTAATAGTTTTATCAAAGGAATGAAATTTAGTTGAGTGTTGGTATGACATTTAAGTATTTTGGATTGAATTTTTTTGTTTGTTACTATAACTATTGTGCTAGTTAGTGTAACGTGTTCTTTTATTAGTGAAATTAAGTTTTAGCTAAATATATTTTTTATTTAAAAATGAAAGACAAAAAACGACGGCACCAGAAAACTGGTGTTATGCCAGGGAGGGCGATTTTCGTGTCAAAAATCTAATAGAACTTTTAATCCTTTACGTACAAAAATTTCAATTTGTAGCTTCAAACCAAGTCACATTATCTCGTAGAACCTAAAAAAAACAAAGTGAACAAAGTCATTTCAACAATTCCAAAACATTATGCGTATGAACTAAGATCCTAAATTTAGCAACATATATGTAAACAAATTCGCGAGATAATTGTAGTAGCCACATCTCAAATATTCATGTAGACACCAAGTTGTTCATGAGTAAGTTTAAAAAATCCTTCTACAATAAATAGTTAATTATTGTTTACATAAATAAGTATATATACATACATTAAGTCTCAAAAGCTCGATACAAGCTTGAGCTCGAGCTATTAAAAGTAGGGCTGTAAACGAACCGGACGAACACGAACGGAGCCTTGTTCATGTTCGTTCATTTAATTTTAACCGAACAAATAAACGAACACGAACGCTTAAACGGGCGAATTTTCTTGTTCATGTTCGTTTATTAAAAAAAATGGGTTGTTCATGTTCGTTTATGTTCGTTTATTAAGACACTAAACGAACGGTAAACGAACGAACATAAATGAACATAGACAAATAAACATAAACTTTACTAATTTATGCACGATATATTATTTTATAAGCGTTGTTTTGTTTAAACAAATCAATTTTAAAATTATACAATTAAAAAATATGATATACGAATATAAATAAATAAATAAACATAAACGAACGTTAACGAACGCATAATCGGACGTTCACGAACATAAATGAACGGACGCGACTTTTGTTCATGTTCGTTCATTTAATAAATAAACGAACATAAACGAACTTTCTACCGAACGGTTCATGAAATGTTCACTGAACGTTCAGTTCGTTTACAGCCCTAATTAAAAGGTCTAGCGTCAAAAAAGCTTGTCCTATGGCACCCGTACCGTGTGCTCTTAATAAAAATATATACGTACAACGTATCAATCGCTTGTCAATAAAAGCTTGTCCACAATACTCCCAATGCCAAGGAAGACGACTCTCCGGATATTATACCGGTTTTCGACCGTTATTTTGTAAAATAATGGTGCACAAATTTAATAAACTGTTATTACTCATAACTCCCTAAGAGGGTTTATACATATTTTCACTCAAGAAAAAAAGCTACACACCAAATTACAGTAGGAAATGATAATGCACAGTTCTTTGAAATCAGTTTTCTTTTACAACTCTTGCAATCGCATTTTTAACATCAAGTACGCAATAAGAAAATAAACACACAAGCAAAGCAACGGTCGTTCGTCTGCCTTTGCAGGAACCTGAAGGACTTTTCCATGGCTCATCCTGACCATTAGTATCACTATTCATCTTCTAGGGATTGCACATTGTATCGACGTTTCATTTCTGCAACACAAAAGTAGTTCAAACAAATGTGAATAAACAAGACATGTAACTACACAACTGCGTGTGCATATATAAGACACCAATAGAGTTAACTATGTCACAAGCAGTTAAAAAGTTATAGTTATCCTTGTAATCCACAGATTCTACATTTGTAAGTTACTCTTCAAAGTTATAGTTAATAAATTAACGCCTCTACAAAGACAAACTAAAATCCATGTTAACGAGTGAAGTAGCTCAAACTAGTATATGTTGAAGAATTGATTTGAGATTTACACCATGAGAAACTCAGAGTTCGACATATTGGCCTGTGTGTTCTGCTCCAATAAAATGGAACTCAATACTATACATTTGACAGATCATTTGACATTCACCCGTGAGTGACCAACACTTGTTGATACCAAGTATTTATATATTAAATCCGCAACATCATAAACAGTGTATATACTCTTGTCATTGCAAAAACTTTACATTCTACGAGAAAAGCTGCACCAACCATGCTCACTATGTCGCCATTGACCTCTCTTTCTTTAGTTACAGCTGGACGTAGTACACTTTATGATGAACGATAGATATTAAAATGTTTGAATTAGTCTGGACCTATATTTCAATATATAGACGGGGTGGCGTAGCCCAAGTGGCATACATAGACACTAATCTTTCCTGTAGATTCCGATGCTCAATGCCGGTAAATTTATGTTCTGCTACTTTCAAAGTCAGTACAGACCAGGCATGCATCAGTACTCAGTAGCGTGTCTGTGTGAGTGTGTATTAATCTTATAACTAAGAACCTCCATAAGTATACTCTCGAGAGCTGAGTGGAGGGGATGACACACCCTCGGTTTATATTTTCATTCTTCTAAATATAGTTTCATACACTAGTGACACGTCGATGTTATTTATTGCTGGCATGGTTTTTAACTGAATAAGTGAACATAAGTGACATCTTGCGCGCGGGTCAAAAAGTAAAAAGTATTTTGATAGAAATAAGACAAGCGAAAGATGATACCTCTTGCAGAAAGTTTCTTGTTCTTGTCTGCAATCCCCTCCTCGTTATTCCATTCACCATCAATACTGCTCATCTCTTTTCTACCGTCATCTCCTACATCACTTTCACTGGCAGTCTCCCATTCAGAATCATCACTCCCTTGCCATAGGCATTACCATCTTCCGCCTCACAATCGATACCCCCATGTTTTATAGCAGCTTCCCTAAACAACCAAGCAGCACACATAATCAGGCACTTTATTCTGTCTAGACGACAGATCGGGATCTGTTGACTGAGAACACTCGTTTATAAACAAAATAGCATCTAACAAGCTCTCTTTAGCCAAACCCAACATATCATAAGCTTGTGCTCTCCTCCATAGACTTTTAGCATGTCGATGGACAGGATTATGAAGACAAAGCGCACGAGTAGCATCACTTATTGCACCCAATGGTTGTTGCAGCAAAAAATAACATTGGGCACGATTGTTGTACAATACAACTCTTTCTTTCTTAGATCTTACTGGACACAACGCTAGTGCTTCAGAGTACTTTGATGCAGCTCCGGAGATATTTCCTGATGAAAAAAGGGAGTTGCCTTCTAACTTTACCACCAACGCTGCAGCCTGTTTTATATGGAGATCCTCTTTCGGCATACTTTTTTCCCATTTCAATCTCTCCCTTGAATGCAGTATTTCTTCAACGTCTTCTTTAGTTCGATTACTTACAGAACTACGACCGGTTCCATGTGACTGAATACTTTTATGCAGTCATGTAACAAAACGAAAAATCAGTCATTATTTTATCAGGCAATCATATGTGGGACACTTATTAGAAGAATTTACCTGGTCCAGTGTCTGTAAACCCAAATGTGTAATATATCACGAAAGGCCTTAATGCCTGCAATAAACGTACAGTATTATTTGAGAGTGCCAACATGAAAAAGTAAGTACTAATAAGTACATGCTCAGTTAAGGTCATTTACCTGAGAGGCGGCAAGCCATTGTAACATAGCCTTAAGTTACACCACAACCCCAATTTCCTGTAACAATCCCTACTTCATCTTCAAAGCTTGCAGACTGAAAAAATACCAAACCAATAGAAAATTGATCATCTTAATTTCAGGGTCTAAAATTACTAATTTCCATACATCAAATATTCTAGATCTTGGCTATTACCTTTAAGGGCGATTTAGTAACTTCACTGTACTTAAAAATTCAATTAAGAGTGTAAGTCCCTAATGCTTTATAAGTGTTAAGATAATATTAAGATGAAAGCAGCAGATCTTACCATATCCTTCAGGGTCTTTGCTGATGAACCTCATTAAGTGATCAGTGGTTGCCAAATTTATGTCACTGAAATAATACTCCACCTACAAAATGTGTGCATACAAATGTCAATTGAGAAAAGGAGTTCCGTGTTTTTACATCTGTTACACTAAGGTTTATGCTGTAAGCACAGCTGAAGGATATCCTTAACCCAAGGCAACAATGTAAGTATAGAAAAGAGCTTCAGCAAGTACTTTCTTGTCATGCACGAAAATAATTTTACACATCTCAGACATAATATCAGATTATTCAAATGGTTCAATACACAATGCCAAAGCGACGGGTTCCCAAACTAATCTAGCAGTTAAGAAGCTAGGCAATATCTATCATGAGATCGCCTGCCCAGGCCAGAGTTTGGTTGCACTAGCTATAAATCCTGCAGTATGTCCTGGTCATG
The DNA here is from genome assembly GCA_910596185.1 of Chrysanthemum makinoi. Taxonomy (NCBI): domain Eukaryota; kingdom Viridiplantae; phylum Streptophyta; class Magnoliopsida; order Asterales; family Asteraceae; genus Chrysanthemum; species Chrysanthemum makinoi. The sequence goes on from OU343219.1 coordinate 235,884,985, forward strand.
AGCCAGAGCTAAGATGCTAGAATACAAGTGTGGACTTGCTAACAACTAAGAAAAAAATTGCTTGATACTAAGATAATAAACTAAACAATTAACCACTGTCAAGAAAGAATGCAAAACATTAAATTGTTTTAACTTTGAAAGGCATATAGTCCTTCCTCTTAATAGTTTTTGAAGCTAAAGCACTAACAATACATCACCAAATGAACCTCAGCGATTCTCTTTTACGCACTCTCGTTCAATGTTAGTTTCTATTTTGTTTCTCAACCAACAGATAACATAGTACCGGGTATGCCTTACTAGCTAAAAGACCCGTGAAATTCACGGATATTTTAAAAAGACGTAAAAAATAGTTGATGACTTGCATGTTACGAAGTTAGACGTTAGAAAAAACGGAAAAACCATATTATACACACTTGTAAAATATAAGTCGATACTGATAAAACATACGTTAATGTACATAATGTTCTAAAGACAGAAAGTTCCATTAAAACGTGGGCATAAAATTCTATAAAAATGTATATGTTTTTGTTGAGCTCGGTCTTTTGCTCTTGGCGTCTTATTGCCAGTTAATATACATTTAACAATTTATTACAGAGTTTTACCATAAGTAAAGCAGAATATATTAAAAGAAAATTTGTAAATCATTTTTTAAAATCTCGAATAGACTTCCATATTACACTTCTTAGATTGTATCAACAAAATTAATTATACTCGACCCTCATTTTGCAGAATACAACATTTTTCTTAAATCATTTTGTTTTGTGTGAGTGATAGGTATTTGATGGATAACCACAAAACGTTATAAAATGTTTATGTGGACATACATCGCATGTCATTTACGCTATAATTACTAATAACTTTTTAACAAAACTAAAAATACAATTTTGTAGTGGAATATACAGCAAAATTATTAATTACATTTATTTTTCGTATAAGTTATCCCTACCTTTGTAAAGAGTGGATTATTCAGTTTTGATTGTTTGACCTTTTCATGTTTGGTTCATGTATGCAATGACCTTGTAAGTACTCATTAGTCCACTTGGTATCTACAACATACATTATATATGTCAGAATACAATGGGTCGAGTTGGTAAAATGGATCTACCTAGTTTTAAACACAAAAATAATTAACACTACTAAAATGAAAATCTAATCCTTTTGAATAAAGTGATTCAAGATGTTGTAATCTTCTTATACATTTTGTTTGCAACTGTATAAACGTTGAACTCAGTTGGCCTGATAAAAACAAATAAAAAAGATCCATTTTATCGCTAACTTAGTTGCTAATATATAATATTTGCTTTGTCTTGAATAACTTTAACACTTTCATCAAACATAAGGCTACCATATTGAAAAACTAACTCCGCGTAACCCCTAGAAGCTCAAAACCACAACTTCAACAACAATGCAGTATTGGTGAGATCAATATTCAATAGTAATAATAAGCCGAATATATTAGTTACTGGATTTATTGAAATTGCCACTATATTAATTTGACCATAACTGGAACTTCAAGAATAATAAACATCTATTATGTTCACCCAAATGTACAGAGAACACACAAATGGTGGCAAAAGAGCACATGACATGGAATAGAAAGAATAAGAAGTTGAAATATATAATATATGTATTACATTCATCGACTCAATTGCTTAACCTGGTTGATTCAATAGTCACCAAAACTTAGGTAAAATACATAAGTGGATGCATTAGAAGTAGTAACGTCATTGTCATTTGAACAAAATTATCGGTAAGTCAACTCAAAAATAGACTACCCAATCCGGTATGCATTCATAAGCATCAAATGCTACATTACTAACCTTCATGATCAACAACAACGACAACAACTTCTCCTTGTAAAGTCCAACATACCAATTGGGTGACTATGATGTCTTTGTAAAATCCAATATACCAATCGGTAAGTCCAACATATTGAAAATGGTCTCCAATTGAACTCATGATCTATAATGTCTTTGTAATCCTTCAATCTTAACGTAAAAAAGAATGAATCAGCTCAATCTTTCCTAAATTTGCACTTCAAAGCATGAAACATTCAAGTCAATCTTTTATAAATATACATGAGAAGTATAATTAAACATGAAAATCTTCAATATATTTGTTATTCAATTAATAAAAAATAAATTATGATAAATAGGCCTACTAATTAGACATACAAATAGACCTACCTCATTTACATATTCAATTTTTTAAATACACCACTTTCTCTCTCCTCATATTAACCAATCATTTTTAAAATACACCAATCATATTTGTAGGTCTCTTTTTAGGTCCATTACTTAGGCCTACAAATCATTTTTCAAAATTAATTACTTAACAAATTGCAGTCTATCTAAATTCACCTGTTTGTGAATAGCTAGCACAAACCTTATTATCCTTGTTATACCTAAATCTATTGCTAAATATTAAAAATGCAACACATTACTACTCTCCAATAGTACACGTAGAGTTGTTACATATATATATATATACATATATATATATATATATATATATATATATATATATATATATATATATATATATATATATATATATATATATATATATATATAGTGTAACTTTATTTTGAGAACTTAAGAGAGCCTTTTTAGCCATTGGATTAGTTGATCAATGGTTAAAAATGATTGTGCCAATCTTGTAATTAAATGAAAATGGTGGAATATCGATAAAAGTGGAAAAGGGTATTATAGTCTTTTAAAAATAATTTCATTTATATCTCTTTCAACTCTCTCTATCACCATCGTAAATGTTGGATGCATATTGTCATCACACCAAAACCAATTATATCTCTCAAAAAACCGCCGTCAAATTTAGATGATTTCTCTTATGTGAATCTCTAAACATGGTCACAAAATGATCACAATCATTTGTTTTGATCTCGTGAGACCTTTAATGATTTGTGTTCGTTTGTTTTGATTTGTTTTGTTTATTTTGATCTAGGTTTCACAGATCTATCATCAATCTTGTTCCTTCGATCCGTTTACCGAGACGTCGAAACCTTTCACAATGTAAGGCATCCATTCGGTTTATTTATTTCTTAGGTTTTTCTTTTCGATCTCGTATCAAGCATCAGATGTACCTAGTTACAAAGTTGGGGAGAGGAATGGTAGCGTTACTTTCTTGGGTTTTTCTTTTGTTTGATCGAAACTAGTTGTTGATGGAAGGTTTCTTTTATTCTACTGAATCTTGGGTTCTTCATCTTTGTTGATTTTTTGTGATTTCATTGGTGCTGTCATCTCAGTCCGATAACTACAAAGTCAGTAAGTGGTTCAAATCTTGTAATATAAAATTTGTTCTTTAACCAATGTTAATTTGTTCTTTAACCATTGTTTGTTAATTTTGTCAATTGGGTTTATTGTTTATGTGGTTTTGATATAGGGTTATTGTTTATGTTTTAGCGGTTTTGAAAAGGGTTGGTGTACATGGGTTTTGAAAAAGGGTTGCCTAAGATTGAAAAAAATAGATAAAGGATTGTTTGTATTTGTTTTGGATTTGTTTTTCTGAGGTGTTTGTAAAGGTTTGTGAAGGTTTTTGTCAGAGGGTGTTTTTGAGCAGGGTGTTTGGATTTGTTTTTGTCAGGGGGTGTTTTGTAGGCTAATGTATGCAATGCAATCTCTCGAGGGTGTTTTTATAGGGGTAAATTTGTTTTGTCTGAGGGTGTTTGGATTCTAATGCAATGCAATCTCTCGAGGGCTTTCGGTTTTCAAATAAGTCGGTAAATTTTAATGCTTAATGGTTTACTTGCACACAGTTGAATCATAGCTTTCATTTATCTTTAAGTTATCTGTTGTTGCGGGACAACAAGCTTCATTGGCGAATAAGGTTTTTGTATGTTCTTATCTATTTTGATATGGGTTCATTCTTATGTATTTTGATATGGCTTATTATAGATGTTCTAATGTTATTACATGCTTTAGGTTTTAGCGAACCATCGATACTCATATACTTGGCATTGATGATAATATGCAAACTCCGGGGGTATGTTGTTCTAGATCATTTTAGTATTATGTGCATGCTTACCAGTCAAATTGAGAAACTAGCTTATCGGTTTCAATGGTGAATTTGCCCAAACTATATATTCATCTGTTTTCATTTTATTTACAAGCCAGTTGTAACTAGCGTGCTTCGTCTTGTTCTAGTTAATTCAAAAATCAAATTTACAAGCTTAGGTTGTAAATGCTAATTACTTGCCAAAGTTTGATTTTGACATAGTTTTAAGTAGAAACGTGGTAAATGCTAATTTAAATGAGAGTCACTCTAAACATGTATGCTAAAAACATATATGTTTTACAGCATGTATGCTTTAAAAACATGTATGTTATAAAAAAAAACTTGTGTTATCAAACATATTTGCTTTTAAGAATTTATGTTTTTGATTTTTTTTATGTTTAATAGTTTATTAGTTAGTTAATTGTTGGTATGACTTTATTCTATCTTCATTTATATCTAATAGTTTCAATACAATTATAAAACATGTATGCTTCATAACAATTATGGTTCAAAACATGCATGTTTCAAAACATTTATTTTTGACAAGTCGTTCTCAAAGCATACTGCGTTCATGAGCATGTATGTTTTGATATTTGTTTATGATTAAATATGTTTGATATACACAAGATTGTGTATATGCGTTATGATCGTTATGATTAATTTTGGTTTTATTTGTTGGAGGTTTAATTGTTTTGTGCATGCTTGTTTCAGATTGATGAAGATGATGATATCATAAAGACTATGGAGTGGATTAATACAAATATACATGAAGATAATTTACATTTTGAAGATATAAATTATTGCATATGTGTTTTTTGTACTTGTAATTAAATGAAATGTAACATTTATGTATATGAATCTTGTTTTTTCCTTTATAATGGTTTATGTTTTTTAATTTATGCTTCAAACTTCAAAAAAATAATAATAATGCTAGCAAAAACATATGTACTTCACTAAAAACATACATGCACTTCATTTAAAAACATCATGCACGCGCTTTAAAACAAACATGTATCTCATTAAAAAAAAATGCATGCACCTGTAAGATTATGAAACCATGCTTAAAAAAAAAATTCGAAATTTAGGAATGCTTAAAATCGGGATTTAATAAAAAAAAATAATATAAAAAATTGTATTTTACTATAATACCCTTTTGGATTAATAATAATTTTTAATATTTAAAAAATCTCATTGGTTTAGAAGGGTTACCGCACAGGTTACCAAAATAAAGGTCCCCTATATAAGATATATATATATATCTTATATAGGGGACTTTATTTGAAGCCTGTTAAGTGCGAACCGTTGAGAACCCTTCTAAACCAATAAGATTTTTTTAAATATTAAAAATTATTATTAATCCAAAAGGGTATTATAGTAAAATACAATTTTTATATTATTTTTTATTAAATCCTGATTTTAAGCATTCCTAAATTTTCGAATTTTTTTTTTAAACATGGTTTCATAATCTTACAGGTGCATGCATTTTTTTTTAATGAGATACATGTTTGTTTTAAAGCACGTGCATGTATGTTTTTTAAATAAGGTGCATGTATGTTTTTTAGTGAAGTACATGTATGTTTTTTGCTAGCATTATTATTATTTTTTTGAAGTTTGAAGCATAAATTAAAAACATAAACCATTATAAAGGAAAAAACAAGATTCATATACATAAATGTTACATTTCATTTAATTACAAGTACAAAAAACACATATGCAATAATCATATATCTTCAAAAGTCGCAAATTATCTTCATGTGTATTTGTATTAATCCACTCCATAGTCTTTATGATATCATCATCTTCATCAATCAAACAAGCATGACAAAACAATTAAACCTCCAACAAATAAAAACCAAAAATTAATCATAACGATCATAACGCATATACACAATCTTGTGTATATCAAACATATTTAATCATAAACAACTATCAAAACATACATGTTCATGAGAACGTATGTTTTGAGAATGTGACTTGTCAAACATAAATGTTTTGAAACATGCATGTTTTGAACCATAATTGTTATGAAGCATACATGTTTTATAATTGTATTAAAACTATTAGATATAAATGAAGATAGAATAAAGTCATACCAACAATTAACTAACTAATAAACTATTAAACATAAAAAAAATCAAAAACATAAATTTTAAAAGCAAATATGTTTGATAACACAAGTTTTTTTTTATAACATACATGTTTTTAAAGCATACATGCTGTAAAACATATATGTTTTTAGCATACATGTTTAGAGTGACTCATTTAAATTAGCATTTACCACGTTTCTACTTAAAACTATGTCAAAATCAAACTTTGGCAAGTAATTAGCATTTACAACTGAAGCTTGTAAATTTGATTTTTGAATTAACTAGAACAGTACGAGCTACTGCTAGTTACAACTGAAGCTTGTAAATAAAAATGAAAACAGATGAATATGTAGTTTCTGGGCAAATTCACCATTGAAAACGGATAAGCTAGTTTCTCAATTTGCGGTAAGCATGCACACACTAAAATGATCTAGAACAACATACCCCTGAGTTTGTATATTATCGCCAATGCCAAGTATATGAGTATCGATGGCTCTAAAACCTAAAGCATGTAATAACATTAGAACATCTATAATAAGCCATATCAAAATACATAAGAATGAACCCATATCAAAATAGATAAGAACATACAAAATCCTTATCTGCACCAATGAAGCTTGTTGTCCCTGCCAACAACAGATAACTTAAAGATAAATGAAAGCTATGATTCAACTGTGTGCAAGTAAACCATTAAGCATTAAAATTTACCGACTTTATTTGAAAACCAAGCCCTCGAGATTGCATTGCATTAGAATCCAAACACCCTGTACAAAACAAATTTACCCCTGTACAAAAACCCCGAGAGATTGCATTGCATTACCTACAAAAACACCCCTGCATAAAACAAATCCAAACACCCCTGTTCAAAACACCCCTGCATAAAACCTTCACAAACCTTTACAAACACCTCTGTAAAAAACAAATCCAAAAACAAATACAAACAATCCTTTATCTATTTTTTCAATCTTAGGCAACCCTTTTCAAAACCCCGTACACCAACCCTTTTTCAAAACCGCTAAAACATAAACAATAACCCTATATCAAAACCACATAAACAATAAACCCAATTGACAAAATTAACAAACAATGGTTAAAGAACAAATTAACATTGGTTAAAGAACAAATTTTATATTACAAGATTTGAACCACTTACTGACTTTGTAGTTATTGACCGTGAGATGATAACACCAATGAAATCGCAAAAATCAACAAAGATGAAGAACCCAAGATCTGCAAGAACAAAAGAAACCTTCCATCAACAACTAGTTTCGATCAAACAAAAGAAAAACCCAAGAAAGTAACGCTACCATTCCTCTCCCCAACTTTGTAACTAGGTACATCTGATGCTTGATACGAGATCGAAAAGAAAAACCTAAGAAATAAATAAACCGAATGGATGCCTTACATTGTGAAAGGTTTCGACGCCTCGGTACAACGGATCGAAAGGAACAAGATTTGATGATAGATCTTGTGAAACCCAGATCAAAATAAACAAAACAAATCGAAACAAACTGAACACAAATCATTAAAGGTCTCACGACAGATCAAAACAAATGATTGTGATCATTTTGTGACCATGTTTAGAGATTCACATAAGAGAAATCATCTAAGATTTGGGGCGGCGGTTTTTTTAGAGAGAGATATAATTGGTTTTGGTGTGATGTACAATATGCAGATCCAACATTTACGATGGTGATAGAGGAGAGTTAAAAGAGATATAAATGAAATTATTTTTTAAAAGACTATAATACCCTTTTCCACTTTATCAGATATTCCACCATTTTCATTTAATTACAAGATTGGCACAATCATTTTTAACCATTGATCAACTAATCCAATGGCTAAAAAAGGGTTCTCGCAGTTCTCGCACTTAACAGGGTTCTCAAAATAAAGTTACACTATATATATATATATATATATATATATATATATATATATATATATATATATATATATATATATATATATATATATATATATATATATATATATATATATATATATATTCTCACGATTATGCATGCTAATAACCACTTTCAAGTTTGCTTCTTGTGGATCATATAATTCTATTGTACTACAAAAAAGTAATGAGTGACTTGAAACAAAAAAATGGGTAAACTGCAATGACGACTTGATTATGAAAAAAAAAATGTACACACTTGTTTAAAGGATTCATACTCTGTGCAAGATTTCTGCTCTTCTATATCATCTCAAAAGTACGCTAACAAAATTCAAGAAAACCTGTTTGATAATGTGAAATTGAGAAAATAGTGAAACAATCGTTAAAACTTTAACCGATCATAACGTCGCTCAGGGACAGACCTAGGATTTTCGGGAGGGTGTTGCACAATTTGTTTTCTTTCATAATTATTAAAATTTGCACCATAAAGAATTTTTCAGCCAAGTTAATGTTGCACTATAAAAAAAAATAGGTTGTTGCACACACAAAAAAAAACAACAATTTTTAAAAAAAATTACACTGCGCGACCCAAAATTAGATGTGACGTGTGCCACGCCCGACATCCATGTAGGTCCGTCCGTGACGTCGCTGCAAACAGTCCCTCATTCATAGTCATAAACATAATCTAGGTAAGAAGACTGCAATATAATGAAGCACAAAATATATTAATTAAACCAGAAAAAAAACACATAAATTAAACAAACATTTCTTTACTCAAAAAGAATATAATGAAGCACACAAAATATACTATATTTGACATATCCCAATTACCAATGTATATCGGGTATAACTCCCTAAGAGGGTTTATACATATGGTTAAACGCTGACCTGAACAAGGCTGTTATAAAGACCATTTTCAGGAGTGATGTAAAGCACATAACAAACACGTGCAGTCAAAATAGGATGTGTTCCTCCACTAGTTTTGGAGTTAGATACTACTGGGCCCCTCGATGAATTGGACAGATGTTTGTGTGGCCACACCCAAATGTAATTGAGATGAATCTTGGTTAATTTGGAAATCTAGTTCAATATCTATATCGAGAAACAGAATCGTTAAACAATTATGAATGACTTATGATCCATGTCTAATGTTCAACAAGGTATCTGCAACAAAGGGATAATTGATTACATAAAACCATTTAAATGAGATGTTAAGAAACTATCCTCATATGTTTCTAGGGGCATTGGCGTGTTGCTAGACGTTAACCTGTGCTTGTATAATTACTTGCTTATTATGATGTGCGCAAGTGGGAGCTGTTAGAAAATGCTCAAGTCATAATAAATAATTATACGGCTAGACATATATGAACCTATGGGGTCACACACTTATACACTGAGGTACCACTTAATATAACGTGTCTATTGTATTTACGTTATATTATACCTACGTAACTTGGAATAAATAAAAGGATGAGAATACAAGAGATAAATACTTAAATGTATTTGTTGGTCATAAAAGTAAATACATTTTAGATTCATTAGTTGATCATACTTGTAAAGGTTTTTTGGTCCAATGAAATGCCACCATCTTTTGGTCCAATGAGCTACCTCCAACACTATGGCCACTAAAAAAAGTTTATGCTTCTTGTCTCCTCTTTCTTCTTGATATCATACGGCACTTACAACAATCAAATGGGTGTGAAAGTTTTCTTTATTCCAAAAATGGTTTTTGCTCTCTAGATTATTGCAAAAACAATATAGTTACATAGTGGTAAAAGACTAGCATCTATTGGTATACAAGGAAGTGTAGTGTGTTTCTACATAGAGGTGATCAACCTTATTGATTACTTGGGTTTCTAGTATAGCTCGGGGTGTGTAGAATATCTCCATTCAATCCTACCGAATCACGCTACAAAGGTATACATTTATTTGTTATTCCTACGATTGATTATATGACTCTATGGATCCGTATGGGTGATTTGTTTCCGCTGCCATTTATATTTATTTATATACTATTTATCTATAAAATCACCTTTAGTGGTATCACGAGCCATCATATGATGTCATATGATCATCGGGTACGTGTAAAATGGCCAAAAACGCGTGTTTTTAATCGATTTGTGAAACGATTTCAAAACAGCCCCAAGGGCTCATTTTTCTGAGAAAAAACTACCCAAACAAGGACTTATAATCTGTGATTTTTAACCTCAAGGCCATGGGTTACACGTACAAATCGGGGTTTTAATTCTTGTTAATTAATTTCTTCGATTTCGTTGGCTAACAATTTATTTCTTATTATTTACTTTGATTCCATGTCAAATACATGCATGTTTGACCATGGACTTAGCCAACACCTTGTTTTGATCATAATATTATTGTATTATTATGTGTTATATGCAAAGCCGATGAAAACCTAGACCATTCATGCCATGATTTGTTGATGTTTGTTGTTAATTTTTTTTTTGTTTTGAGGTTTGTAATAATTTTGGTTTTCATGTATGTTTTTAATTTGATTTTTGCCATTGTTTGGGCACTTTACAGTAGCTAGATAGTAGATTAGTAGTACTTTACTTTCTATATATTGTAACCGTGGCTCGGCGTTGAATGGCGAAGGCGTTAAAGCCAAAATGACAAAATCGGATCTGCTGGACCTTGCTGTAGTAAAAACGGATTTCCCGGAGTTCTACTGGGAGTGTTTTGCTAATTTTTTTTTCTGCAGGTAGCTAACTCAGAGGGCTATAACTTTGTAGTTTGGTGCAAAGAGCAGGGAAGACTCCTTCTAGGAGTTTCAGGCCACAAGTCGTCGAAAATTTTCAGGCAGATTCAAAAATCATATGCATTAGGGGTTACACTTGCTCTTGATAGATCTTGGAGCAAGTGGGAGCCCTCCGTGTGGTTATCTTGACTTGTCCCTAGTTGACTCCTTGGTTCTCGTAATGGCCAACGAGACCAAGCATAGGCTTATTCATCGGTTGAGGCTTTGCATATTGTGGTTGTGTGTTTATTTATTTGCTTCTTATATATGCTTTGATTATATGTAAATTGCAAATGTTTTTTCTAAAACTTAAAATGAAACACAAACCATTTTAAAACTAAGCCTTATGACTTAGTTTAAGTAAGTTTAAATATGGATTTGAAACTTAAAATTATTGTTTTAAAATAACACTTAAACTTGTTATGCATATTATTTATTTTATGTATTGTCCAAACTTATTTATAATCCACATAGGTTATATATTAGTCATGAAAATGGACAACTCGACACACATAAAATTAAAACAATGATTAGACTTAAGTTAAGAAAAGGTTTTAACTTGTGTCACGAAGGATGAATGCATGCTTCTTTCGTACACCTTTTGATACACATCAAAATATTTTACCCGTCACAATTTTAAGTCATGTCGTCCAATCGCTTCAGAACACTTGCAATTACCTTTTGCCTATGCGTGAGACCTGGGTTGAATTGTAACCCAAGGTGACTATTCTCTATGCGTGAGACCTAGATATATTCTCACACGTTCTAAAATTGGATGACTTAATCGAGTTAAGCGGTGAGATCCTTAACCCGAGGCAATGATGGGACTAAACATGCTAGCTTGAAACTAGTTGCTTGTTCAATAGTGCCATGATTCCCATAGGGATCTAAGAGTTGCACACGTAATGCAATTGGTGAATGTCACCTACCTATTGAATCTACCATTGCTAGCAGATCAACTGATGTGATGGTAGAACCTCAATGAGGATCTTAGCCTTTTTCGTAAAATTAATAGTTTTAATATTGTAAACTTGGGTAGTTAATTTTAATAAGGATTAATTATTGAAAATACTAAAATTTGAACTTTGTTTATTTTGTAGATGACAACACCTAATCAAACCATCAACAACTCGTCAATCATATCAATTCTCGAGAAAGAGAAATTGAATGGTAACAACTTTTTGGACTGGTATCGCAACTTGAGGATTGTCCTCAGGTCTGAACAAAAGTTGAACCATCTGGAAGAGGCCTTACCTGAAGCGCCTCCTGCTACTGCCATTGTTGTTGTTCGTAATGCCTACAACAAAGGGTTTAAAGAACAACAAGAAGTGGCATGTCTTATGCTAGCAAGCATGATCACTGAGATCCAAAAGAACTTGGAGGACCTTACTGCATTTGACATACTAAGGGAACTGAAAACTATGTTCCAACAGCAAGCTGAACAAGAATTGTTTGAAACTGTCAAAGCATTTCACGCTTGCAAGCAGGAGGAGGGTCAATCTATTAGCACTTACGTTCTAAAAATTAAAGGCTACCTTGACCAAATGGAGCGTCTTGGTTACCCCATGCCTCAAGTTCTTGGAGTGAGCTTGATACTCACCTCACTCTCTAAGGACTATGAGCAGTTTTTCCAGAACTACAACATGCATAGCATGGGGAAGACAATACCTGAACTGCATGCTATGCTTAAGCTTACAGAGAAAGGGTTGCCCAAGAAGGCTCCGGCTGTTCTTGCTATCAAGCAAGGTAAGATCCAAAAAAATAACAAGGGTAAACCGCAAGCAAAAGGCAAGGGACGTGGGAATGGAAAGGGTAAGCTTGCTTACGCCCCCAAACCAAAAGTCCCCCCACCTGCTAAGAAGGAGCACCCAGCCAAGGACGCCGCCTGCCATCACTGTGGAGTGGTAGGGCACTAGAGAAGGAACTGTCCTGTCTACCTGGCAGAGTTGAAGAAGAACAAAGCTAGTGGAGCTAGCACATCAGGTATCTTCACTATAGAACTCTATGCTTTTCCTAATAAATCCTGGGTTAATGACACAGGTTGTGGTACTCACATTTGTAACAATGTGCAAGGACTTAGATGAAGCCGAAAGCTGAATAAAGGAGCTTTGGATTTGTACGTGGGCAATGGAAACCGTGCATCTGTCGAAGCTATAGGGAGCTTTGATCTTATCCTCCCTAATGGATTGATTATTGTATTAGACAATTGTCATTATGCACCTACTATTACTAGGGGTGTTGTTTCGCTTTCACGTTTGAAGGATAATGGTTTTATTCATGTTTTTACGGATTATGGTATTTCTGTTTCTAAGGATAACATCGTTTATTTTAATGCTATTCCTTGTGATGGTATTTTTGAAATTGACATGCATAATCTTATATCAAACGATCGTTCTATATATACATGTAGCAACAAGAAATCCAATTGCAACTTGGATTCTACTTTTCTATGGCATTGTCGCCTTGGCCATATAAACAAGAAACACATAATGAAGCTACAACATGATGGGCTTCTAATGTCAACTGACGGTGAGTCATTTGATAAATGCGTGTCTTGCATATCTGGTAAAATGGCACGAAAGCCTTTTTCCCATGTAGGAGAAAGAGCTAAAGATCTACTTGGACTTATACATACTGATGTATGCGGCCCATTTAGAACTATGTTTAGGGAAGGTGCTAACTACTTCATCACTTTCACTGATGATTTCAGTCGATATGGTTATGTTTACTTGATTAAACATAAACAGGAAGTCTTTGACACGTTTAAAGTCTTTCAAAGTGAAGTAGAAAATCAACTCGGGAAGACCATAAAGGCTCTTCGATCTGATCGAGGAGGCGAATATATGAGTCAAGAGTTTTTAGACCATCTAAAGAAATGTGGGATTGTCTCGCAATTCACTCCTCCATACACGCCACAACACAATGGTGTGTCTAAAAGGAGAAATTGAACTCTGCTTGACATGGTTCGATCAATGATGAGTCTAACAACATGGCCAATGTCCTTTTGGGGCTATGCTCTAGAGTCTGCTGCTCGCATACTCAATATGGTTCCAACCAAGAAGGTTGATAAGACTACATATGAAATATGGCACGGGAAAGTCCCTACTCTGTCTTACTTGAAGGTCTGGGGTTGTGAGGCTCTCGTGAAACGAGACACACCAAATAAACTTGAACCAAGATCTGTCAAATGTATCTTCGTAGGATACCCAAAGGAAACAATGGGTTACTACTTCTACTACCCACCCGAGAACAAAATATTTGTTGCTCGATATGCTGAGTTTCTTGAGAGTAGTCTCATTTCACAAGAAGCAAGTGGGAGCTCTGTAGACTTTGATGAAATTCAAAAGGAAGATGCACAACCTTCTGATGACACTAGTGCACATCACAATGAGGCTGAACATGAAAATGTTGAACCACAGAGTGATGTAGCTCCCATTCGTAGATCCACAAGGATACCTCAAGCACCAAAATGATTTAGTTTCTATGTCGATGCTGAGGAACAAGAGTTAGGGGATCATGGTGAACCTGCTAACTATCGAGATGCATTGTTGAATCCTGAATCCGATAAATGGCTCGAAGCTATGAATGTGGAGATGCAATCCATGAAAGACAGTGAAGTCTGGGAAGAGGTTGACCTTCCTCCTAATGCTAAGACCGTTGGGAGTAAATGGCTCTTCAAGAAGAAGACCGACATGGATGGCAATGTACATACCTATAAAACTCGTCTAGTAGCAAAAGGTTTTACTCAAACCTAAGAGGTTGATTATGAAGAAACCTTCTCTCGTGTTGCAGACATTAAAGCTATTAGGATACTTATAGCCATAACAGCATTTTATGACTATGAGATTAGGCAAATGGATGTCAAAACTGCCTTTTTGAATGGCAACCTGAACGAAGACGTTTATATGGTGCAACCTGAGGGTTTTGTGAATCATAAACATCCCAGAAAAGTATGCAAGCTTCAAAGATCCATTTATGGATTAAAGCAAGCATCTAGAACCTGGAACAAGAGGTTTGATGAGGATATCAAAAGGTATGGTTTCACTCAAAACCTCGATGAGCCATGTGTATATATGAGAACTAGTGGAAGTATTGTCGTGTTCCTATTCTTATATGTCGACGACATATTACTCATGGGAAACAACATTCCAATGCTACAAGATGTAAAATCCTGGCTTGGAAAATGTTTTGCCATGAAAGATTTAGGAGAGGCTGCGTACATACTTGGAATCAAGATCTACCGAGATAGATCAAAGCGGTTAATCGGCTTGAGTTAAAGTGCATACATTGACAAAATCCTAAAGCGATTTAGGATGGAGGCTTCCAAGCATGGAAGTCTTCCAATGCAACCCAACACCGAATTGAGTAAGACTCAAGAACTCTCTACACCCCAAGAGGTGAAGCGGATGAAGGGAATCCCTTATGCTTCGGCTGTGGGATCCATTATGTATGCGGTGAGGTGCACTAGACCTGATGTAGCATTCTCTCAGAACCTAACGAGTAGATTCCAACAGAATCCAGGAGAATGTCACTGGACTGCTGTTACGAACATATTGAAGTATCTACGAAATACTAAAGATATGTTTCTTGTTTATGGTGGTGATATCGAACGTGAGCTCAGTGTTACTTGTTACACTGACGCTGGTTTCGAAACGGATCGTAATGATACCAAATCCCAGACAGGATACGTTTTCGTAATGAACGGAGGTGCTGTTGACTCGAAACGTGCTAAACAAAGTACTACTGCGATGTCCTCTACAGAAGCTGAATACATAGCTGCTTCTGAAGCTGTAATGGAAGCTGTTTGGATAAGGAAATTCATTTCTGAGCTTGGCGTTGTTCCCAGCAATGAACAACCTATGGATATGTACTGCGATAATTCAAGTGCCATTATCATAGCCAATGAACCTGGTGTTCAAAGGGGCGCCAAACACTTTCGTCGGAAGGTTCACTACATTCGAGAAGTTATCGAAAGTGGTGATATACATCTTCTTAAAGTTCACACAGATGACAACTTAGCTGATCCTTTTACAAAGGCAATGTCTTGTACCAAACATGTTGAGCATGCAAGGAACATTGGACTTCGACCAGCTAGTAGTCTCATGTAGATCTGTTTTAGTATTTAAATAATTGGAATGTTAAACAGCTTTTATTTCATAATGGATTGATGTACTTGGTATGATCGTTTTCATTTATATCAACTGTATTCTATATTTGCATGTTTAATCCGTGAACAATTTATTTGTTCTAAATTGTCCATTGTCAGTTGACGATACGGGAGTATCATCAAATTAAGGCAAATGTGAGAGAATTGGTAACATTCATTGAGAATGAATTATAAGTGATGATGCCACCAAACTCACATGTTGTTCATTGTGATGAACATTGGACTGACCCAACCTACGAGAGTTCACTTCATGGATCGGTGTCAGCAGTGAATCTCGCAAGTGGTTACATCTTTTATCCTTAGACTTGAGATGTAAGTAGGTTTTGTGTGTGTGGATCGTCAATCTTTGATATGGTTAAACGCTGACCTGAACAAGGCTGTTATAAAGACCATTTTCAGGAGTGATGTAAAGCACATAACAAACACGTGCAGTCTAAATAGGATTTGTTCCTCCACGAGTTTTGGAGTTAGATACTACTGGGCCCCTCGATGAATTGGACAGATGTTTGTGTGGCCACACCCAAATGTGATTGAGATGAATCTTGGTTAATTTGGAAATCTAGTTCAATATCTATATCGAGAAACAGAATCGTTGAACAATTATGAATGACTTATGATCCATGTCTAATGTTCAACAAGGTATCTGCAACAAAGGGATAATTGATTACATAAAACCATTTAAATGAGATGTTAAGAAACTATCCTCATATGTTTCTAGGGGCATTGGCGTGTTGCTAGACGCTAACCTGTGCTTGTATAATTACTTGCTTATTATGATGTGCGCAAGTGGGAGCTGTTAGAAAATGCTCAAGTCATAATAAATAATTATACGGCTAGACATATATGAACCTATGGGGTCACACACTTATACACTGAGGTACCACTTAATATAACGTGTCTATTGTATTTACGTTATATTATACCTACGTAACTTGGAATAAATAAAAGGATGAGAATACAAGAGATAAATACTTAAATGTATTTGTTGGTCATACAAGTAAATACATTTTAGATTCATTAGTTGATCATACTTGTAAAGGTTTTTTGGTCCAATGAAATGCCACCATTTTTTGGTCCAATGAGCTACCTCCAACACTATGGCCACTAACAAAAGTTTTTGCTTCTTGTCTCCTCTTTCTTCTTGATATCATACGGCACTTACAACAATCAAATGGGTGTGAAAGTTTTCTTTATTCCAAAAATGGTTTTTGCTCTCTAGATTATTGCAAAAACAATATAGTTACATAGTGGTAAAAGACTAGCATCTATTGGTATACAAGGAAGTGTAGTGTGTTTCTACATAGAGGTGATCAACCTTATTGATTACTTGGGTTTCTAGTATAGCTCGGGGTGTGTAGAATATCTCCATTCGATCCTACCGAATCACGCTACAAAGGTATACATTTATTTGTTATACCTACGATTGATTATATGACTCTATGGATCCGTATGGGTGATTTGTTTCCGCTGCCATTTATATTTATTTATATGCTATTTAACTATAAAATCACCTTTAATACTATACTGAAAAACCAACTTCCTACTTATCAGTAAACAGTCGAGTATGCTAATCTATAGAAGCACTGACCCGTGCCCGCTTGTTGATAACATCTGAACTCTGATCCCTCCATTAACCTCAAAACAGGTGAGGTGAAGTGTCTCAGAAAAATTTACAATACTTTCACGAGTACACTTTATGATGGATGCAATTATTTTCCAAACCACTTTTAAACTGCGGATATTGCTAAAAGCTAAACCACCCCTTGAGACTGGTAAACATCTACGGATAATTTTAACTCAAAACATGCTCTAAAAAATATACATAGATGCATCGCAACCGATTAATAATATAAGAAAATAAAATGCAAGTACAATACTATATTTTGTACCTAAATCAAGTTTGATTACTTGCACGAGTATAGATGAAGTTGGGCACAGTAGAGCTATAGCTTCTAAGATTACAGTCAGACTGAAGAAAGTATTAGTAAAAGCTAAAGCACCCTAATAGATAGGTAAACTTTTACTAACAAGGCTAACTAACATCTGTTGAGTTTATGATATATAAAATACAATAAAACATAAAGACATCAAGAGTACACAGCGGAAGACTAAAGATCATAACAAATAAATTAATTAACTAAAAGTATGCATAACGTACCTCTTGCGAATATCAAATCTCTTGAGCAAGACCAAGAAGTGGATTAGAGAGTTGTCCCTTACCTTTCTACAACACAAACCAATATGGTGTAAGAATAGTGTCTTACTACCACGTTCTTGTACACACGAATTAACCAACGAATCAAGCAATTGCTAGATCTAACACAAGTCCTCGTTTATGAAAAACGAAACCAAACTCCCTTACTTGGGGTGTTCGGCAGAATATAGGACAAGAGAGAGGAGAGGAGAGATCTAGGGTTAATTCAATGCACAAGTGTATGAAACCCTAGAACCTAACCCTCTTTATATACTAGTAGGTAAACTTTGGGAACAAGTTAGGGAATGGGTTGAAACCCATTACCCTTTGGCCGGCCATGTAGACAAGCCCAAAGAGAACCCATAACTTTTTTCCAAGTCTTCCATTTCTAGTCCTTCTCTTTTCCATTTAACGGTCGTTAGTCATTTTTCCGTTAAATACTTAACGATCGTTAACCGGACTTAATGTGCAATAATTAATCGTAAACATAAACATTAATTATTAACTTTAATTCTCATTCGCTAATGTGTGCAATCCCGTGGTCACGAGTTCGAATCCGGACATTTACGTGTTTGTAAATATATACATTTCCAACAGCTCCCACTTGGATATGTTTACAAAACGTGAAATGACATTGGTTAGCGTCTAGCAACACGCCAATGCCCCCGGTACAACTCGTGTATGGTTTTCTGGAGAAAACCAAGTTTGATGATTCATCATCATATTCATCATTTTGTTTCTAATACCATGTTAATAAGAATATGTATCTCACTCATTTCTTAATTAACTATTCTGTTTCTCGCTTTATGTGATTGATTAAGATTACCAATTCTTACGAACATATTCCGAAGACCTTGGGTATGGCCATACAAACATCTTAACAATCCTACGAGGGGCCCAGAAGTATTATACTTCAAAATAAATTTGAAGGAAACAAATCCCATTTTGACTACAAGCAGAATTCATAAATTTCGCAACATTTCTGAAAACAACCCTTATAACTACCAGTTACGTGTAGCGTTAGATTGCTTCACAAAAATGCACTACATCCATGACATATCTCTTGTATCTCAAGCAGTGTTGCAAAACAAGGCCTACAAGGCCGATTAATCGCCGATTAGGTGCTGCAAGGCCACCAACCTTTCCGATTTATGTAAATCGGTCAAACAAATCGGTCAACCGTGGTCAATGGTTGTCAATGACGGTTAATGGTGGTCAAACTTGTCGAAAACCTTCATATCTTGCCGAAAATACTTAAAACTACCCATAAAATTGTTTGAATAACTTATGGTCATTGTTTATATCTATTACAAGATGTTTTTCAAGAAAAATATTGCCGAAAATACATAAACTTGTCGAAAATACCTAAAACTTGTCGAAAATACCTAAAATTTGCCAAAAAATACTAAAAACTTGTCGGAAATGCCAATCCGATTAATCACCGATTAATCCCGCCTAGACCGATTACAAGCTACAGGGAGGTCGACCGCCCGACTACCGATTCGCGATTTTTGCAACATTGATCTCAAGTCAGAGGATAAATATCCATGATATACTTAATGACAAAGATCCATAAAGTATTATCATGCGGGTGGGATAAGTCCTATATTCAATTCATTGAATATCATCTGAAATTAGTCATGCTACGCATCAATATACTTTCAAGTATATTCTAACTAATACTCAGATTTGTCTTAATTCAATATCATTCCCATGTTATTGATTGACAATGGACCATTTAGAATAACTTAAGTTATTCAAGGATTTAAACATGCAAATATAGGACAACATCATAATAAATGAATAATAAACATAACAAAAATACTTTATTTCATTTCAATAACAATGTTTACAATATCCTTTTATCTAAAATACTTAGTCACAGATGGGCATGAAACTACTAGCTAAACGAAGTCCAAACTTATCAGACAAATGATTAAGTTTTTCACCAGGTAAGGCCTTCGTTAATGGATCTGCTAGGTTATCATCTATGTGAACTTTGAGCAACTCAATTTCACCTATCTCGACTTGCTCTCGAACATAGTGATATTGTCTAGGATAGTGTTTGGTGCCCTTCATGACTCCAGGTTCATGGTCAAAAGTAATTGCAGCTGAATTGTCACAATATACTTTAATAGGATTTTCAATCGACGGCATAACACCAAGCCCCGAAACAAACTTCCTTATCCAAACAGCTTCCATGGCAGCCTCGACGCGCTATGTACTCACTTTCTGTAGCAGACATTGCAAGTGTTGTCTGTTTCGTACTCTTCCAATCCACAGCACCTCCATTGATGACAAAAATGTAACCCGTTTGAGACTTCGTATCATCTTTGTCACACTTCCAGGATGCATCGCAGTAACCGTAATGAGCAGTTCTGCTTCGGATTTCCTCCATACACTATGAACATATCTCTTGTAGCCCTAAGGTACTTGAGAATATGCTTAATAGCAGTCCAGTGAATTTCACCCGGATTCTGTTGATACCGACTGGTTAAGTTTTGAGCAAACGCCACATCAGGCCTTGTGCATCGCACCGGGTACATGATAGATCCTACAGCCGAAGCATAAGGAACTTTCTTCATACGCACCACCTCTGCAGGTGTTGAAGCATAGCCTTGGTCGCTCAAACCATGATTTACTTGCATTGGTAAAAATCCCTTCTTGGAATTTTGCATATTGAATCTCTTCAATATTTTGTCAATGTAAGCACTTTGGCTTAAACCAATTAGCGGCCTTGATCTATCCCGGTAGATCTTGATTCCGAGTATATATGTGCTTCCCTAAGTCCTTCATTGAGAAACATTTACCAAGATAGGCTTTCACCTCATTCAGACTTGGTATATGATTTCCCATGATTAATATGTCATCGACATACAGAACAAGGAAAGTAACACGACTCCCACTAGCTTTGTGATATACACATCGCTCATCAAGATTATGAGTAAATCCAAAACTTTTGATTTCTACATCGAATCTTTTATTCCATTGCCTTGATGCTTGCTATGAGAATCCTAATAGCTCTTATGTCCGCTACAGGAGAGAATGTCTCCTCGTAGTCAATGCCATAGGTTTGAGTAAAACCTTTAGCCACTAGACGAGCCTTGTAGGTGTGTACATTGCCATCCATGTCAGTTTTCTTTTTAAAGATCCACTTACTTCCAACGACTTTAGCATTGGGAGGAAGGTCAACTTCAATCCAGACATCATTATCTTTCATGGATTGCATTTCCCCATTCATAGCAATCTGCCATTTATCCTTTTCAGGATCAGCCATGGCGGCCTTATAGTTGGCAGGTTCATTAAGATCCCCAACCATATTTTCCTCCACCTCTACGTTAAGACATAGACGGTCAGGTGCACGTATAGTCCTTTCAGACCTACGAATGGGAACAACTTCAAGAGGAGCACCTAAGTTTTCAGGTTCTTCTTAAAGTTGGCTAGTATTTTCAGAAGGTGTTGTATCTTCTTGATCATATTCCAGATCATATACTCTCCCACTGAGTTCTTGAGATATGAGATTCCTTTCAAGGAAATCTCCATACCTAGCCACGATGACTTTGTTCTCAGCTGGGTAGTAGAAGTAGTAACCCATAGTTTCCTTAGGGTATCCTACAAAGATACACTTAACAGATCTGGCTTGGAGCTTATCAGGTGTGTCACGTTTAACAAACGCTTCACATCCCCAGACCTTTAAGTAAGAAAAGTTGGGAGCTTTTCCTGTCCATATTTCATATGGAGTTTTAACAACCTTCTTTGTTGGAACCATATTCAAAATGCGAATAGCAGTTTCAAGGGCATAATCCCAAAAGTAAAAGGTAGAGTCGTAAGTTCAAACATTGATCGTACCATGTCAAGTAAGGTACGATTTCTCCTTTCAGATACACCATTTTGTTGTGGAGTATAAGGAGATGTGAGTTGCTGGATAATTCCACACTCAGCTAAGTAATCTTTGAACTCTTGACTTATATACTCACCACCTCTATCGGTTACCGAGTTGTAATTCTACTTCACTTTTGAAAACCTTAAATGTTTCAAAGACTTCATGTTTATGTTTAAGTAAATAAACATAACCATAACGACTGAAATCATCCGTAAAGGTTAAGAAGTAGACAGCACCACGTTTTGACACATGTCTAAGTAGACCACACACATCAGTGTGTATCAATCCAAGTAGATCAGAAGCCCTTTCCACTTGTGGTGAAAAAGGTTTCCTTGTCATCTTCCCAGCAATGCAAGACTCGCATTTGTCAAATGATTCATCATTTACCGTTTGTAAAAGCCCATTGTGTTGCAGCTTTTCCATGCGTTTCTTGCCAATATGGGCAATGCGACAATGCCAAAGATAAGAAGAGTCACAGTTCGACTTGCTCTTCTTATTGCTAATGCTATACAACGAATTATTTTCATTGGATATACAACCATCCATATCAATTTCAAACACACCAAGCATAGGAATTGCATTAAAGTAAAAAACATTATTTAAAGAAACTGAAATTCCATAACTGGTAAAAGTGTGCACAAAACCAATATCTTTTAACAAAGAAACTGAAATGACACCCCTAACAATGGAGGGTGCATAATGACAAGTATTTAGTTCTAAAATTAAGCCCGAAGGAAACACTAAATCAAAAGTCCCTATGGCTTCGACAACTGCATGCTTTCCATTTCCAACGTACAAGTATCTTTCTCCACAGGTCAGCTTCTTCGCCCCTCTAAGTCCCTGCGATGTATTACAGATGTGAGTACAACATCTTGTATCATATATCCAGGAATTTAACTTATGAGGAAAAGAAAATAATTCAAACATAAAAATACCTGATGAGCTAGGCACCATCTTATTTTTATTCTGAAGGCACTCATTCAGATAAACTGGACAGTTCCGCTTCCAGTGACCCGGTGATTTGCAGTGGTGGCAAGATAAATCCTTCTTAGGATTCTCTTTTTTCTTTCCAGGGTTCTTCTTAGGAGCTGGTGGGATGACAACTTGTTTCCCCTTTCCTTTTCCTTTCTTATCTGCTTGCGGCTTAGGCTTATTTACCCTACCACCCAGTATTGCGAGTACAGCAGGTGTAGGATCCTTCTTTGGCAATCTCTTCTCGTAGTCTACAAGCATTGCATGTAACTCATTCACTGTCTTCCCCGTGCAATGCATGTTATAATTTCGGACAAAGTCACCAAACCGATCCTGATTAAGGGAGTGATTGATGAGTCCGACACATACATCATTCGAGTAACCACAGCCGATCTTCTCCAATTGGTCCAAGTGATGTTTCATCTCGAGGACGTGGTCGGAGACAGATTTGCCAACCTCCTGCTTGCAGCTGTGAACCTTTTCAATTAGTTCATACAGTTCAGCTGCTGGTGGCTTCTCAAACATACGTTTGAGTTCATCTAGCATGCTCATAGGCGGATAGTGCTCAAATTGTTTTTGCAATTGAGCAGACATCCCCGAAAGCATTAGACATGCCACATCATTGTGCTTCTCATATTCAACACGATATGCCTCTTGTTCAAGAGCAGTTGCCGTGTTGGGAGGAGCATCAGGCAGAGGTGTAGTCAAAATTTCAACCCTTTTGGCAACACGAAGGATGATCCTAAGTGAACGATGCCAATCATTGAAATTAGGGCCAGTCAGCTTGTCCCTTCCAATCATATCTTTGAAAGCGGAACTCATTAAGCTCATAGTGTTTTCAGGTTGAGCCATCTACAGAAAAAGTTCAAAAAACCATAATTAGTAATTTGATAATTTTCCTTTTCAATAAACAATTAAATACCCAAGGTTCATATTCATATAACTAATTAATATTTATTGAAAACTAGGATCCAAATTGTCATAATTTCATCACGTCAATTGATCTGCTAGTAATGAACCTTATACAAAATGGTAGAGCTTTTGCTCAATTGCCAATATCAATTGCAATTCCTAGATTTATGGGATTTACATATAGCCAATTTCAATCGCCATGTAAACATGTTTTATCCCATCTTATGCCTTGAGTTGCCAGTTCTCAGTGCCTAACTCAATTAAGTTGTCCAACTTAAGAAACTACAAAATCGTCCATGCCCGTTCTCACGACACGTGGACATTTTACCCTTTGATTAAGATCTAAGTCACGTTCTCACGCAAATAGAAAGTAATCTTAGGTGTTTCCATTTCGTTGGATGGCATATAACTTAAATTAAAAGGGTAATAGTTTTGATGTTAAATCAAATATGTACAAAGATGTCATGCATTCATCTTTGTAACATAGTTTTTATTAAAACATTTATATCTTGTTTTAATGTATAAGCTTTTCATCATCAAACTTTAATTGAGGTATTGGGTTCACCAATCAAGGAATTTAGTGTTAATTATCATCCATTATACCGTACTTTTGCATAAGTGTAAACACTTAGTGTTTCGGATAATTACTACCGAAGTGGCGCATGGAATTAAAACTAATTCGCCCTTAAGACGAGCTTGCACATTTTATGGCTTACTAAGTAGCTCCATTCGAACTTACAGAGGGCAGAGGACCAGGTACGCGCTAAAGCACAACCTTAGACATCCTTTCAGTGTGACTGTGCGCACTTCTTTATTAACCCATTTATAGTTCATTCTCATGGGTGAGCCGTTCAGACCATTTGTACCAAAGTCATCAATCAATTAAACGATTATGATTACTATGCTTATAAAATGCATGTTTCACCATTGTTTAGGTCAGTTTATTTTTCATGTAAAAATACCCTTGTTACACATAACAAACAAGCAAGTATTTATAAAAATAAACAAATAAACAATGAATGCATAACAAATAAAGGTCATGCATATCAAATAGCCACATGCAAACATTTTTGATAAATCCTATTAATAACCAATTCTAGATCTGTCAATATGCATATATTTAATTAAGACTTTCACCCGTTTTCATCTATGTACAAGGTGAACCACATGCATCGATTCATCGATTGCGTAAGTCAAAACTAAATATATACCACATAGCACATAATTGATTAAAATTAATAATTATTGAGGTCTTCCCCAATTTAAGATCTATCATAATTTAATGTATATCACTTAAAACATAAAAGACATACAATAAAAACCAGATCCATGATAAAATATGCAGATAATTATCATGGATATAAATTACACTTAACAATTAATGCAATTAAACAGAGTTACGCATATACACATAAAGTTGCATGCATCTTAGGGTTTCTAATCCAATTAAAACAATAGTTTACAAAACCCTAATTAGGGCACAAAAAAAAAACGCCCCCCCTCAAAATTAGGGTTTAGGTTTTGCAAACCCTAGATCTAAGCATACAAATAATAACACATTCATGTTTATGTTAATTATGTGTTTCAGTAATTAATTACTTGTTATACAAGGCTCGTGATGCCACTGTTGAGTTTATGATATATAAAATACAATAAAACATAAAGACATCAAGAGTACACAGCGGAAGACTAAAGATCATAACAAATAAATTAATTAACTGAAAGTATGCATAACGTACCTCTTGCGAATATCAAATCTCTTGAGCAAGACCAAGAAGTGGATTAGAGAGTTGTCACTTACCTTTCTACAACTCAAACCAATATGGTGTAAGAATAGTGTCTTACTACCACGTTCTTGTACACACGAATTAACCAACGAATCAAGCGATTGCTAGATCTAACACAAGTCCTCGTTTATGAAAAACGAAACCAAACTCCCTTACTTGGGGTGTTCGGCCGAATATAGGACAAGAGAGAGGAGAGATCTAGGGTTAATTCAATGCACAAGTGTATGAAACCCTAGAACCTAACCCTCTTTATATACTAGTAGGTAAACTTTGGGAACAAGTTAGGGAATGGGTTGAAACCCGTTACCCTTTGGCCGGCCATGTAAACAAGCCCAAAGAGAACCCATAACTTTTTTCCAAGTCTTCCATTTCTAGTCCTTCTCTTTTCCATTTAACGGTCGTTAGTCATTTTTCCGTTAAATACTTAACGATCGTTAACCGGACTTAATGTGCAATAATTAATCGTAAACATAAACATTAATTATTAACTTTAATTCTCATTCGCTAATGTGTGCAATCCCGTGGTCACGAGTTCGAATCCGGACATTTACGTGTTTGTAAATATATACATTTCCAACAACATCCCCTAACTAACCAACTTCCTACTTGTCAATAACCAGTCAACTATGCTAATCCATAGATGCACTGACCCGTGATCTGAACTCTGATCCCTTGATTATCCTCAAAACAGGTAAAATAACTTGTAGCAGCGTCATAACAAACATATACAATATTTATTTGTGCCTAACTCAAGTTTGATTACTTTCACACGTACACATTAGAGCTATAGCTTCTAAGATTATCATTTTCAGACTGAGGATAGGTTTAGTAAAAGTTAAAGCACCCTAATCGATAGTTAAACTTGTACTAATAAAGTTAACTATAAAACCCCCTAACTAGCAAAAATTCTAGAACGCAGAACTAGTGAACTAGCGGAGACAGTAAACTCCGTTTTCATAAGATTGTAAGGTAAGCATCATCATATTTCTCGTAACCACTACATTCTCCGCAATTTATATAAACATAGACCACGCGCAATAAACTATGACAAATAAACACGAATTAAAATAATAAAGATAACCGCGGTAAATATGATGTTTACTTTCACGAATACAAGTCATCATATTCATTATATCCCACTTTTCAACTTAACATTATTGGTGTGTTTGGGGCAGAGCATTTAGAAGCTGTGAGCATTTAGGAGCTCTGACACATTATGATTACACATACAACTACATTACCAAACATTTTTATAGAAAAAAAACATCTGCTGTTTACATTGAGCTACTTGTAGCTTCTAAGCAGTAGTTGTGACTTTATTTCTATAAAAACGTTTGGTAACGTAGTTGTAGACGTAATCATAATGTGTAAAACACCTCATAAATGCTACTTCACAGAGCATTTTTAGTCTATAAAAACGTTTTGTAACGTAGCTGTAGGTGTAATCATAACGTGTAAAACACCTCCTAAATGCCCAACGCTTCTAAATGCTACTTCACGGAGCGTTGCTCACTACTACCCTACTTATGCCAAACACATCCTATAGTTAGTACTCCTCCCTATCATTACAAAACTAAACCACACCCTAAGAGAAAAGTAACTACATATAATCTAATAATCTATACGCGGTATCAGGCTATAGTTAGTGCTCCGTATACCTAACTAATAATCTAGTAACTACATATACGCGCAATAAACATCGAGAAATTAAAATATACGCGGTATCAGGCTATAGTTAGTGCTCCATATTCCATTAAGCTGTAACACTACAGTTCATATCTTATATGTTTGTAATTTGTATACTTTTTTTTGCAGACAAGGTGGCAGCAACATCATCAATTTAGGGCTAAAAGTTTTGTCGGTTCAACAGTTTCTGGATATTAATCTCAGCTGTGTAGATCATTTGAAGATTCAGCAGTTGAACGTTTTGAAGTTGGGCCCAAATTCATCTTTTATATTTTGTAACGAATCAGTAAATTAACATGTATCAGACAATGACTCCGTAGTATCAGTTATGTTCCAGTTTCATCAAACACTGTATATAGTTGACTGTTATAAGTCAACTAGCTAAGTAGTTGATAATGTATAAATTTGTTTGTTAATCCTGGATAAATTTCTGTGAGCTATTACTCTCTTTTCCAGTTGACTTTTATAAAGTCATACATAAGTGGTGAGGACTCAGGTACACTGAAATTATTTGTTCAAACAATATCCCTTTTTTTGTTTTGGTGGAATAGTTCTTGAGTTAGAATTAACTAGGTTGAGTTAAAAATGTGAAAGGACTGTAATACCCTTCAATAACTAACAGAAAAGAGACGTTGACATAGGCGTTATTGGTCAAGGGACGAATCTGGCATTTAATGGCCAAAGTTTGGACCTGTGGCGATGAAAAGGGCGAGGTTCGTCTCATCGCGAGCCGTCGAGCCAAGTTTAGGGACGAACGGTGTATTTTAGTCTAATAGAAATTAAGTTTGATATTCACGAATGACAGTTTTCTTTGCAAACCATGAATACTTTCCAAAGCTACCATGAAAACCACATTTTCCACTTTTCACATTCTACTTTTCCAATTTTTGACTTGTTGACCATTTTTGTATTTTCTGTAGTATAGATATAGATGTTGTAGCTTGTTTAAATTGTACATTGTGAAAATTTTATCGTACTTTTTAGTAATGAGTGTTTTAATTGGTTATTTCTAATTTGGTAGTTATGCTTTTAATTGGTTGTACAATTTGAATAATTTATTATATTTTTAAATAATTGAGTGTTTTAATAAGAGTATTAATTACACCATACATTTCTCTCACCTTTGACAATTTCAACATTTCACTTTTCAAAGTTTGACCGTTTTTCTTTTATATGTAGTATAAATATAGATAATAAAACAAAATCTCAAGCAGGGACTTTTGTATTTTTATTTAAAAAAAAAAAAAAAAAAAAAAAAAGAAAAATCTTTCCTTATTGAATAATAATTGTTTTAAATATTTTATATATTTTCTTGAATATGTTTACTTAAAAAGGTTAAATATTTCCTTTATTTGACAAAAAAAAAAAAATCATAAATTCGGTTTTACGCATCTTTTATACTAAGATTTAATAATTCATAATTTGGGACCAAAGTGTATATAAGAAAAATAAACATGGGTGCATCTTTTATACTACGAGTATTCCAAAAGAATAAAAAAAAGAAACATAACGATTCATTAAACCTAAAAACGTATTTAATTTAGCAGGGGCATCTCCATTCTTAACAAGAAAATTTGTTAATAAGAGCAAACCGTTCGATCCAAGGTATGCTTTATGTTCATGTCATTCATGGCTAGATTACAATTAGAAAGTAAGTATATAACTCGTGCTCCGAGTTTATGTTACACGAGTTCGCGTGTATGTTCATACGTATATCATATGTTAATCATTCCTCCACTAGTTTTTGTAGCATATACTCATATAAGCTGAGAAATTCTATGGTCATAGTATATGAATTTAGTGTCATATCGACCTATGTGGTCGTATCACGTAATTTACATGTCATGATGACCAGAATGGTCATATAAGAAGTATTTAGTATTATGTTGACCTATAAGGTCGTATTATGCTATTTATGTTATATATTGACCTGCAAGGTCGTAACTAGAATATATGGTTTAATACAGTATTCAGTTGACCCGAGTGGTCAAATAGACAGATTTAGTACTCATAAAGAGGAATGTAGCCAATCACATGTATATCATGTATTCAGTTGACCTGAGTGGTCAAATAGACAGATTTAGTACTCGTAAGGAGTAATGTGGCCAATCACATGTATATCATGTATTCAGTTGACCTGAGTGGTCAAATAGACAGATTTAGTACTCGTAAAGAGGAATGTGGCCAATCACATGTATATCATGTATTCAGTTGACCTGAGTGGTCAAATAGATAGATTTAGTACTCGTAAAGAGTAATGTGGCCAACTACATGTACATCATATATTCAGTCTAAGCCAAACCCTAATAATTAGATACAGGGAGAACTAATCTGGGCCAAGCAATAAGCCTAGTAGGGTTTGAACAAAAACACACAAATAACATCTTCATCAGCTTGTTATAATATATGCATGTTTTTTAATAGCTGATTTAGTGTATACTACTTGTTTATCTCACTTTATTGTTGGACTGTATGGAAATTTGTGATATTTTCATAAACTGTGTTTGTTTAGGTTTATTTCATCGGCATATTGAAACTTTCTTAAGCTCATATGCTTTGTCTACTGACTCAGACAAAATGTCCGACACCGAGACTGACTCAGACGACAACGAATTCCAACAAGACATACAAGCCTTAAGAAGAACATGCTCCATCAAAACTGATTACGTCATCCCCAAGTCATCATCATCAACTGTCACAGTAGATGATGATTATTATGATGAGGATATGGTGTTGCTTAAGGATATTAAGAAACAACTCTCGGTTCAGAATAATGGTAAGGATGATGATGAGGATGAGGAGGTTATTATGAAACCCTTGAATACTATTTTACCTAATGATTGTGATATTATTGATGATGAAGATTACGGGGGCGATTTCGAGACTCTTCGTGCTATTCTGCGCAGGTTTTCGCAATACAATGGTATATATTTTTTTTTTTAGATATTGTCATTTCCTTAGATATATAAGGTGCTTGTATTTGTTACTAATTAGCAATGTGGGACGAGTTGTTTGAAAATTCTAAAGTAGGTTCCTATTGTAGCGCCCCCAAAGCCGAAACCATGTTGGAAGGATACCGGTAGCCCGCTTATAAAGGGCTCAAATGTTTCTTATCATACCGATGTGGGACGGGTTTTTACATTAGGTTTATATAACCGGCTTATGGCTTATTTGGTTTTGTGACTTATTTTTAGATATCGTCATTTCCTTGGATATATAATGTGCTTACATTTGTTATCTAATACCGATGTGGGATGGGTTGTTGTTAGAAGGGTGTTGTCTAAACTTATTTGACAAGCTTATGAGCTTATTGAAATTTTGATAAGTTCATAAGCTCATTTTTTAGGCTTATACGCTTATCAAATTTAGTTTATAGCTTATGTAAGTTCATAAGCCCAACTAGATAACTCATAAGCCATAAAAATGAGCTCATTTTTTAGGCTTATAAGCTTATCGAATTTAGTTTATAGCTTATGTAAGTTCATAAGCCCAACCACGCATTGTTATCTGAAGATTTTATACTTTGGAACTACCATTATACCATGAAACAATTGTATGCATGGACTCGAGTTCAAAGGTTTGAACATCTCATGGTCATTATTCTTGTATCAGTTGATATTAATGCATGCTACGGTTGTATGGACTTTATCATTGCTACTCAACTGACACGACTTCTTTTGCAAATTGGTTTTATGAATCAGATAGCACAAGTAATGGCACGGAGAGTTCTGTACAGAGATCAGAGAAGCAGGTTGGTGCAACTAATATCATAGACTTGGGAAAGGAATCTTCCCCTAATTTTTTTGTTACCAGAATTAACAACCGACAAGGATTTCCAGATTCTGTAGATGGAAGAACAGCCAACAATCATATTTCGAGTAACGTTACTTCTGCCGCAAACGTCAGTGAAGGACATGAACCTGGTTCTGAACTGGTTCCAGTTGGAGATTGTGGTTTTCCGGCATCTGCTCAAGCATTTGTCGAAGCCATCAAGAAGAATCGGACATACCAGAAGTTTCTACGTGATAAGCTAATTCAAGTTGAAGCCAGGTTGGAAGAAAATAAGAAGTTGAGGGAGCGTGTTAAATTCCTCAAAGGCTTTCAGGTGGACTGCAGAAAAAGGACGGGTCAAGCTTTGTCCCATAAAAAAGATCCACACTTTCAGCTAATTTCGGTTCCAAAGCCGAGAGCCAATGCTTCTAAGGTTAGTCACTACTCTGCTGATGTTTACTATTTTTTTAAACAAGAAACACTGTAGGATGCAGTAAGTTTAGAGGATTAATTAGACAATGTGTTATAAAAATTACATAAATGGAGATATGCTAAGTTTTCCATAGTTAACGTAGTGACTAGTTGACAAATGAGATAATGCGAATTTGAAATGTCAATTTAGAGTTTAAAAGCATAGAATAGGGAGTTATGTTTATTAGAATCAACAACCGATAATCAAAGATGAAGCACAAGAGAAGAAGCAAGAATCGACAAATTTGCAGAAGCTTTTCTATTATTCAAAACGAAATTCAAAGGTACAAACTAATTTCAAAGATACAAATCAAATTCGAAGGTACAAAACAAATTCGAAGGTACAAATCTCTCTCCCCCTCACCTCCTTTTTATAGGGGTGAGGGGGAAAGAAGCAGACTCCAATTTGGATTTGAAGACGGCTCTTCAAATTCAATTCGGACTTCAATACGCGTAGCATACGCGTAGCTTAGGACTTAAGCAAAAAACCAACTGACCCTTAGAAGTTTTAATCACATTCATAACAATGTTAAAGAAGTTGCTTGTTATATTGAGATATTTGGTGAATCTGTTTAAAGTAGTGAGGTAACTTAAGTGTTGCCGCCTACATTTTCTTTAACGCGTACCTATGATATTCAGTTTACTGTTGTATATATTGTGTTACAGACCTTTGTATGATCTTTGCCTATTTTAATCTTTGCACTTGGATTTACAGATAAAGGACAAAAGCACCCTTCCAATTAATCAAGGTCCTGCTCAAAATCCTCAAGTGGCAATTTTTAACGATGCAATGTTGAAATATCCGTTTTCTTTGAGTAGAGAACCTTGGTCAAAAGAGGATACGGAGGACCTCAAGAAGGGAATTAAACAGCAAATCCAGGAAATGATGATGCAAAACCTTTGCAGGTACACTATTACGATACTATCATATCTTGAGTTGGTAAATTTGCATGAACGTGCAGTACTAGGAAATTAAGTATCTGGAATTTGAAGTTCGACTAATAATGCATGTGAAATGATTAAATTATCTTCTAATGTTAGCTATATCAATGTCGTTTTTTAATATTAGTAAAATGTTGATTGTGTCTACTTCTGTTTGAAAAATATATATACAGAAGTAACGAGCAAGCATATCGTATTGAAGTGTTTCATCTTTTTATGCACAACACATCGAGCTAATATACTGAGTTAAGTACCGTCATGAATATACTGTGTAGTATTACTTACTTGAAAGATCATTATGTTTATGGGTCCATTCATGCTTGTATGTAACAATGAATACATTTCTTTGCCTTTATATTTGAGTTCCTAATATTATACGTTTGCAGTGCTGAAGACCCACATTCTAGTAACCTGGATAGAATGATTGCAAGAATAAAAAAACGTGAAATAACTCCCGAAGAAATCAGGTCATTTCTCCCCAAGGTTAATTGGGAACAGTTGGCGTCCATGTATCTCACAGGCAGGTCTGGTCCTGAATGCGAATCAAGGTATGTGTTTCTCTTAGTTGCATGGTATTATTTGGATATAGCATATACAGGCCACTCAAAGTATTGAAAAGGTTAGATTAATGCCACCTGAAACAACATTTTAAGCCTCCTGTCTTAATCTGTTTTTGTTGGTCAATTCTGGCCAAACCTTCTAGAAAAGTGTAAAATGGCAATAATGCTCCTTACTCTGTCACTGAATAGTCCTAATTTATACTAGCGGCAGGTGATTTTGGGAAATTTTGTGCAAAATTGATGTTATAAAAAGTCTAGTTTTTACTTTAGAAAACGAATGTTTTAATGTCCTGTAATTCTGATAGATATTTGGGCGACCTAATGTAACCTTTTGAAGTACTTGGGTTAACTGTGTATACATTATTCTTCTTTTATACAGTAATAAAATTGTATTGAAATTTAATTCAGATGGAGGAATTGCGAGGATCCTTTAATTAATCGTGAGCAATGGACCAATGATGAGGAAAAGAAGATGTTGGATTGTTTTTCAAACAGAGGGTTTAGCAACTGGATTGACATAGCCAAGGAGCTGAAAACGAATACGACACCTTACCAATGCTTGTCGCGTTTCCAGAGGAGTCTTAATCCATCTATTTTAAATAATGAATGGACTCCTACCGAAGATGAGGAACTACGTAAGGCTGTAGCAGAGTACGGTGAAACTAACTGGCAGCTTATTGCTTCTATACTCCCAGGACGGACTGGTACCCAGTGCTCCAATAGGTCAGTTACGATTTTTATATATTTGTGGTCAAATGGATCAAATATCGTAATTTTCCAGCCAAGTAAGAAATTGGTGAAATGGGTGGAAAGTCATGAAAAGGCTATTGCACATAAAGTGATCAAAAGACGTGATTTTTAAATTTTAAATATGATCCTTTCTACATGTTTCCACCACAATGACCATCACCCCTTTAAGAAGATCTTATAGAGAACCGACTCATTTGTGGAAGTCTTCTTAATTATCATTTCAACAAAGAATAATGGTATGCAAAAGCCGCTACTTTCACAGGTTTACCGGTTTACGCAATGTACTTTTGTTTTGTACACTGGTGAAATGGTAATCCACTAATCCGTAAATCACTGTTTTTTTTTCTAAAGGCGGACCACGTTATAAAAGTAAAATGGGTAAAAAGTCACCAAAAAACTATGTTGCATATACTGGAACACTTGTGAAGGTAAATTGCTTATATGTGCCATTATCCCCTTTTCTAAAGATATTCTTTCCGGCTTGTGTGCTGATGCTGTTAGACCAAAAGAATGACTCAAATTTTTTCTTGGTGTTACCTTGTTCAGATGGAAGAAGTCCTTGAATCCATTGAGGAAAAGAGTTGGGAGGTGGGACTCAGATGAGGACAAGCGTCTGAAAATAGCTGTTAGGCTGTTTGGGGCCAAAAACTGGCATAAGAAAACCAAGTTTGTGCCTGGCAGGACGCAAGAACAATGCGGAGAAAGGTATCAAGCATACAAGTACTTGTACACTTATATACATGTTTGGTAAATCTACAATAAACGAGTTCTAAATTGTTTTTGTGACAGATGGGCTAATTGCTTAGATCCTTCGCTCAAAATGGATAAGTGGACTGAAGAGGAGGATATGAAATTAAAAGCTGCAGTTGAAGAACATAATTATAGCTGGGCTCGGGTAGCTGCATGTATTCCTCAACGCACGGACAGTCAATGTAGGAGGTACGGTAACATTTGATTCACAAATACCTGATGTTTATTTTGGATTGAGGACTTCTTGTTCGACCCATTAGCGATAAAACATAATCCGATCAACTCATTCACGGCCCACCACCACTAGTCTTTATGTTATATAGTTTCTGCTGTTTTATTTTGCTCATTTATGCTAGCTTGTTTGGTATAAGATGGTTAACTTTTTTTCAATATTCAGGAGATGGAAGGTGCTACTTCCACATCAAGTTCCGACGCTAAAAGCAGCCAAAGAAATTGAAAAGCGTTGTTTTGTATCTAATTTTGTAGATCGGGAGGAGGAGCGTCCTCAACTCACTTACAAAGATTTTAATAAACCTATACTATTGGAGTCAGGTCCCAAACCCAATGAAGATAATATAATCTCAAAGGATAAAAAGCGAAGGTATGCCCTTGAACTGCTTTTCATATTTGAATTCTATAGTCCCACATAAATGCAAGTGTTTTTTTTTTTTTTTTAATGGGCTGGAGATGTATAAAATAGCATTGACCGATTCATTTCCGAAAGCTAAATATCATTGACATTGTAGAAAGTATTGCTGATCATGCTTTTTTTGCTGTAAAATTGCAGAAGCGTAGGTAAAGATAGACCTAGGAGGGCTAGAAAGATCGCTCATACCGGGAAGGCAAGGAAATTACTTGATGAAGATGATGTGGAGGACAATGATGGCCAGGCTGACATCACAAGCAATGGTGAAGGACACAATACATGTGATGGGGTCGCTCGTGAGGTTCAAAAGGAAGCCACTGGGAAGAGCAAGACTCAGCGGGAGGAAAGGTATGATGCTATGATTTAAATATTGGATTAAAGTATATGCTGAAACTTGTGATCTTTTTGGACCTCCCTAGAAAACAAGCAGCCAAAGAAAACAGACATAACCGTATCACTTTTTTTTTTTTTTTTCTAATTCATTTTTGTTTGTTTTACCGCAAATTGCAGAGTCAACGACGAACATGAAGAGATGGATGAAAATTGTGAACTTGGTCCCATCTCAAAAAAAAATTCCACAAAAGAAAGTGTAGTCTGTGGATTCGCATCTAGGGATATTGCAGAATACGAGGCAATCTTGACCAATGACATAAGCAAACATGATTCGTTTTCTGTGAGCAGATCATCTAGTGTTCCCCTCATGATTAAAGATGTCCCCGCAAGAGATGAACGTTGCTTCTCTCAGGTAATACTCAAGAGCATGAGTGGGGATGGGCAGCAAGCTAAGACACTTAAGAAATGTAAAGCATCCTGTAAACTGCCAAATGGAACCCATAGCCGTGGTCGTAAACGTAATACAGACATTAAGAATAACATTAGAAAAAGAGAGGTTGTAGATGGAAGCGGTGGTTTTGGTGAGATAGTATTAGAAGATGAAGATACATTTGCGAACTTCTTGAGTAAACTAAAAAAGAGGAGGCTTGATCACCTGGAAGAATGAAGAAGATGAGCGAGTGTTCCAGTCTTTTTTTTTTTTTTTTTTTTTTTTTTTTTTTTTTTTTGTAGAGATTTCTTACAGAGATGAGGTGAAATTCAAAGCAAATGTAGAGTGACTTTGGGTTTGTCTAACATTCGGCAGGCTTTTTGTTCTGCCTGTAACAATTTTTGACGATGATGCGCTTATAAATTAGTCATATTACTTGTTATTTAGAGTGTAAAAACAAAGAACGGACAAGTTACGCAACAAATCCAAATTCTTCGAAGATGTTTACCAAGAAAACTTGTGATTTCTGTTAAGAACAAACCCGGTATCATCCATCACCTTTATGTTTCATAAGTTTGATAAGTTGTGTTAATACTTTCAACATATAATCTGGAAGTTGATATATCTTATAGAATTTTACCCAATGTTACTGTTTTTGCAGCATAGCATCAACCTACGTTTGAATCGGCATAGATATATCAGTTAGAAAAACAGAAAAACGTGTGTGAGTATATGCCACTGGTAAGGTT
>OU343219.1:235921840-235980778 GCA_910596185.1 Chrysanthemum makinoi
TATGTTCAATTTAAATTTTTTCAAACAATCGAGAATAGTTGGTGGCCAAGGGTTATATTCAAAAGTTAATTTCCTACTTAAACTCAATAAATCACCGTAATTCATTAAAAAGATCTAGAGACGCTGATAGTGTTTTACCACCAAATTGAGATCTTAACATCTTATTTATACAACCTAATTTCATTCTTGAAATTTTCATACATGAGATAATCCAAACTACTATCTTGGGATAGTTAACAAATCTTCTCGGCTATTTCTTAGGAAGTACTAGCCTGTTTTAGGTTTCAAGATCTCATTATGCCATATTCCTTTTAAATTCACTTTGATTTTAAAACAAACATGACATCTCTAGTAGACATAAACACTATACGATATAGCCTTCATCTCGAAACTACCTAAGACATGATCAACTTTGGAAATGGTTTGGATAACCACTTGCCACTAGCAAGACTTTCCCTACAAACCACGTTTTCACATCATTACAAACCATTTCACATCAACAATATCTTACACCTTTGATTAACAACAGTTACCCAAACAACAACAAAAACTATTCCATTTGAGGCACTATATCGACAAAAGTGTTAGTTAACCATTTGCTAAACTAAGGTGTTTAGAGATCACCCACGAAACAATTCAAGGAAACCTTACAAATATAAATTAGGCTCCATGCCGCACACTATCACCACAAAACTCCATGTTAGAAATTAAGGTTTTATTGATAGCCTCGATATAATAAGATATGATTCGTTTTGAGAATCGAAAAAAGCCAAACTTTAGGTATATTGGACTCTATAAGATTTTAACAAAACCCTTTAGGTTATCAACTTAAGCCACATGATACATAATACATTCTATGACCAAAAACTTGAGAACACAAATATTAGAATTCGGCGCATACATCCACATTTCCCTAGACAATTCAACATCGGGTAACATTAATCAATTCCGGGACGAATTCCCATTAAGTGTGAGACTGAACCACCCGCATTTTTAGGTTACTTTTTATTTTTGAGAATTTACTATTCAATTTTACTATTCACATTCACTATTCATCTCGTAAAATTTTTAATCCACATTCTCGTAAGATAAATTATTTTAGTAATAACCCGAGAGTTCGACCATCGTTAGATCATTTTCGAAAATTATTAAGTAAACATCGTTTTTTAAAGTTTCTTTAGACGGTCCACCGTTTAAACATCACACATAACGAAAATCAACTCGACAATTTCCCTCAGTCGGATAAATTTTTTTAGATCACTCATAATTAATTTGAGAATTTTTAAGATTCATTATTTTTAATATTACCAAATAAGCCCGGTAACAAAACTAAACTTATGTTTTAAACAATTCTACTTACATCCAGACTTAACGATTCATGCACTGTGTTTCTAATATGTTTTTGACAATTTTACATTTTTTTGGAAAAGTCAAACATATTTCCCTCCTCCTTTGATCATAAAGGAATTAACCTTGTACGTTCTACATTTTTGCATAAATCGCGTAACTTTTAAACTTCACAAATAACTCTGTTATCCCTAGTGGTAATAAGAAATTTTACATTTTTAAGACATTTCCTCCTCCATATCATTTTAGACTAATTTTAGTCTACTCTAAATAAATTAATTAATCAAGTTTCTTTGAAATTTAGTTTTTTTCTTCAAAACTCCAAATACTGCTTTCCTCGTTTTTCCAAAATTTTTAAGCTTTAAATGCTTTTGCACCCAATGAGACATATCACCCATTTTATATTTTTAGATGAATTATAATGATGAGTCTCATCATTCCTACAAGTTTCGTATTTTTACGATACCGGTTTTACTTTTATGGCTTAGGTTAGCATTTAACGGAACCAAAACTCACTCCATAACCAAGATAATACCAAAACTATCCACCAAAGTCATCCTATCTTATCATGAACGAAATTAGGGAGGGATCACCTTGGTGTCAAAATCCTAAGCATGCTTCCTTTAGATCATTTACATGTGTAAATTTAACCATGGTTAGTTTTTAACCCAATATATAGTTAACTAAAATCTCTAGCCTATAAATACCAAGCATAAACTTTCATAATTTCTTGCACCACCCCTTCTTAACATCTAAAGTCCTAAACCTAAAGGCATTTCTTATAGATCTTGTAAGAACATTCATGTGTTCTTGAAGAAAACTAGCGTTTGATCTTCGTTCTTGGAAGTTTTCAAGAAAGAGTCAAGTATAATCTTCAAATAACTTCAAGTCTCCAAAAAGACGCGTTATAATCTTCATTTATTCTTGGGTTCTCAAGAAGCGTTGTTATAATCTTCTAATAGCCTTGGGTTTTCAAGATTGCAAATTCCACGCCGAAGCTTCGCTAATATTTTATTTTTCCATAATACTCAAGCATTCTATATTAAGGTAAGTATTTATAAAACTCAAACTTATTTAAATACTTATAAACTTTGTTAGTTTATTTATTGTATTTATAAACTCTTAATATATAATAATCAAGTAATCAAAATCCATGTTTTACGTATTAAGCACTACAACACTAGGGAACTTCATGTGAGGGGTTCATTGGGTAAACGACGATCGATTGTGGATTTACGATTTAAAGTGTCCTAGCTCCCGAACGTTCTGCATTTAATCTGAATTATGATGGCCGAACAAGTAGTAACATATCTATAAACTAAATACGTTTTCACAACTAGACCATTTCTATAAACGACATACACAAATATCATGTACTACATCATGATCAACATAGAAATATATATAGGATGGTTTATGTTTTCTTAAACATTATTCCAAACCTAAGTCGCAACATTTTATTTTAGGTTGCTCGTAGAAGTTCTCACGGCATATCCATCATTCTCATTATACATTTGCTATCATTTACTCTGAGGTGAGTCATAGCCCCTACTCTTTTAATACTTGTTTTACAAACTCTTTGGGGGAGATACATGCTCAACTATTTTCATTTACTTTTATAAGTACTTTAAACTTTCTTGATTACACATGAGTTCATAGCCCCTCTTTCTATTACTTAATTGTTTTACAAACCCTTGGGGGAGATACATGCTTTATTTTAAACCCAACACATTGCTTTCAAACAAAGCGGGCTCAAGTATCACAACGTATTGAGGCGTACCGTATCAAATAAACGGGCTCAAGTATCATATACTTGAGGCGTACCGTACCACTATATACTTATCGATTGTTATTAGCACTAAGTTTCGCATTTTCCAAACTTAAGTCCTTAATCATGAATCATTAATCACTATGTGAGGAGTGAATATTGTGAATAGATCTATTGGGATTGGCGAATCCCGTTTGTGTTGCCCCATTAAAGGCAAATAAGCACTATATTTGAGTAACATTGGTAAAATGGCAATTTTACCGAGATAGCACTAACCGACATTTTCTCCTATTAATTTTGGAACACGTTAACGCCTTGATTGCATGATGCTTAGTCTAATAATAAGTGTTTTGGTTTTCAAACCATTGGTGTGAGTCTATAGCTCACACTACAAACATTATGTGTTCAACTGATTTCCTAAACTCTATGAATTTCACTCAACCTTTGTGTTTACAGTTTTAAGCATGTATTTCGGTCCATAATGTCAAGCGGCACGAAGAAGCGAGGACTAGATCAAGGAGGCTATAAATATTTTATCATTCACAAAACATCAAAGACTTTATATTGATGTACTTTGTAAACAATGGAACCAACTGGAACCTATTTTGTAAACTCTGATATATTTGAATAATTTGAATGATAAATCTTTTAAAATGACTCCATTAGAGTTCGTTTTCTATTGTTATATTTGTTGTGCCGCAGTAACACCTTTGAATTCATTACCACGAATTGGGGGTGTTACATTCCAAAGCCTAGGGTATTAATTGCTGAACTTGGCCTCCAAGGAGTAAGGAAGGGACTAGAATACATCAAGATAAGGACCTAGAATCGTTTGGATGCAAAGGGGAAACTTAATGATGAATATTTGGCAGATGCAGCTTCTCTAACCGGATCGGTTATATGACCAAGCGATCCGTTGGTCTTCATAAGGGCCAACCGCTCCGGGTTGTGGCGACCGAAGCGGTTGGTGATGGCATTTTTTGGTGTTTCGGTCATATTCCAACCAATCCGGTTGCACTTGCAACCGATCCGGTTGGATTTCCTGAGTTACGGAAACTTGGTCTTTTCTTTCTTTATCTTATAGAACTTGGTTCTTCAATCACTATGGTCTTCAAAGGTCCTTGAGATACTGATTTGTGCTTGATCTGCTTCACTGAAACGGGAATCTTCTATTTGCTGAACATTTCTTTACTTTCCTTCTGTTTCCCTGCACTTGGTTATAAACACTAGACAAACATCTTTTGAAGCGTTTAAGCACTAAAATCATTCAAATATAACCAAATAACATATACAGAAGCACACATAATGCTACTAGAAACATGCACAATTTGAGCGTTATCAGTTCCCATACCCTATTTTACATCACAAGATTAGTTTGTTTATCCAATTTATCATTATGTCTACCCAAGTTCAATTGTATGTGTGTATGCTTGCTTGTTCAATATGAGTAGCTAAATTATTGTCCTGTTTGCTTGGATCTATGAAACCTAGTAATTAATTATTGTTAGGTTGTCTCTTGTCTTAATTGGTAGACGCTAGATTAAGGAAAACTAGCTTCTTCTTTCATTGTTGCGAGCTTGAACGTCCTAAATAGAAAAAAATCATTTGAGTGCACATTAGGCCATTCGTTGTGTTTATTGCGTGAATTGTAGCTTTAGGATAGTAGAGTATTTGAGGGAGATGCCATTGCACTTGCCGATCCCGGGTATTCTAGAGTAGAGTTACAATTCATATTACTAGGGAATACTTATAGGCACCACCCTACGACCAAACAGAATACAACACATCAATTAAGATAAAGGAAGTGACAATTCAACCGACCAATAAGAGATAACTAGGGAGTAATAGCATCTAAGTGAACACATCTTTAATCATCATGCGAGCACACCTCAATTAAACATAATCTATCCACTAGTTAATTAGAAAATTAGAAAAGTAGTTAAAGTAGTAGAAATCGGTAGAAGTACCACCCCCAATCTTATACCCCGAGATATTTACCTTAGCTTTCTAAAAAACCAAAAAAAACACTAAAATGAATCTTCCTCAACCCCACCTTCTCGTCCTATATCTCTTTCTAGCATTCCTATTCCCCTATAGAACGAAATCAATCCCCTGGGCTTATCACATACTACACTACAACGATTAGGTTCACTGTCTGGAGAGTAGAAAATGAGGTTTTCTCGACCCTGAACCCAAGCTATCAGACATAAATAGTGGATATGTAATCTTGTGTTTATATGTTGATGATATGCTTATCGTTGGCAGTAATGACAAGATGATCAAATCTACTAAATACTTGTTGAAATCAAAGTTTGACATGAAGGATATGGATCTGGCTGATGTGATCCTTGGAATAAAGATCATACGAACTCAAAATGGACTTGTGTTAAGTCAAGCACATTATGTCGACAAAATTATTAATACTCACAATGCGGGGGATTCCGGCCTAGCTAAAACTTCAATTGACACCAGTAATCATTTATCTAAAAATAGAGGCATAGGTGTTACCCAATTAGAGTATTCAAGACTTATTGGCATGTTAATGTACTTAATGATAGGTACCCGACCTGACTTAGCACCTGTTGTTAGCAGGATAAGTACGTATACTAATGTTGGGATATGAAAGTGCTGAAGATATCAAAGTACTGAAGATATGAAAGTACTGTAAGCTGAAAAGAACTGGAAGAAGTCAAATAGTCAAAGTAATCGCTAAATGACAAGAGTCAAAAGTACTGCAAGAGGAAGTCAAAGTACTGCTAGAACAAATAAACTGTTATATTAGTTTATGGAAAGTATTGTAGATTACTTGTCGTACAAGGTTATCAATTGTAAACCGACTAGGATATCCTTGAGCCTATAAAAGGACTCCTAGATTGGCATTAGAGGTACGATTTCGTAAAAAGAGTTTTAGAGTTTACGAATTAGAGTTTAGAGAAAAGTTCGATTATCTTAGAGTTGTATTAGAGTATTGCATAATGCTGATTTAGAGTTTGTTAATAAAGTTTTTCTTCTTAGCTTTGTTAAGTAAATTCCGTGTACTTAATAAAGATTGCTCAGTGTTTCTTTGTTAATAACTTAGGATTTATCCGAGGTTATTAAACCTTAACAAGCTAGTTAAGTTAGTTTGATTAAAGTATATCGATCCAACAAGTGGTATCAGAGCTTGTGTGGAAACTCTGACTAGGAAGAAACCCTACTACAACAAAATCTAAAGATGTCGACTAAAGCTGCATCAACTCCTATCACAGAGGTATGTTCTAAGTGTCACGATTTTTATCAGAAAGTACTTAATGCTTATGTTTATGAAAGAGATAATTGTGTTAAGGCTAGGTCTGAGGTAGCAGGTTACCAAATCACTTTAGAGTCTATAGAAGCTAAAATCATAACCCATGAAAATAATGAAATGGCTTGGGCTGAAAAATATGAACAACAGGATTACCAGTTAAAACTTAGTGAATGGAAACTAAACTGTAAAATTGCTGAAATTGAGAAATTAACTAAGGAAAGAGATGATTTGTTAGCTAAGTTTGTTGCTTGGGGTGAAGCTGGTTTGTCACATGTTTCTTATGTTCAAAAACAGAAAAGAGCTTATCTTAAAACTGGATTAGGTTTTGGTATGGATTTTAGTAAGATAGAAGAAACCCAATCTAGTAATCAGGATGAAGGTGAGTATGAGGATATAACCACTAGTGATGAAGAACTCATTAATTATGTAGATACATCTAGTAATGATGGTTCATTAAGTGACTCACCTCCTGCATATAAGAAAGCTAATGATTATCATGTTGTTCCACATCCTACTGGCATTCATCAACCCCTTAGGCCTGATGTTTCTCGTTATGGAGTAGACAGTCTAGAGTTTAGGAAGAAGCTTGTTGCTCTATCTAGGTCTGAGAAACCCAAAGAAACTGTTGAAAACAATGTTCAAAATCCGGCAGCCTTTAAAACAAAGTACTTGCTCAACAAGCGCATCTTCGTGAAACCTTTTCAAAAGTAGCGCTAAACCTTTTTGGGATAATTTTAGTCAAACATTTTATCACGTCAAGAAGGCCAAATAATTTTGTGCATAGACACAAAAGAAATCACTTTGGACATATGGGTCAAAACCTGTGTTTTGTGTGTTATAGTCCTACTCACTTAATCAAAGATTGTGACAAACACTCGGAATATCTAAGCAAGTTTCCAAGGAATATGTCTACCAACCAGACCTAGAGAGCACAAACCGGTTTGGACTAATTCAAATAGGATTAATCACGAAACTTCACAT
Source organism: Chrysanthemum makinoi (assembly GCA_910596185.1). Lineage (NCBI taxonomy): Eukaryota > Viridiplantae > Streptophyta > Magnoliopsida > Asterales > Asteraceae > Chrysanthemum > Chrysanthemum makinoi. The sequence goes on from OU343219.1 coordinate 235,929,223, forward strand.
CGATCATAGATACCCACATCGAGAGAGACCTTCAAGATCTCAAAGATTTCTCTTCAAAGTACTGCTCGCAGACAAGGTAACGATAACACCGCTTGGAATAGGAATCCTAGGAGATCTCAATATCAACCTAAAATGTCTCACAATTCATATAGGGATCTAGATCACGTGAACCACCCATTAAAACCAATGGGTAAAAGGGGAAGTCTTGGTAGGAATACCGAAGACGCGTTCAACAAAAAGTGAATCATTTGTTTTGTGACACAAGAAAATGCTAATAAACCGGTGAAAGAGATTTATGTTGAAAACCGTAAAGTTTTGAACATCCACATGCTAAAACTCAAAAGATAATTCTGGATCACCATTTGAAAGATAGTGGAAATTACATACTCAAGGAATTTGAGTTTGTAACTCCACAAGGGGAACACAAGTCAATAATGGCTTGGGTTCCTAAGAGTTTCTAACTCTTTTCTTTGTGTGCGTGTGGCAACCCGTAAGAGGAGCTTAAAGATCATCTTATTGTGGATAGTGGTTGCTTCGAAGTATGACAAGTGATAAAGAGATCCTGTCTGATTTTAGAAATATTAGTGGAGGAAAAGTTGCATTTGGGAATGATCCCAATGGAGGAAGGATTACTGGGAAAGGAACAATTAAAGCTGGAAGAATTGACTTTGAAAATGTCAGATATGTGAAGGAACTAAAGTTAGATTGATTACTACGCATTGGAATGATTAACTACTAAGCTATGTTTAAGGGGAGGACTATAAGGTGTTAGGTATAGTCCTGTGTATTGCTTGAAGGGAGGATGTTTGTGTCTTACTTAGTTTATATGAAGGTTTTTAAAGTATCTGTATTTCTGAAAAGTACCGCTGGGAAGTACTTGCTTGAGTACGCTTATGTGGAAAGTAATCGTTATTCGTATTAAAAGTACTGTTACAACGGTAATATTGGAGGGTAATTAAAGCCAACGGTTATTTTATTTTGGGCTGATTTTTAAAATCCTACCTATAAATAACAACTTTCCGATTTTCCCTCTCACATTATTCATTATCTCTTTTCCATACTTATCTTCCAATTACCATCTCTTTATTATTCGATATAATCTTTCTATTGTGATTACTTTTTCAACAATGATGAATCGTTTAACCGCTTTGAAGCACAATATGGTGGCTAATTTGGACAAGACCGAGGCGAATGTGGCTTTCTATGATATCATTGATTATCTAGTTGGGTCGCCTATTAGTTATGCTCTTTTAGTTGAGCCGGATGTTATTGAACCATGGATTCAAGAATTTTGGGCTAATGCTAGAGAGAATATGGAGGAGAATGAATATTATATTAGATCCTCGATTCTTTGGAAAGACTATCAAAATTACAGAGGTCTCCATTCGTGATGATTTATTATTTGGAGATGAAGAAGGGGCTATTAGATTTGCCAAGCAACTGATTTGGGATACTTTTCGTAATTTGGGCTATGAAGGTTCTTTGGTGAACAAACTTTTAAAAAGGCATTATTCTGTCCTCAATGGAAGTTTTTGATTCATGTTTTGCTCCATTGCATAAGTTCTAAAAGCACTTTTGGGAGCAGTTGGGTCGAATATTGTCTGCCGTGGTTGGCTTAGCTACTGACGAGTGTTTAACTTTTTACGACTTATTTTGGATGGAATGCTCTCTCATATATCATCTGGGGCAACTTGGTTGATGTATCCAAGGTTTATACTGTGTTTTCTTGAACAAGCAATTGGTGATGTTCCAAAACCCGCTGCTTACTACCCGTTATTGTGCAACAACCTAAAATCTATACTTTCATGGCTAGGAGAAGTAACTTGTTTAGAGGTGGAGATATTCCTTTAACACCATCCATGATGGAAATTGTACAAGCCGCTCGTGATGCAACCGCAGATGAAGAAACCTGAAGGTAATCGCTATCGATCATGGTACGCTTCACAAGGTAATCTGTGATCCTGCAGTGCTTCCTTGAAGGTCTTGTTTGTTATAAGGTGATGTTTCTTCAGTCACGAGGTTCAAGCAGATATTGAGAAAACGCCTACTCCATCTTTCGAAAGTTCTATTCCTGTTGGAGGGGCATTCACAACCTCAAGGTGATGTTCATTCTATACCTCGTGAAGATTTGACGTTAGATAACTATGCTTTGACAAGGGAGCTAGCTAGGTTAAACAAGACCGCTGGAGCCAAGCTAAAACAATTCGGAAGTTGAAGCGTAACTATTTCTGGTTGAGAAATTTTGTTAAACCATATATTCAAAGTTTCAACTTATGGGTTAAGGAGGAAAATAAACGTCGTAAAGCTCTTCGAAAGGAATTAAAAAGAAAGACGGTTCCTCAACCATCTTCTGTCAACTTGGGGAGGAATTTAGAAAAGGAAAATTTGAAAGAAGATGTTATGAAGAAGAAAGAGTCTGAAGAAAATATTACAAAGAAGAAAGAACTTGTAAGTATTAGTTCAAATTCTGAGGAACAAGAAGAAGAAGTACAAGTTCAAAGTACCGGTGTTCAAGGTACTGAACATCAAAGTACTGAATTTCATGATACATCAAGGGAAGAAGTAATAACACCAATAACTCCAAGGGTATTAAATTTTGATGAAGAAGCTGGTCCTTCTACATTTGTTAGAGAAGAAGAGGAAGAAGCTACTTACATACCTATTCATTCAGCTAGTGATGATGAATTAATTGCTACATTATTTGATTTGTCACAACCAAGAGGAGGAGTTACTATTAGAGAAGCACAAGAAGAAGAACAACCAAGAACTGATCAACCCGCAATTGATCCAAAAGACAAAGGAAAAGGTGTTCTGGTTGAGACTAAGAAAAGAAGCTCACTTTGGCGAACTTAGAGCATTTGAAGTGGCTAGAAATGAAGTCTGCTAGAAAAGTTCAAGAAAAATTAGATGCTAAAGACAGAGAAGAACAGCAAGCTCAAGAAGCTAAAGACGAGAAGCGACTCAAAAGGTGCAAGATGAGTTAGATGTGAAACCATGAACCTTTACGTCTCCAACACTGTTAGATTCATGTCACGAAGACCTAATTTAGCTAAAGAAAGGAATGCAATGATGGCATATTTAAAAGGCAGAGGATTTAAAGGATTGCAAAAGCTAAATTATGTGGATATGAAAAGATTATATGATCTGGAGAGAGGCTTATAAGAAAGATGTTGCGCAGCATTAAAGACTTTAGAGAAGAAACTTATTGGACTGAAGTTGAAAGGAAGAAAAGCTTAAAGAGGAAAAGAAAAACTTATGTTACAGATGTTCAATTTTCAAAGAAAGAGAAGGTTGAATTAAGATCCGAGACTAGTGATGAATTGAAGAATTATCTCAGAGTGGTAGATTTTGATTATACCAAGGAAGATGATGATTTAAAGATGAACAGATCAAAGATCAAGACTTTTAAAGTTGTGAACACCAAGAATGAAGAGTACATGGTTTTTCATAAGGAAGATAAAAGTTTTAAGGTTTTCAAAAGGTTATGGGATTTGTTGCATGTTATTGATAGAGTAGATCTATTCTACTTATATCAAGTTATAAAGGCGTATTTTGAAGATCATCCATTAGAAGGTATTGGATTGGTTTTACATGGGGATCTTGTAACTATGTGGGAAAGATGAAGAAAGCACGATGATATTTGGAATGATCAAGAAAACTGGGAAATAGTTTGTTGGAGATTCTTTGAAGAATCTGGAGTTCATGTCCTGGAGCTAGAAAATGGAACAATGATTCACATGTTTGCAGAAGAAGATATCCTCTTACAGTTGATCTAATGAGAAGAATTCTTGAACATGGTTTGGAAGTAGAAGAGGATGATGAAACTGCTTGCATGGTGATTAATTTGTTTATAAACTGGACTACCATTGCTGAAAATGATCTTTAACTGGTATGAATTTTATTTGAATAAATGCTTTTGATATATCAGTACTTTTATTCAAAGTATCAGCATCGATGAAAGACTTTCATCAAAGTACTCGTTTGATGAACTAATCCAGTTAAATGACTTTTAGAAGAAACCGTTTTGCTTAATAATAAATATTTTTGAAATAAAGGTTGAATAAATGGTTTTTGTGATGATAACATCAATAGGTTATCAATCCAACATGGTTACAAAAGGATTGACTAATCCATGAGCAAACGGCTCTGGTAAAGATATATCAAATCCGTTTTTAGTTGACAACTTGCTAATAAGTTGGATGGTCATCAACTCACCATATCAGTAAATGTGAAGAGTTGGCTAGCCCACAAGAAATGGCTTGTGGTAAAGGCAGTGGAAAAACCATTATTGGTAATTAGTTCACCATTAGATAAAAGAACTAACTAGTCCATAAGGGTACAGCTTTTGGTAAAGACTAAACAAATCTGTTGATAGCTGGTGATTTGCTAAAAATCATATGGTTATCAATGTACCATGGTCTTACACACCAAAACATTTGGCTACTCCAAAGATAATGGCTTTGGTAAAGAGTTCTAAATCCATTGAATTTTCAATGATTCACTTTGAAAGTGATGAGAATAGTATGCAACTTAAACTGAATCACTGTACAAATTGTCATATGTTGTTTGTGTTGTTTGAAAAGATGGAGATTACTGGATGCTGCTGTGAAGAAAACAATTCTAAAGAGATACTTTGAAAAAGCACTGATTCTACAGAGATATAATCTAAAGATCGAAGAACAATCCGTTTTAAAGATGAAGTTGTTAAAGATATATTCACAAAGAAACTTGAAGTCAAGCAAGTAGAATTCAAGTTAGGGGAGGATTGTTGGGATATGAAAGTGTGAAGATATCAAAGTCTTGAAGATATGAAAGTACTGTAGTCAAAAGAACTGGAAGAAGTCAAATAGTCAAAGTAATCTTGCTAAATGACGAGTCAAAGTACTGCAAGAGGAAGTCAAAGTATTGCTAGAACAAATAAACTGTTATATTCGTTTATGGAAAGTATTGTAGATTACTTGTCGTACAAGGTTATCAATTGTAAACCGACTAGGATATCCTTGAGCCTATAAAAGGACTCCTAGATTAGCATTAGTGGTACGATTTCGTAAAAAGAGTTTTAGAATTTACGAATTAGAGTTTAGAGAAAAGTTCGATTATCTTAGAGTTGTATTAGAGTATCTGCATAATAGCAGATTTAGAGTTTATATTAAAGTTTTTCTTCTTAGCTTTGTTAAGTAAATTCCGCGTACTTAATAAAGATTGCTCAGTGTTTCTTTGTTAATAACTTAGGATTTATCCGAGGTTATTAAACCTTAACAAGCTAGTTAAGTTAGTTTGATTAAAGTATATCGATCCAACAACTAATAATCCAAGCTATGCACATTGGGCAGCTATGACTAGGGTACTTCATTATTTGAGATACAGTCGCGATTATGGACTGCATTATGATAGATATCCAACTGTTATAGAAGGATACAATGATGCAAATTGGATATCCGACATAAAGGATTCTAGATCTACTAGTGGATATGTGTTTACACTAGGAGGGGCAGCTAAATCTTGGAAGTCTTCTAAGCAAACTGTTATAGCTAAGTCCACAATGGAATCAGAATTTATCGCGTTAGATAAATGCGTACAAGAGGCGGAATGGCTACGCCAATTAGTAGAGGACATACTAAGGTGGCCTAAACCGGTAACAGCCATTAGTATACATTGTGATAGTCAATCGGCAATTGGCAAAGCTCATAGCATATTGTATAATGGAAAGTCCAGACATATTCGTTTTCGACATAATTCGAAACGACGACTAATCTCAACAGGAGTTATCTCGATAGACTATGTGAAGTCAAAGGATAACATCGCGGATCCGCTTACGAAAGGCTTAAGCAGAGAGTTAGTTAGTAAGTCGTCTAAAGGAATAGGACTATAGCCCTAGAAGGAATGAGTTTCTATGAAGGAAAACCTAACCCACTTGACTGGAGATCCCAAGATCTGGGTTCAATAGGACAACCTAATCATAGAAATGTGGGGTAATTCACGTTAATGTGGGGGAGTTACTTTATATTGTAACTTCCTAGTCCATTCCTATAACAATTGTGACTTGTTGAGAGGTTGAACATATGGCTTTAATGATTCAGGATGAAATCATAAAGCATAATGGTTCAAGATGAAATCACAACATTTGGGCATCCCTAGGACCAAACTTACCTCTTGGTGAAAAATTAGGCACATGTTTTTTCTTGTCATTCATTTTATCTACTAACATTTGGGCATCCCTAGGACCAATATATTTATTAACGGACCGACGGAAGTTCTTCCAGTCTGATGGCTTACCACGAACCTTTTGATAGCCACCCATAAATGCCACCCTAAGACGATGAGCTTTAGTTGGGCCAAGATTAGAAAGTGACGCCCTATGAATAAACAACTTATCACTAACATCTAACTTACGCCATGCTTTTAAAAGATCAGTTTTATTTTCATCAAGAAGTGGGTGGTTATGGTTTTGAACAAATTCGTATAACTTAAAAGACGATGTACCATGAATAGCCTTGAACCGGATACATGCCTTGCAATCCGTTATAATGTAATTGAAATTGAGTTTTTGCCTAGGTTTATTACCCCATATTTCTGATTATCAATAGTTTGAGATCCCTGGGCCAACGTATCTTTCATTATGGTTTTCCGTGCTTTTCCTGCCCTATTACAAACTATATATTTATGAGTAACCTCACTTTCTTACGCTTTGATGTAGATTTTCTAATTGAGAACCTAGCCTTAAGAGCGTATTCAAGATACATGTCGTACGCCTCATCAAAAGTATCAAACACATTCCCTTCGCTAGGCTTCTCATCAGCTGGAACCTCTGGAATCCAATACTTATGGCCTTTGGGTGTTGGAATACACTCATCATCTATCTCGCTATCGTCCAAATCAGAATACTCTACACAAAACATTATAAAAAAAATAACACGCATGATAAATTAGAATTAAAAACTAATGATAATCAAATGTGTTTGTAATCAAGTAATACACAACAAATTTCCATAACATCTATAACATATGAAACAAACAAATGACACGTGTGCATATGAATACACAGATTCTATTACAATTAGTACATTTTCCGTTATATTTTCTGTAAATAACGTATTACATGAACAACTGAAAAATTTTGTATGAAATCACATAATACACAATCACTGGTATAAAAATAATTGACATATTAAACAAACTAGTGACATATGTGCATATGTGTAAAATGCTTATATTTGCAATAAACTACATAAATAACACATAAAATCACAAGTAAGCATTAAAATCAAAAGCAAAACAGCCATACGTAAGAAAGTAATGATATAGAGTAAAATTGCAAACCTATGACACCCCCTCTGCACATATGCATGACAACATTCCAATTCGGACAGAAACATTACGAAAATTCAGTTGACATTCGTTATATAAAACCCTAGTAATTCAATAAGAAAAAAAACGCATGAAAAATAACAAACATGACTAGAAATTTATTAAAATACGATACATACCTGTAGAAACATCTTCATTAGAATTAACTTGTTCGTCATTTATTGGAGATTGGATAGAAACATTCGCTTCTGTTTGCATAGGGGAAACGACTGGAACATCAGTGAGTTCTTGATCATCGTTTCCAGTGGTAGAATCCATTGATTATAAACTATTTTTTTAACAATCGTTTTTATAAAATTGGATGATCAACTGGATTTTTGGATGATAATGATAAAACTATTTTAGGGTTTTTGAAAACTAAAAATGAATTGTTCGTGATCCCATAATTAGAGGAGAAAGAATATACGGTTAATTAATTTAGTATAAAAATAAAATACCTAAAATACCCCTGCGAAAATAGGGTGGAAAAAGAAAAAGGGAAATTAATTAACTAAAATCTGATTGGTCCTTGGTGGTTCTCGCAAATTTTTTGGTTCTGTATATAACCTTACACTATATATATATATATATATATATATATATATATATATATATATATATATATATATATATATATATATATATATATATATATATATATATATATATATATATATATATATATATATATATATAGGAAAACCGTCCGATGGACGGGTATGACTTGTGGTTTTTATTTTTAGGATTTAGTAGAACAAATATATACTAAAAGTAATTAAAAGTTAAATGAAACGGTTAAGATCTATAATTGATGTTACTGTAATCAATAAAACGGCTAAATGCAGGTAAGTACTTTGATTTGGGTTTTATTTTCACGATTTAGTTGAGCAAATATATACTAAAAAGTTAATAAAAGTTAAATTATTGTGATTTTGCTTTTAGTGTATTATTTTTAATAATGAGATATATGTATACGAAGGATGTTTTTGTTTGTAAATAATGTGTAAGGAAGTTATTGTGAATCATGTGATTTTATGTATTGTGATTATTGTTTGAGTGTATTGTTATGTTTTGTTATACGTTATTGTGGAATATTGTGGTAACTGTTTTTAAAACTTTCACACTTTTATTCCCCAGTAATTATATTGTAACAGTTGATATATTTGAGTTTCTTGATATATTAGGATACATTTGTTATCATTTAAGTAACTCGTTTTTTATAAGGCAACATTGTTATTGAGATTCAAATACACTTTGTATTTTAATAACATTTGAATGATTCATTATGTATTCTTTTACGTTCATTAATATTAATACAATGTGTTAGTATTAGTAAGTTTTAAGACATTATGATAAAGTTTGGTATGTACGAATATCATTCTATAAAGATACGATTAGGGATATATATTTTTTTATTTAATTATATTACTGTTAGTAAGTTTTGAGACATCAAGATATACTTTGGTAGGTACGAATAGCGCTAAGGATACAATGAGATCGGTCCGACGATAGTAAAGGTCATAGCAAAGCTCGTAGCCATTTGTACTAAAAAACAAAGAAATATACGTTTATCAAATATGAGAGAAAATACAAAGCTTGACAACCTTCATCATTACAAACTTATTTACATGAATGTTGCATTTGCTAAATCATAAATGGGCCAAGATGCCTGATTAACATCTTCATACCAGAACCTTGACAGCCGACACATTTCATTAAAGGGCCTGACTTTTTCTCGTTACTGCAACATTTATAACTTCAGTTAGACAACATAATAGAATATATATATTAGGGGCATTTACATACATCCCCACATACACACCACTATTTACATATTTCCCCAAACCTTGCTTTAATAGGCTTGTACATCATGCATTAGAAACTTGTATCTGGGGAAATATGTAAATATGGTGTGTATGTGAGGATGTATGTAAATCTCCCTATATTATAAGTTAAATACCATGGACTCATTAATAACATGCGTTAAGACTTAATGTAATGCAAAAATACAGATGAAACAATTTCACATCAAAATAATTCTCACCATGTAAGGGCCGATGAGGAGGAGGTGAGGATCTCTCTCATTGCTCTTCTCAACCTTAAGGGACCATAAAGAATCCATCAAAGACCACTCTCACCCACTAAACTCACCCAAACCAAATGTTTTACCCGTTTCGTTGTACCAATTAACTCTTTTCTTGATTTAATATTCCTTAAACAAAATATTGATAAGCCAGATTAAATCATTACATTAGCCACAGATAATGGTTAGACTAAATCATGAGATATTCTAAAGCTACTTGGTTTCTGCTCCTACAGTCCACTTACCGCGGAATAGAAAGGAAGGACCCATAACATCATTCATCCTTTTATTCTTAATCTATTCACTGTGTGGGTCGGTTAACAATTAATTGCTTACTCGAATCGTTGGTCGGTGTTATAATATACATGTTGCACTGATTCTATTATTTGCAACTTGTTAATAGTGGGTCGGTGCTTTTACATTATTTTAGTCGCTTTCGATTTTTATTATCTACTTTGGATTATTGGCTTGCATACTACTGGTTCTATTCTCTATAATTTTAACCAATCGTACTAGGCCGGCCTTCCATTAATTATTATTCTTTTACGTAAGTTTGCATGCTACGATATGAGGGGTGGTTAGTCCTTTTGAAGCTTAACGTTTTAAACCCTAACTTTTAAAGTTAGGGTTTTTGTCGATTATTATTGCTACATGTTGTTTTTTTTTACTACTGGTGTTTCTTGAGCGATTGTATTTGGTGATTGTAAGTAGGGTTTTGAGAGATGGAGAAGGGGTTTTTGAATAACAATAGTGCGAGCAAGGGCTTGAATACTGTTGGCAATGTGTTGAATGGAAGTGGTGAAAGTGGTGGGGATGCTGAAGTTGTTTTAACCAATGCACAAGTGGAGCCGATTTCACTTGGTTCGAGCCCTCGTCATGATGCACCTAGTCATGACACGCCTGAGGGTCATGATACACCTGCTTCTGATTCGGCCTCTAATGTTTCTTCAAAACAGCCTAATGTGGAGCAATTGATTGCTAATGCGCATCAGAAATTTGATGAAGCAATGAATAAAATTGACAGTGATATTGCTAAGATGGCTTCATCTTCCGATGTGAACAATTCGAGTGGGATTGGGCTTCAATCTAATTCGAATGGTACTAATGTTTATTCAGAAAATACTCCTCCGTCGAGTTTTGATGTCGCTATGCAATCCCAGATGTATGGTACTAATCATGGTGTTACTTTTGATCCTGATGCACCCAAGGTTGTTACTACTTTTAGTAATGGAGTTAAGTCGGTCTCTACGCGGTGTTGCTTCTAATGAATCCCAGAAACACGTGTCTAATTTTCGGAGGTTAGAATGCAACAAAAGAAGGATGATGTTGACCTTTCAGTCCCAATGAAAGTGGTGGAAGAGGTGAACATGAGGTTTGAGAATACTCTCTATGGATACTTCCTTGGTCAACGCTTTGCTTTTCCTGTTGTTGACTATTATGTTCGCAATACGTGGGCGAAGTATGGTTTACAAAAGGTTATGATGAACGCTAATGGATTCTTCTTCTTCAAGTTTAATTCGAAAAAGGCGTCGATGATGTTCTTGATAATGGTCCTTGGTTGATTCGTAATGTTCCTATTATTCTTAAACCGTGGACATTGAACACCAACTTGCTTAAAGAGGATTTGACTAACATTCCCTGTGGGGTTAAATTCCATGATGTTCCTTTAGCTATTTTTCGATGACGGGCTTAGTCTTCTTGCTACATTGATTGGTACGCCCAAAAGGTTAGATGCTTTTACTAGTCAAATGTGCAAAGAATCTTGGGGCCGTAGTAGTTTTTCTAGGTGTATGATTGAAGTGAAATCAGATGAGGTTCTTAGGGACAGCCTCACTGTCGAGATTCCTTTACTTGATGGTACGGGTTCGACTATTGAGAAGATCCGTGTTGAATATGAATGGAAACCACCTAGATGTGAGAAATGTCGGGTATTTGGACATACTTTGCTAGATTGTCCTAAGGGTGTGATTCCGACTGCTCAACCTCATAAGAACGTAAGTGATGGTTTTTAGACTGTTAACAATAAGAAGAAGGAAAGCAAGTTGGCCGAATCCGGGTCGAGGAGGTTCTACTAAATCTGTGGTGGGCAAGCATTTTGAATATCGACCCAAAAAGCCTCCTCCTGAACCCAAGAAAGTAAATGTCGGAAGAAGATGGCTTCGATGTGGCTAGTACGAGTGGTACCAGGATCACTACATCTAATCAGTTTGATGCTCCTAATATGGACGATACAGATGTGGATACTGGTCGTACAATGGAGGTTAATGAGGATGAGTTGACTAAGACTGGTTATACATCACATGTACTGCTTGTGAGTGATTCAATGGAAACAATGGATGTTGGTTCTATGCCCATAGTTGAGAAAATTGGTAAGCTTGAAAAGCTAATTATTGATGGGAAAGCTACTCTTGTGGATGATGATGGTCAACCTATTCCGTCTACCTTTTCTACTAAGAGAGTGAACCCTTTTCTAAAGTGGGAGAGATTGAGGTGTCGATTCGAAGATGAGGTTGTTACTAACCCATTTGATGAGTCTGCTAATATATTTGGTGGTGGCCAAGAGTTTGAAGATGAGTATGATAACTATGACTTCGATGACTATGCGAAACAGGTTCGTGATCTTCCAGGGAATTTGGATGCCTTTAATGCCATGTATGGCACAAAGTTTCAAGGTCCTAGGAAGTAATTTTATTTCGTTGTGTCATATGTTATCATTTGAGTAGTGGTTTGTTTTCTTGTTTAGAAACTAGGAAGTATCTTGTTATGTAAGCTTTATGCCTATGTAACGGGCTGAGATATGGGATTTCACTCATATCTATTGTTCTTAACCGTTTATTTGGTTAATATATTTACCAGGGTGCAGGATTACTCCCCTTTACCCAAAAAAAAGGACCCGGGGCCAGAGCAATTTGGGTTGGGTATATTAACAATTAGGATACATTTAACTACAATATGCACACAAAATTATAGCAGATGATTAATAAAATACCATTTACGAACGATGGTTTTGATAGAAGTTGTCAAGCCAATAATAAACAAAGATGGTGGCCTTCATTGTTTTGGCACCTGCAAATAAATGAGTCAATGTGAATATTAGGTAAAGAAGAAAGTGACTTTATTAGAGCCTTAATAGTAGAGGTGGAATGACGGGCGGGTTAATTAGCACGTCAACTTTGGTTTTTACAATAGGTTTTTATGGGGTTGTGTTGATCCCAGTTGAGCAAACGATCTAGTATAGAAACTGACTTGTAACAAAGAACTTATTAAGTATTACGCGGAATTTAATACTTAATCTTAAGAAGAAGAACAGTAACAAACATTCAACACCTCAATATTATTAATACGAATACTCTTTACAGTATTAGGGTTTTGCAACCTTGAAGTGTATCGACCTTAGATATAAAACTTATTTATATCTAACCTAACCTAGGACCTCCTTTTATAGGCTAAGGAGTCCTGTACATATTACAATACGTATCCTACAAGATAAATATCTTTTCCATATTTATCTAATACAAAATATTAAACCGACTATACATAACTAGCAGTGGTTACAATATGTTACACGTGGTTACATAATACTACTAGCCGCGGTTTCACTTATCAGTGGTTACAGTCTTCTGTCCGTGGTTTCTTCAAGCTTGTCTGTGGTTCCAGTACTTAAAGTAATTCTTGATATAAGGAACCTAAAACCCAACAATCCTCCCCTAAACTTGATACATTCCAACAGAATTCTCAAGTTTCCTTTAAGCTCAAAACATCTGAATTTGATGATGTAGCCAAACACTTACTAGCGTTAAGAATATTCTCATACTTCATCAACAAATTGTAAGCTTGACCATCATAGGGTACCAACATCTTGAAAATACCATGCTTCAACATCTGAGCAATAACAGCTGGATACCTATTCAATTTAGGATAATCACCTTCTACAAGCATGTGAATAATCTTTCCAGAAACAGTTAAAACATGAACTCCACAGGTTTGATATAAAAACCAGCTCGTAACATGACCATTGTAGAGTCCTTTCCATTCAGGTTCATCATGAGTAGGTTCAAATAAAATCTTCAAATTATGATAAACCAGCCTCGCATGAAAATCATTTGGATGTACTTCACCAAATTTGTTCTTGGAAAAGTATCCAGAGATTTATCAAATCATCTCTATCAAAATACTGAAGCATTTGTGAAAATGTATTATACTCACAAACTTCATTGTTGAGTCTTTGAATTTTCCAAACTCCTTCACTGCCAACTAACAGTTTAAACTCATAAGAAATAATTTGATTAACATCTTCAACTACTTTTAACTTTTTAGAATCAGATGTCTTCTGAAGCTCAGACTTTCTCTTGTTTCTACTTTGAATCCACTCTTCATCCTTCTCAGAATTCATTGGACAGAAATCATCATTATTAATCTTCATACATCTCAGATAAATCTCATAAAGTCTTTCAAATGTACATTTACTCAGATTATCTATAATATAAATTCCTGAATTCTTAATAATTCTCATCAGCACATTTCTCAATTCACCTTTTGTAGGAGGTTTCTTTCTTATAATCTGTTTCCTTTCTTTACCAATCCTCCTTGCCCATAGACCCAAAAGTCTAGCTCTTTCCTCATCATCAATCAGTTCCCATTCTTGTTGGGTATACTCATCATGAATTTGATTAGAAGCTTGAAGATAGTTTTGTGATTCATACCATATAGTTAACCATTTCTGACTAGCTTCCTCTTCTTCTTGCCTCCTTTTCTCTAAAGCTGCCTTTCTTCAGCCAATATGTTTCTTGCATACTCTTCATCATAAGCTTCTTGTTCTGCTTTATTCTTAAATTTCATCTCTGGTACAACAATCCCTTTACCTTTTCCAATATCTGGTTGAACAACTTTCTTCTTCAGAGGTTCACCAATAACTAAGCTTTTACCTTTAGGTTTAGTTGCAGTAGACTGAACAGATAAGGCAGGTGCAATGATGGGTGTAGAAATAGATGATGTTTTGCTCAGATTAATCAATGTACTTGCAGCTTCTTTCTCTACTTCTTTAGACTTAGGTGGTAATACAGAGAGAGTTGTAACAACAGTGGAAGTGGTTATGATAGCAGTGGGTATGACAATAGTGGGTACAATAGCCAAGTCTGAAACTGCATCAGTGGTTACAAGAGTACTAACCGTGGTTTCAACCATACTATCAGTGGTTGTGTTCTGCACTACTTCAACATTCTTCAAATTTTCAAGAACAACCTCATTTCCATCTTTATCATATACCAAAAACACTTTATCTCCACTATCAACATCTTCATTCATAGATACATCAACAGATACATCCACAGCCTCCCCTGAATTCATGCAATCACTCCTCCCCTGTTTGGATACATCCTTCACATTCAGAGCTGGAGAGGAGTCCACCTTTTTCTTTCTTCTCATAGATCTCAACATAGCAACCCCAGGTCTTTTCACTTTCTCCAAAACCAATACTCTGTGCTTCAATCTTCGAATATCCTTACCCTGAAACACAGCTAACTCCTGTAGACCTGAAATTGTATCCTCCATTTTGGTACACTTAGCCGTCAATTCATTTAACCGTTCAAGAATATCCTCCCCACTTTGTGACAACCCGTACTTTCAGGTCATTTCTCGAAACAATTTATGCCTCACTATTTCAACATTTATAGTAAACTTGGTTTACTCGTTCCAAATTCGCGTAACCTTTATGGTTTAGCGGCGAATTCATGATCATAACATCACGTACATTTCATATGGACTAAGTTTAGTCTACATTTCATTGACACCATTTGCATCTCATTAATTCATTCATGACATTTCATTTCACTTGAACCGCGTAATTTTTTATATTTAATAAACTTTATCGCGTGAGTTATTATTTTGTATATTTAATCCGTTACTTTCAAAAAAAAAAATGATCCCGATGTATTTTTAAACTTACATTTAGTTTATAAAAACTATATTTTTAGTTTTCCTAGTGTTTTGAATTTATTTGGTACATTAATCGTTAAAGTTAAATTATTACGACGCTTTTCTTAAAAATTAATCGGTAATTATTTTATCTCTCAAATTTCACCAGGAATGTATTTTTTTCAATTTTTATTATCTCATTACATTCTATTTTGATCTACTAAAAATTCCTTTTACATAAAATCTACCATTTACCTTACAAGTGATTACTACTTACACATTTTCTTACACCTTTTAACAAATATTACACAAGTATATATATATATACACATTTTATAAAAAAAAAATAATATCTTGAGACACAAATCCACAAAAACCGGCCCCTAAGGGGGGATGTATCATAAAATTGTAACAAAAGTCTTATATGTATATATTTACACACAATCTTCATATTTTTTTTCTTCACTCATTCATTTCTCAATTATTATACAAGTGATAGAAAAATTTCTCTCCTTTGTCCTTCTCCTTCATCAACCGGTTCTACAAGAGCTCTAAAAAGGGATCATCATTTTTATTTTTCTCAAGATTCAAGCATTAACAATCTAGTTAATACTCTTTATTAGATTTTGAAATAAAAATCTAGAGTATTTAAGTTTAACCTTGGTTCTTATCACCTCATCATAATACTTGTAAGCATGTTTCTTTCATTTTCATGTTTCCTTATCATTTCATATTCATCTTTTCATTTTTGGAGCAAGTATGCATGATATGTGATTTATACCATTTTATTTCATGATTTTAGAGTTATTTATATACTATGGTCATCCTATAAATATTCCCATGGTATTCTTTGGTCTTGATGATGATTAGGAACCCATGACACCCTAAGAAGGTGTATGGTAGGATTAGATTAGTTTTGGAGTTGATTTGAAGGGATTAGAATAGGTTTTGTCCGAGAAAAACTATTTTCAATACGTATAAAAGAGGTTCTGTCCTTGTTTCATTTTTCTGGAAAAACCGACAGTTGGTACGAAACTTTGGCCTTGATTTTTAGAAAATATACTTTAAAACGAATCCGTGGCCGCTTGAACGGATAAAAACGGAGTTATAACGAAGAAGTTATGAAATTTTCAAGTTTGACGACGAAATATATATTTTCTGAAATTTCAGCAACCTATTTTAGTTTTGTACGAGTCAAAAACGAGTCCTAAGCTTTACAAATTATTTCGACTTATCAAAAATATATTAGTATACTTTGATACGAAGCTAAGGACGTATAATACGTAGAAAACGGATTTGAAACGACTAAGATATACACGTTTTCATAAACTTGCCGTAACTATTATTTTTAGAAAAACTATATTATTTTTACGAGATAAGTGTTACGGTAACTAAAATCACTATCTTTAACCCTTAATATCTTTATGATCGAGACCTTTTGGACGAAAACTCCTGAACTGAAACTTCTAAATATCGATACAAACTTTCCAAAACCGTCGAGTTCGTTCTCTAACGATCGACGTACACCGTTTTGACTAGTTTCCGAAGCCATTTTTGGTAATTTCATGATATTCCGACGACATTGTTTTGCGACGAAAAGTGAAAATTTCACCATAAATCATTATAAAACCATTGTAGGATGACATTTTGACGTAAAAACTTGTAAAGTCATTTTTGAATGGTCAAGACGTCAAGAGAGTATTTTTCGACGATAAGTAATATTTTTCAAAACTCGTAAATGGTATAAATAACATACGAAATGCATGCATAACATTACATTGCAACTCATTACATATCATATCATTCATAATAGGTCATTTTCGAGATTCACGCTATATTTCAGTGTATCCACTTTTGTCATCGTAATCATTGCAACAGGTGAGTTTTCATAGCCCCACTTTTAATTGTTTTATACTACTTTTGGGGGAGATACATGCTCAAACTGTTTTCATTTACTTTCACAAGTACTTTAACTTATATGAATTACCGTGAGTTCATAGCCCCACTTTTACTCTTTTAACTGTTTTACAAACTCTTGGGGGAGATACATGCTACATTTTTAATCGAACACAAATGCTTTGAACTACATGCTATATCCGAATGTTTTATTGTCACTAAGTATTTGCCATGTTCGAAGTCCCTACATCATGAACCATTAGTCACTTGCGAGTGAGCGCGAATATTGTGAATAGGCCTATTGGAATTAACACTCCCGCTCCTATTGACCCATTTAGGGGAAATCGAGCGCACTATATTTGAATCATTAAGGTAAATTGGCAAATTACCTATTAGGGCGGCGATGAAACGATGATTACCAATTTTTATTGGTGCGATGTTTACGCTTTGGTGTCATGAACTTAGTGAAATAAATACGATGTTGTTTTTAACGATGAGTGTGAAACAATTTAACTCACACTACGATTATTGTGAATTCATTTGACGATGTGGACTTGAACATTAACTCTACATATTCTGGCAGTGGGTTGTGAACACACAGGTTGCAAGTTTTGTATGGGC
The DNA here is from genome assembly GCA_910596185.1 of Chrysanthemum makinoi. Lineage (NCBI taxonomy): Eukaryota > Viridiplantae > Streptophyta > Magnoliopsida > Asterales > Asteraceae > Chrysanthemum > Chrysanthemum makinoi. The sequence goes on from OU343219.1 coordinate 235,947,083, forward strand.
GGGACTTGGAACTGAGTGGATTTACAATGCCTTTGCTACATAAACGATTTTGAAAGTCTTTACATTTCAACGATTTACAATGCCGTTGCTGCATAAACGATTTTGAAAGGCTTTACATTTCAACTCAAACTCTATGAACTCACTCAACCTTTGTGTTGACACTTTTTAGCATGTTTTATCTCAGGTATCTAAGGCATTCACTTCATGGCATGCATTTGGACACATCATGGAGTCGCGATGACGACGCGTCTCACTTGGGTTTTACGCACTTTAAAACATCGTTTGAATTGTAACAAACTTATTTCCGCACAAGTTGATTTTCATTTGGGACCTATACTTTGTAAACTCGGATTGTTTTATTAAATCAAACGATGTTCTTTTCAAACGACACTTTAGGTCGTTCAATATAACTGTGATTGTGATGCTATGACCGTCAATCCCCAGGAATTCCATTCCGCTGCAAAACAGGTAATTTGGGGGTGTGACAGATTGGCATCAGAGCTTCGGTTATAGAGAACTAGGTTGCATCATTGACCCTAGACTATAACTACATCATCATAGCATCTCATCATTTCATCATAAGTGCATGTTCACTTTGCATGCGATTTATACGTACATTTTTTTTCGAGTTATTTACTTTCATTTCAAATCGATTGTCACATTGATGCCTTCAAATACCCATCCCATCATACTCACATCACTTTGACATGGAGAATGCCTGTCATTCCCTATCACAATTTTAACATCAGTTGACTCAACACCAAACATCATATGAGTCGATTAGTCCAAGCATTGCATAGTTACTCCTAAATTATACATAGCCTGATCACCTATGTCTAATTCAGGAAGAATCATGCAATGAAGGGAGTAGTAGTCTCATATGAGTAAGCAATTCCGTAATCGAGCCAAATTTTCAAAAGATTTTCTTCAAACCACTTGTTTCCAGTTTGATCAGCGTGACAGTTCTTGTTTGATGAGTTGCAAAGATCGAGCTAGAAACAAGTTGTTACCTAAACCGATTTAGCCTAATCGTATGACAGTTCTTGTTTGATGAGTTGTGGGATTAAGCAAAAATCGGTTACCTAAAAGTCTTTTGGAAATTTTGCTCGAGAATGGGAAAGTTTGCCACATCAAACCCTAAACCCGAGAGACCAACACGAACTGAATTCAGGGACTGAATTCCTTTTTTGATGGGCGAATGTGACAACCCGTACTTTCAGGTCATTTCTCGAAACAATTTATGCCTCACTATTTCAACATTTATAGTAAACTTGGTTTACTCGTTCCAAATTCGCGTAACCTTTATGGTTTAGCGGCGAATTCATGATCATAACATCACGTACAATTCATATGGACTAAGATTAGTCTACATTTCATTGACACCATTTGCATCTCATTAATTCATTCATGACATTTCATTTCACTTGAACCGCGTAATTTTTATATTTAATAAACTTTATCGCGTGAGTTATTATTTTGTATATTTAATCCGTTACTTTCAAAAAAATGATCCCGATGTATTTTTAAACTTACATTTAGTTTATAAAAACTATATTTTTAGTTTTCCTAGTGTTTTGAATTTATTTGGTACATTAATCGTTAAAGTTAAATTATTACGACGCTTTTCTTAAAAATTAATCGGTAATTATTTTATCTCTCAAATTTCACCAGGAATGTATTTTTACAATTTTTATTATCTCATTACATTCTATTTTGATCTACTAAAAATTCCTTTTACCTAAAATCTACCATTTACCTTACAAGTGATTACTACTTACACATTTTCTTACACCTTTTAACAAATATTACACAAGTATATATATATACACATTTTATAAAAAAAAAAAAATAATATCTTGAGACACAAATCCACAAAAACCGGCCCCTAAGGGGGGATGTATCATAAAATTGTAACAAAAGTCTTATATGTATATATTTACACACAATCTTCATATTTTTTCTTCACTCATTCATTTCTCAATTATTATACAAGTGATAGAAAAATTTCTCTCCTTTGTCCTTCTCCTTCATCAACCGGTTCTACAAGAGCTCTAAAAAGGGATCATCATTTTTATTTTTCTCAAGATTCAAGCATTAACAATCTAGTTAATACTCTTTATTAGATTTTGAAATAAAAATCTAGAGTATTTAAGTTTAACCTTGGTTCTTATCACCTCATCATAATACTAGTAAGCTTGTTTCTTTCATTTTCATGTTTCCTTATCATTTCATATTCATCTTTTCATTTTTGGAGCAAGTATGCATGATATGTGATTTATACCATTTTATTTCATGATTTTAGAGTTATTTATATACTATGGTCATCCTATAAATATTCCCATGGTATTCTTTGGTCTTGATGATGATTAGGAACCCATGACACCCTAAGAAGGTGTATGGTAGGATTAGATTAGTTTTGGAGTTGATTTGAAGGGATTAGAATAGGTTTTGTCCGAGAAAAACTATTTTCAATACGTATAAAAGAGGTTCTGTCCTTGTTTCATTTTTCTGGAAAAACCGACAGTTGGTACGAAACTTTGGCCTTGATTTTTAGAAAATATACTTTAAAACGAATCCGTGGCCGCTTGAACGGAGTAAAACGGAGTTATAACGAAGAAGTTATGAAATTTTCAAGTTTGACGACGAAATATATATTTTCTGAAATTTCAGCAACCTATTTTAGTTTTGTACGAGTCAAAACGAGTCCTAAGCTTTACAAATTATTTCGACTTATCAAAAATATATTAGTATACTTTGATACGAAGCTAAGGACGTATAATACGTAGAAAACGGATTTGAAACGACTAAGATATACACGTTTTCATAAACTTGCCGTAACTATTATTTTTAGAAAAACTATATTATTTTTACGAGATAAGTGTTACGGTAACTAAAATCACTATCTTTAACCCTTAATATCTTTATGATCGAGACCTTTTGGACGAAAACTCTTGAACTGAAACTTCTAAATATCGATACAAACTTTCCAAAACCGTCGAGTTCGTTCTCTAACGATCGACGTACACCGTTTTACGACTAGTTTTCCGAAGCCATTTTTGTTAATTTCATGATATTCCGACGACATTGTTTTGCGACGAAAAGTGAAAATTTCACCATAAATCATTATAAAACCATTGTAGGATGACATTTTGACGTAAAAACTTGTAAAGTCATTTTTGAATGGTCAAGACGTCAAGAGAGTATTTTTCGACGATAAGTAATATTTTTTCAAAACTCGTAAATGGTATAAATAACATACGAAATGCATGCATAACATTACTTTGCAACTCATTACATATCATATCATTCATAATAGGTCATTTTCGAGATTCACGCTATATTTCAGTGTATCCACTTTTGTCATCGTAATCATTGCAACAGGTGAGTTTTCATAGCCCCACTTTTAATTGTTTTTATACTACTTTTGGGGGAGATACATGCTCAAACTGTTTTCATTTACTTTCACAAGTACTTTAACTTATATGAATTACCGTGAGTTCATAGCCCCACTTTTACTCTTTTAACTGTTTTACAAACTCTTGGGGGAGATACATGCTACATTTTTAATCGAACACAAATGCTTTGAACTACATGTTATATCCGAATGTTTTATTGTCACTAAGTATTTGCCATGTTCGAAGTCCCTACATCATGAACCATTAGTCACTTGCGAGTGAGCGCGAATATTGTGAATAGGCCTATTGGAATTAACACTCCCGCTCCTATTGACCCATTTAGGGGAAATCGAGCGCACTATATTTGAATCATTAAGGTAAATTGGCAAATTACCTATTAGGGCGGCGATGAAACGATGATTACCAATTTTTATTGGTGCGATGTTTACGCTTTGGTGTCATGAACTTAGTGAAATAAATACGATGATGTTTTTAACGATGAGTGTGAAACAATTTAACTCACACTACGATTATTGTGAATTCATTTGACGATGTGGACTTGAACATTAACTCTACATATTCTGGCAGTGGGTTGTGAACACACAGGTTGCAAGTTTTGTATGGGCGGGACTTGGAACTGAGTGGATTTACAATGCCTTTGCTACATAAATGATTTTGAAAGTCTTTACATTTCAACGATTTACAATGCCGTTGCTGCATAAACGATTTTGAAAGGCTTTACATTTCAACTCAAACTCTATGAACTCACTCAACCTTTGTGTTGACACTTTTTAGCATGTTTTATCTCAGGTATCTAAGGCATTCACTTCATGGCATGCATTTGGACACATCATGGAGTCGCGATGACGACGCGTCTCACTTGGGTTTTACGCACTTTAAAACATCGTTTGAATTGTAACAAACTTATTTCCGCACAAGTTGATTTTCATTTGGGACCTATACTTTGTAAACTCTGATTGTTTTATTAAATCAAACGATGTTCTTTTCAAACGACACTTTAGGTCGTTCAATATAACTGTGATTGTGATGCTATGACCGTCAATCCCCAGGAATTCCATTCCGCTGCAAAACAGGTAATTTGGGGGTGTGACACACTTCGACCTGTGTCAACTGGTCCGAGAGGTGGTTCATTGGAAAAGTCATCATGTACCTGTGTAGGATCCGTCAATTCATGTGCATGTTCCAAACTATCCTCATCACTTCGAGCTGTGTAACCTGCTCCGAGAGGTAAATCCTTGGATAAAGAAAACATAGCATCAGACCTAGCCTGAACATCTATGTACCCTGTAGCAGCCAGTTGGCTAGGGATTCCTCCACCTGTGTTAAGTTCCAAGGAACTCTCCACATTAGAAGTTGCCAAAGGTTGGGTCTTATTGATGTTACCACTATCCTGACCAGCATCTAAGCATGAATCAGTAGTGGAAGCCCTTCCAATCATGTCACCTCCACTCTTTGTGACAGCCTCATGAACAACACCACTAACACTAGCCTGAGGAAGCTTAGTGCCCTTTTGTCTCCTAGTCCATACAATGGGTTTAACAGTGGTTTGGGTTTGACTAGAAGTGGTTACTATGGTACTGTCAGTAGTTTGAGGTGTACTAGCAGTAGGTTCAGAAGTACCATTAGTGTTTGTAGTGACAAGAGGTTGAGACTCAAGACCTTCATCAAACTCAGAACTAGTAGGCAAAGTAAGCATGTGAGGAAATAAAGGAACATCCCTAATCTCTACATTCTGTGGCTGATTCCTCATATGTGCAAAAACCTTAGGAAGCATATGATGTACTTCATACTCTCTAGCATGCTCAACAGGCTCAGGTATTTGACTTTCCACAATAAGTTGAACAAACCTAGGATATAAATAGTATTTACCCTTCTTCCTAATGTTTTGGACTAGCCCCTCATATATCATTCTAGACCAATTGAACTTCCTTCCATCAGATAAACAAATAATAGCAGTGGCAATTTTGGAAGGAGAGTCATTAAAACCTGTGGTCTTATTACTCATATACATCAACAAGGTGTGAATTAAAAACTTCCATTGTTTTGAAAACAAACTCTTAAAGAATTGTACCTTTTCACCCCTATGTGTATAATGTAATCTCTCAAAACCAGCAACAATCTCAGCATCTGAAAGATTATCAACACCATCAGCATCATCAAATTTCAAAACATCCCTAATGATCTCCTCAGTAATAGAAATAGCATGCTCATCTACAACAGTGCGAAACACCTCCATGCCATCAACCTCTTAAATTGTAGCATTCCTCCAGAATTGATGTATGTAGGCTTTAAGAATGGTGGGTTTAACTGTTAAAGCATAGTGAATGGGACTATGAACCAGGAAATCAATCATTTGATGAAACCCTTCAGATCGAGCATCTTTTGTGAGAATAGCAACAAGATTATGTGAAGTGGAATACTTTTCCGCCATTTTGAGTAATGATTTGTAGGATGTGGGTGTGATGAAGTGAAAGTGATTAGAGTTAAGATGAGCGCCAATTGGAAGTGATTTGAAGATCAATTAATTGATCCATCCGTGATTTGGGGAGAGATATAAACTTTTGCCAATGTTACCAAACATCCCCTGTAGTGTCCAAAACAAAGCACCAAGCTATCCGCGGTTACAGAACAACTATCCGCGGTTGATACATATCATCAGTGGATACATTTTATTACTCCTTCTAACTGTCCAAGATATAGCAAGTAAATATGTGCCAAAACAAGAATGATCTCACAAAAATATGAAGGATTACACAATTTTTATTTTATTTTTTATTTTTTTTTACACAATCAGCTTAACACAGCAGCTCCTATGTACACAAATCCTTCACACCTGCAAGACAAACACAAAACAAACACAGAGAAGAAAATTATAGTTATCAGTGGTTAGAAAGAGCCATAAGTGGTTCCAAAAGACCTATCCGTGGTCAACTTCTAGAACTGTTATTAGTCCAACACCCAAGAATCTCATTAACTCCTCAACCACATTTAACGTGCCCCATATTTACTTCCATATCCCTTATTTTTTCTTATAAAAAGAACCCTTAATCTCATATAACGCACACACCAATCAAAATCAAAACCCTAATTTCTCCAAAAACCCCAATAATGAGCAGCTCCAACCCAATCAGTCTTTCATCAGATGACAACACCTCCTCCAACAACAGTCTGGAGAGATAGAAAAAGAACTAAACTATTTGTCAAGCAATCCAAGCAGAGGAGAAAATAGCTCTTCTTTAAGTTCGTATGTATCACCCTATGAAGATACAGACGAAGAAACATCTTCCAAGGCAGTCAGTGCGCCTCTTCACCAACCTCCATTCACCATGTGGAACCCTAGTTGGAATAAACCAGAAGTTGTGGATCTAATATCCTCCTCATCCTCATCATCAAGTGAAGAATCCAATCCATGGCGATTACACATACCTCCACAAGAACCAAGACCATTGAAATCCCCATTTCTTCCATCATCGGAAGATGATAGTGTGGTGAATCCAAGTGAGGCTTCTGAGACTCTGATGTCTCCTCTAAGAAGAGAACTTCAAACCCCAAACCTTCATCATCCAAACCCCAACCAACACCACGAGCAAGAAATCCACCACTCCCAAAAGATAGAGAGGTGGTTCTTGGTCTTTCTGCACCAGGTTGTGGTGCTTCTTCACACATCGTAAAGGGGAAGGGAAAAAGGAAGATGGAGTAAGTTGCTTTATGGTGGAATGAGTAGATGGAGCATAAGAAGAATATCATATCACCCATCTATCTGCCACAATCAGCTTCAGTTTCTTCGTTTTCATCAATCCATCCTTCCCATTTTGATCCTTAGCTACTTCATCGTGTTGATCATGCATATCACAAATGCATATCCAGCATTTAAACGATAGAAGCAAGGATAGTAGTAGTAGAAATATTAGTAGAAAATCATGTATAGAAGTAGTCTTTAATTAGCACTTGAAGTTTCATTGTAAGCTGTAAGCTGTAAACTGTTTTGTTGAATGAATGAACAATTTAACTTCAGTACTTCTTGAATCTCCATAATGACTTGTCTTTAATCTGCAAAATGGTTAGTGGAAACACATAACAACAAGCAGTGGTTTGAACAAAACTATCAGTGGTTAGAAACAAAGATAGCAATACTAAGTTTACATAATAACAGTCCAATACTTTTACAAACTAATACAAAACAATTTGAGAGTTTAGAGATTAATCATTCCAATACTAACAACAAGGTACTGAAACCTCCCCACATCAAAAGCTTTAGTGAGAAGATCAGCCACATTGAAATCAGTATGGATTTTTACCATTTGAATCAGCCTTTTCTCATTACAATCTCTAATAAAGTGATGCCTTATCTCAATATGTTTAGTTCTAGAATGCAAAACAGGATTTTTAATAATGCAAATTGTACTGTTATTATCAATGTAAATCTTAGTATGCATAAAATTGTACCCAAAGTCCAGCAATTGATTTTGAATCCAAAGAACTTGACCACAACAACTAGCAGCAGCCACATATTCAGCTTCAGTTGTAGAATTTGCCACAATAGTTTGCTTTTTACACTGCCAAGAAATTAATCTGCTTCCCAAAAACTGACATCCTCCAGTAGTAGACTTCCTATCCAAACTAGCTCCAGCATAGTCACTATCTGTGTAGGCCACCAAGTCAAAAGGGGAATCCTTAGAGTACCAAAGGCCCAATTTAGGATGACCTTTAAGATATCTAAAGATCCTCTTAACAACATTCATTTGTGAGGTATTGGGTGTGACTTGGAATCTTGCACACACACATACTGAAAACATGATATCTGGCCTAGATGTAGTAAGATACATCAAAGATCCAATCATGGATCTATACAACTTCAAATCAACTTTGGAACTTCCATCATCTGGTAGCAGTGGTTTCTGAGTCTCCATAGGTGTACTTGCACTCTTTACATCTTGAAACCCAAACTTCTTCAAAACATCTGCTACATACTTGTCTTGACTAATGAAGATACCATCAGTCCTTTGTTGAACTTGCAGCCCCAAAAAGAAAGTGAGTTCTCCCATAGAACTCATCTGAAACTTATCATGCATAAGTTTCTCAAAATCCTTGCATAGCTCCTTGTTTGTAGAGCCAAAGATGATGTCATCTACATAAACCTGAACCAATAGAATATCAACCTTGTGCTTTCTAATGAACAAAGTTTTATCAATCAGCCCTCTTTTAAAACCATTGTCCATCAAATAAGTGGACAGGCAGTCATACCATGCCCTAGGAGCTTGATGCAAACCATACATAGCCTTTTTCACCCTATAAACCTTATCAGGATGATCAGGATCTTCAAAACCAGGAGGTTGACAAACATAAACCTCCTCATCAATTGTGCCATACAAAAATGCACTTTTAACATCCATCTAATACACCACAAAATTCTTGAATGAAGCATAAGCCAAAAATAATCTAATAGCCTCTATTCTTGCAACTGGAGCAAACACTTCATCATAATCCAAGCCTTCAGTTTGTGTGTATCCTTGAGCAACCAACCTTGATTTGTTTCTTACCACAATCCCTCTTTCATCCCTCTTGTTTCTGAACACCCATTTAGTCCCAATTGCCCTCTTCCCATTTGGAAGATCAACTAATGTCCAAACCTCTTGTAGCTTAAACTGTAGAAGCTCCTCTTGCATTGATTCTACCCAGCCTTCTTCAGTTAAAGCTTCTTCCACTCTTTTAGGCTCCTTTTGAGACATAAAACAAGCAAACAGGCAGTTTTGCAGATCTTTATGACTGTTTCTTTTATGAAGAGATCTTGCAAAGAACCCATGTTTAGGAAAGGGTTCAGTGTTCTTAACCTTGCTTCTTGTTTGAACTGGAGTATTCAAATTTCCAAGTATTTGTTCCTTGGGATGAATCTTATGAATCCTTGTAGTGGTAATTGGACTTTCATTGATGACAGTTTCCAAGTTAGTCAAATCATCATTGAAAAAATCATCCATGTTCTCATCATCAGTAGGAGTATCAATCTCTATCAAAGCAGGCATGGTAGGATCATGTGGATACTCCTCATCATCAAATAATGGCTTTGCATGAGGTCCAAAGAAAGTGCTATCACCAGTACTTGTAGCTGGGGTTTCACTTGGTCTGTCAGTGGTAGAAGATGGCTTGTTAGAGGTTAAAGTTGGCCTAGCAGTGCTTGCAGACTGCTTTTTCTTCTTTTCAATTTCTACTACCGACACTGAGTTATCTTTCAACAACTCATCCTTATCTTAATGATGATCAACATTTTCTCCATCTTTCAGTACTTCATCATCAGAGGGACCTTTCTTATCAATGATGGAAGGAACAGAACCAGCTTTCCACTTTTCAAGCAAATAGAACTCCTTTGGAGAATCAGCTTCCTTAGAAGTTGTTTCAGCTTCAGAATCCTTTTGTGTACCTGCATTAACATTAGTGGAAGTTCCTGCAATGATAGGCTCATAATTCATAGATTTGGTTAGCATATCAATGTTAAACAGCCAGTCTGGTCCTTTGGTCTCAACACTAGGAGTCTTTTCACTGAATTGAACATGTAAGTTCTCTTCAACAATTCTAGTCCTCCTATTGTATACTCTAAAGGCTTTGCTATTAGAGGAATAGCCTAAAAAGTATCCATCATCAGTTTTTTCTTGAAACTTGCCTAGGTAGTCTATGGTATTCAAGATGGTAACAGGACACCCAAATGGTTTTAAGAATGCAATCATGGGCTTCCTATCATGTAACATCTCATAGGGGGTCTTGTTATGAGGCTTCACTACCTTACTTCTGTTCTGCACATAGCATGCAGTTCCTACAGCTTCCGCCCAGAAGGTAGTTGGTAACTTAGATTCTGACAACATGGTCCTAGCAGCCTCAATTAGTGTTCTATTTTTCCTTTCAGCTACACCATTTTGTTGTGGTGTTCTAGCAACACTAAACTGTCTCTCTATACCCTTAGCTACACAGAATTGATTCATCACCTCATTCTTAAACTCAGTTCCATTATCACATATGATTACTTTGACCCTATGGTTTACTAGATTTTCTATCTTAGTAATGAAACTCTTGAGTATCTCACTAGTTTCACTCTTAGCAGCCAAAAAGTAAACCCAAGAAAATCTACTATAATCATCAGTGATAACTAGGCAATACTGTTTATGGTTCAAACTCTTAACAAAGGTAGGTCCAAATAAGTCCATATGAAGCATAAACAGAGGTTGTGTTATGGTGTTAACAGTTTTGGTCTTACAAGAAGCTCTATGTTGTTTTCCTTTTTGACAGGCCACACACAAATCCTTACACTCAAAAACCTTAGAAGGTAAGCCTCTCACTAAGTTTCCTTTTACCAGTTTATTGATTGTTTTGTAGTTGAGGTGACCTAGCCTTCTATGCCACAATTTTGACTCATCAACAGATGCTTTAGCAAACAAACATAAGGACCTATTAGGAAGAACATCTTTAAGATCAAAACAATATATATTTTCCTTCCTAGGTACCCTAAGTTGTATAAACTTTTCATCAGGCATCTTAAACTCAGGAGATAACACCACACACTCATCTTTACCAAAAAGTACCCAGTTTTTCTTATCACACATTTGAGAAACACTGAATAAATTGTACTTCAGTCCCTGTACCAAATAGACCTTTTCAAAGTCTAAATTCCCTGTTCTTATTGTGCCTCTTCCAAGAATCTTTCCTCCCTTTGGATCATTGCCAAATGCCACATATCCTCCATCAAATGCTTCAAAATCATCCAGGTTGCTCGCATCCCATGTCATGTGCCCAGAGCAACCACTGTCAAAAACTCCTTTATCTTTGAGCTCATCTTGTAGATTGCCCTGCACATGAAATTAAACAAGTTAGTTCCTTTTGTGGACCCAAGCCAATACTGACTTGGGTCTGCCCTGTGCATCAAAATATTCAAATTTCTTTAGGTCCATTGATGCACAGTTGACATGAGGTAAAACCTTGGTCTTAGGTTTCCATTGCCAACTTGCTGAGGCCTTAACAGCATAAAAATGATTTCCAACCACTGTGTCAGTAATCACCTTTGGAATTTTTAAAACTTCTTTTGTTTCTGTGGTGATCTTTGGCTTATCAATGGTTTGACTCTGCTTAGCCGTGTTTACATTTTGCGTAGCAGTGGTTGGAACCCATTTAGGTGCAGCAGTGACAATTGATTTAGTATTCCCATTCCTCATCAACACTGCCCTAGGAATCATGTTACTATTAGGATGAGGGTTTGTTTTCTTTGAAAAGTTTTGATGATTTACCCTCCTCTAATGATTCCAAACTGGTGGTCTGTTTTTATGACAATTTCTCTGTAAGTGCTCAAAACTACCACAGTTATAACAAGCTTTCTTGACACATTGAAACTCATCACCTAATCTGTTAGAAATTAGGCCATTTAAGCTTCTCTGGTTGCCCCTAGGTTTATATTGTCTCATCTGTTCCCTAGGTATTTCTTTGTATTCAACTACTTTCTTGGTAATTTTAGCTCCAAATCTAGGTACAAGGTTGGCTTGTTCTAAATCAACTTTCTTAACATTATCTATCTTCTTAGACTTAGTTGATTCATTGCTATCATCCTCAGAATCTGATTCCCAATCTTCAATAATGGGAGCATCAGATAACTTATCAGAACCTATATTAGGTGATTCAGTCTTGTTACTCTCACCTACAGGTTTATTGAAACTAAATTCGCTGCTAAATGAAAGCTCTTTTGCAGGTGGTGCATGTTTCATTAGAGAAGGTGGTGGCATGTTGTTGTAACCTATCCCAGAACCCTTTCTCATTAATTGACACTCTATTGTTTTATTAACCAAATCAGAAGCAAATTGTGTTTTAGCAACCCTAACAACATGATTTTCTTTTTCTTCTAGGGCTTCTTGTTTTACACTCTCTGCCTCTGCTAGTTTTTCTTTAAGCATCTTAATCTCTCTGTTCTTAAGATCAATTTCACCACCTAAAATATTAATCTTATCTACATACTCAAACTCACATTTAATGCAGTATTTAAGCTTCTCTTCCACACTTTCTAGACCAACTCTATAACCTAAGTTGTCCATAGTCAATCTATCTACTTCTTTTCTTAAACTCTCAGTAATAGCCTTTTGAGATTCTAAAGTATCTAGACATGATTTAAAAGAATAAGTAGAACCATTAGATACCTCAGAGTCAGAACCAGAGGAGGAAGCATAGGCCATAAGAGCAAAGTTATGCTCTTTTGAAGCTTCACTAGCAAGAAAAGCTGCATTTGGACCTTCTTCAATCTGATCACTCCAGTCATGCTCACCAATTCCATCTTGAAGAACCAAAGCTAAAGAAGTAGCAGGCTCTTCAGTGGTCTTCTTCATGCCTTCAGTTCTCTTGGGAGCTCTACATTCCCTAGCAAAGTGACCCTTCTTCTTGCAGTTGTAGCACTCCATCTTGCTCTTATCAAAACCAGCTCTCCTTTGTCCATCATACTTAACCTGTCTTCCAGTCCTTCTAAGAAACTTCCTTGCTTGAAGAGTCAACATAGCCATCTGCCATTGAAGATTAATTTCTTCAAGATCATCAAGATCAATTTGATCTAGATCTTGATTCAACACAGTAACACTGGTAGTTAAATCAGCCAGAAAAGCATAAATTGCACCATCACTGACATTATCACTAACAGTGGTATTGTTTGCAATAGCCGTAGTTATCCCATAAGCAGCAGTGGACACATCTTTTGGGCTCACGTGATTAGTGGAAACAAAAGCAATGTTTTGATTTGCAGACGATGCACCAGCAAAGTTGTTTTCGGACTCATACACCTTCAAGTTGTTATAGAGATTGTCTAGAGTCATAGTATCAAAGTCCTCCTTATTTCTCCACACAATAGTATGCACAGCCCATTCATGTGATAAACTTCTGATGAACTTCAAATTTATATCTTCTTGTTTAAACTTATGACCTACTCACTTCAGTTGGCTCATAAGTTTTTGAAGTCTGTTATATGTGCCATCAAGTTTTTCTCCACTAAGAGCAGTGAAGGTTTCAAATTGATGCTTGAGCATATTCATCCTTGACTTCTTTGTAGCTTCATTACCAGCAAATCTTAATTCAAGAGCATCCAATAAATCTTTAGCAGATTCATATTGTTCAAAGTCCAAAGCATACTCATTAGGTATTCCCATGCAGAGAATACTGTGAGCTTTGATCTCTTGTTTCCTTTTAGCCTTGTCAACTTCACTAACAATAGCTATCTCTAGACCATCATCACCCTTCTTAGGAAGAGTATCTCCCTTTTCAACAACATCCCAGAGAGAATAATCAATCATACGAATGTATTGCCTTATTCGCATTCTCTAGATTTGATACTCACCATGCTTGAGCATGGGCACCTTTGAAGCAGTCACCATGTGAGTTTCGTCAGACATCTTAGCAGTTAAGAACTTAACAGAACTTCTTCTTGATTACAGTTTCTAGATCACAAGCTCTGATACCACTTGTTGATCCCAGTTGAGCAAACGATCTAGTATAGAAACTGACTTGTAACAAAGAACTTATTAAGTATTACGCGGAATTTAATACTTAATCTTAAGAAGAAGAACAGTAACAAACATTCAACACCTCAATATTATTAATACGAATACTCTTTATAGTATTAGGGTTTTGCAACCTTGAAGTGTATCGACCTTAGATATAAAACTTATTTATATCTAACCTAACCCAGGACCTCCTTTTATAGGCTAAGGAGTCCTGTACATAATACAATACGTATCCTACAAGATAAATATCTTTTCCATATTTATCTAATACAAAATATTAAACCGACTATACATAACTAGCAGTGGTTACAATATGTTACCCGTGGTTACATAATACTACTAGCCGCGGTTTCACTTATCATTGGTTACAGTCTTCTGTTCGTGGTTTCTTCAAGCTTGTCTGTGGTTCCAGTACTTAAAGTAATTCTTGATATAAGGAACCTAAAACCCAACAGGTTGGAATACCATGTATTTGAGAATCATGTCTAAGTTAGTTAAGACATATGTTTTTATAATATTATGACAAAATCAAACGTTTACTTGCAAGTACTATAAATTCAAATATATGCATACAACCTATAATCATTAAAATTAGGATGTTTAAGAGGAATGGGAACAAATTAGTAAACATGAGTAGCTAATCAGTGACCATAAAGATTATAACTTTACAACTCTGTAACCATTTATCCATATTTTAACATTAATTTTTAATTGACATTTATGTTAATAGCACTTAATAGTAAAAGTATGCTAATAGCAATTTATAGTAGAAGTTACTTAGCATACGTAAATGGTGAAACTAAATTTATTCATCAAGATTAACAAAGACGAAGCAAAGAGAACATACAATCATCTGATCTCGACTAAGGCCATCATGCTAAGTGTAACCGTAATAGCTAGAAGCAGTATCAAATATAAGAAGAAGGATATATGAACTAAAATAAGAGTTAAACATTGAACCACTTGAAATGCATGACTAATGTTACTTTTTGTTGAAATTTTAACCGTAATAGTAGAAGATCCTAGCTTGTCAGTTAAACACAACAAAACCAAGTGTTACTTTTTATAATGAGATGCTAGCTTGTCAATTAAAAAAAAAGAAAAAGAAAAAATGACATACATACATGACCATTCATATTCTAGCCGCCAGATTACATTAAAAGTTTAACCGTAATAGTATGGCATTTGGTATAGTATAAGATCCTAAGATCAAGATACGGTATCATTAATGTCTTTTAGGGTTCAAATTAGTTTGTGTACTTAGTAAATAATGAGGATTCTTACATAAGAGAACCCTTTTTCACAAACATCTATAAATTTTTCAACTTGAGAACATTCAGGGTGGACCAAATCAACTACTTTTAATAATTTAATATTTAGCACTGATATTATTTTTCAAAAGAAACACAACCTCAGTTCTTACCGAAACTATTGCCAATAAAAGGACCAAGAGGCACATACTCCCACGCCTGAATATCTCTTGCTGTTGAATCCATGGACTATCAATGTGAACAATCAACCGAATCTAGTAACAAATAACAATCAAGTTAGGAACAAAATAGCATACCAAAATGCCACTGTCAAAAAACCAATATGTTTCCCTATTAGTGATCATTCGTTATTAGAATTGTGAACTAAAAGGTTATACTTACTCTAAGTTCTGCACATCGTGGACTCTTCTTTTGGAAACGCTTGATGTGGCACTTCTTGATCTGCGAACCGTGTCTGTCCGTTGGATGGTTCCAATATAGTCTCTTAATAAAAGTGTTGGTTAGCACTTATGTTGCGTTTGTAGATGACAGAAGTATAAAGAATGAACACTTGTGAGTATCATTATTTTCCGCCCTGTTTCTCTGCTCACTGTATGCAACAAAGTCAAAGAAATATTCTGGGAAATCGTCATTTAGAATAACGACAAAGTCATTTGCATGACCAAATATCAGAGAAGTCCTATGGGCTATGGCTCGTTGTCATTTTCTTGCTGGCTCGCAACTGAACCCTGTAACTTTGTATGCCAAAGCTCCTTTCCGTTTTCGCTTGAAAAAATCAATGTCCTTTGCAGCCATGTTGGCTTGTATGCATTACCCTGTATTAACAAAAATTCTTTATCACACAATTGTAATTATTTATGTAATTATGAAGTATCATGATAATGGTATGAAAAAGTGATGGCGGCACCGCCTGGTCAATTGGTATGCAGCATAGACCTATTGGATCTGGAACCTTCCGATATCTGGCCACCCACATAAAACCCATTCCTATATAGAGAGTGACCTCTAAAATATGTTGGATCATTAAACTTGATTTAATCCAATCAAGTATAGAACATCCACAAAGGCCCAAGTCCGTAAGGAAGAAAAATCTAGAGCTCTATCTATAAGAAATATGTAGAATGATCCTTAAAATATCCATAGAATTGTGTAGAATATTGTAGCTAATGTTGGAAATATCTAGAGTTCCATGGAAGTATCTTGGTACTAGACTCTTCCATGGACTAGTATAAATAGAGGGTGGTGTGATGCATTTGTAATCAAGCAAATCAAGGAAAACATAAGCAATCAATAATATTCCAAACCTTTCATAAGTATTCCTCTCTTCCTAAATTTCACTTACAACCTCTTCATCAAATATAAGCCTAAAAGGCCTTCGAGTTTCTAACAAATTGGTATCAAGAGCTAGAAGATCACGATGTCAAGTATGATGAACTTGTTCCAATTTCCTCGTCTTACCAAAGAAAACTATGGTAGTTGGTGCATTCGAATGAAGGCGTTACTAGGTTCACATGATGTATGGGAGATGGTAGAGAAAGGTGTTGAGAAAGTAGATGATGAAAGTTCCATAAATGCCGCCCAAAGGGTGGAGTTGCAAAAGCCAAGAAAGAAGGATCAAAGTGCTCTTACTTTCATCTATCAATGTCTTGATGATGCGATGTTTGAAAAAGTTGCAAATGCAACTACTTCCAAGGAAGCGTGGGAGATCCTTCAAAATGCTTTCAAAGGAATTGACAAAGTGAAAAAGGTACGTCTTCAAACTCTTAGAGGAGAGTTCGAAAAACTCCAAATGGAGGAATCCGAAACCATTTCGAATTATTTCACTCGTGTCTTGACCATTTCAAATGAAATGAAAAGAAATGGTGAAAGCTTGAGTGACACAAGGGTGATAGAAAAGATTCTTCGTTCTCTGCCCCCAAGCTTTGATTACATTGTCGTGGCCATAGAGGAGTCAAAAGACATAGACTCAATGACCATTCATCAACTCATGGGATCTTTACAAGCCCATGAAGAGAATTTGAAGAAAAGAAGGGGGAAAGAACCCTTGGAGTAAGCTTTATACTCAAAGGTCTCTTTCAAAGAAAGAGAAAAGAACTTTCTACATGGAAAGGAGCAAGGACGAGGACGCGGTACTTTTCGAGGTCGTGGTGGTTTCCAAGGCCGAGGACGAGGAAGAGGAAGAGAAGATGTCAACAAAGAAGATGAAAACCAATAGTCTTCATATCAAAGAGGTCATGGGAGAGGCTTTCAATCTCAAAGAGGAGGTAAGCCCAAAATACAATGTTACAACTGTCGTAAATATGGTCATTATGCCAATGAGTGTACTAGCTCAAGACAAGTGGAAGAAAAAGCTAATCTTGTAGAGGTAGAAGACGGAGATGAGCTTACCTTGCTAATGGCAAGACATGACGAACAAGAAGAGAGGATAGAGCCATGGCATATAGATTCCGCTGCAAGTAACCATATGACGGGTGAAGAAGACTTGTTCGTGGAGATGGAGAAAAGTAAAGGTAACGTCACCTTTGGAGACGAATCAAAGGCACCGGTGAAAGGAAAAGGTAAGATACTTATCCGAACTAAAGATGGTAGTCACCAATATATTTCGGACGTATACAATGTGCCCAATCTTAAAATTAATATTTTAAGCGTGGGACAACTTTTAGAGAAAAATTACGATATTCATTTCAAGGATCATAGTGCTACAATAAGGAATCCCGAAGGAAAGCTCATAGCAAAAGTGCCTATGACCAAAAACCGAATGTTCCTTCTAAACATTCAACATGATGAAGCTAAGTGCTTAAAGAGTTGTTTGAAGGATCATTCGTGGCTTTGGCACATGAGATACGGGTACTTAAACTTTGGTGACTTAAAGTTATTATCCTCAAAGGGAATGGTGAATGGGTTAGATCAAATTGATCATCCCAATCAACTATGTGAAGGATGCCTTCTTGGGAAGCATGCTAGGAGTTCGTTCCCGAAAGAAGCGACATCAAGAGCTAAGGAGCCTTTACATCTAATTCAAACGGATTTGTGTGGTCCTATTACTCCACCCTCTTATAGTAAGAATCTTGACTTTATGCTCTTTATTGATGACTTTTCAAGAAAAACTTAGGTATATTTTCTAAAAGAAAAATCCCAAGCTTTTGAAACTTTTAAAACATTTAAAACTATGGTTGAAAAAGAGAAAGGTTTAAAAATTAAATCAATGAGATCCGATAGAGGTGGAGAATTTTTATCAAAAGAATTTAACAAATTTTGTGAGGATAATGGGATCCGGAGATTTCTAACGGCTCCTTACTCCCCACAACAAAATGGAGTGGTTGAGAGAATGAATAGAACCATTCTCAATATGATCCGAAGCATGTTGAAAAGTAAGAAGATGCCAAAGGAGTTTTGGGCCGAGGCGGTTGATTGTGCAGTATATCTATTGAACCGGTGTCCGTCAAAGAGTTTAGATAACAAGACTCCACAAGAAGCATGGAATGAGATGAAGCCTACCGTCTCTCACCTAAGGGTATTCGGAAGCATAGCATATGTCCACGTTCCCAGCCAAAGGCGATTAAAGCTTGATGATAGAAGTGAGAAGCAAGTGTTTGTTGGCTACGACAAGTAGTCGAAAGGTTATAAGCTCTATAATCCAATGACAAGGAAGGTGGTAGTGACTAGAGACGTGGATTTTGATGAAGAAGAGACATGGGTTGGAGCATCAAGGAAAATGAAATGATTTTCTTCCTATAACTGATGAAGAAGAGACGGGTGAATCAAGCGAAGAAGTCCGACAACCTGAAAGTCCAAATCCAACCCAAGAATCACCTTCAAGTTCAAGTGAAGGAGAACCGAAGACAAGAAGTTTGCAGGAGCTCTACGAGGTAACTGACGAAATACCCCTTACTTGTTTATACGTTGATTTTGAACCTTTAGTTTTTTAGGAGGCTATGAAAAGCAAGAAATGGAGACAAGCCATGGACGAGGAGATAAAGTCAATAGTGAAGAATGATACGTGGGAGTTGACGACCCTTCTGAAAGGTCAAAAGGCTATTGGAGTCAAGTGGGTATACAAGACCAAGAAAAACGCCAAAGGCGAAGTGGAAACGTACAAGGCAAGACTTGTGGCAAAAGGTTACAAGCATAAGTATGGTATCGACTACGAAGAGGTATTTGCTCTTGTTGCTCGCTTAGAAACTATTAGAATGATTATTGCTATTGCTGCTCAATATAGGTGGAAAATCCACCAAATGGAAGTAAAGTCTGCATTTCTAAATGGACTTCTTGAAGAAGAAGTTTATGTGGAGCAACCAGAGGGATATGTTGCCAAAGGGCAAGAAGGTAAAGTGCTAAGGTTGAATAAGGCCTTTTATGGTCTAAATCAGAAACCATGTGCTTGGAATACTAGAATTAACAAGTATTTCCAAGAACATGGTTTTACTAAATGCCTAAGTGAATATGCACTTTACGTGAAATTTGCAAATGGAAGTATACTGCTCGTCTGCTTGTACGTGGATGATTTGATCTTTACAGGAAACTCTCAGAGTATGATTGATGAGCTCAAGAAGTCAATGACGAAAGAGTTCGAGATGACAGACATAGGACTTATGTCTTATTATCTTGGCATTGAGGTGAAGCAGAGGGATGATGGAATTTTCATAAGTGAAGAAGGATATGCCAAGGAGATATTAAAGAAGTTTGGCATGGATAAGTGCAATCCCGTTGGCACCCCCATAGAACATAAGGCAAAGCCTTCTAAGCATGACAGAGGAGAAGCGGTAGACTCAACTCAATTCAAGAGTCTCGTTGGAAGTTTGTGCTATTTGACATGTACAAGACCTGACATACTCTTTGCGGTTTTTTTAATTAGTCGTTTCATGGAAGAGCCTACGACAAAGCATTTGGAGATTGCAAAGAGGATCCTCTGTTATATCAAAGGTACCATAGACTACGGAATGTTTTATTCAACAAGTGAAGACTTCAAGCTGGTTGGATATAGCGACAGTGACTGGGCTGGAGACAAAGACGATGGAATAAGTACAACAGGATTCATATTCTTCCTAGGTAACTGATTTGTTTTAATAAACACAAATATCAATATATCAAATTACTCGTGAAATTCGACAAATCAACCTTTTAGGAAAAGGGTTAACGTGCCAAATCTCACGAAAGTGATAAGAGTGATACCGGGAATAGTGGTTTCCCCGGGTCATGTCCCAACGAGGTGTGAAATTGACGGTGTCGTTGAGTTTCGTGATTTGAACTTGAATTGGTTTTAATGATTTGTTTGGTTTGAATTACGTTTTCTACAAATTAATTAACGGGAAAGTAATTAAGGCAAGGGAACCCTAAGAAACTAAAAATTAACTATCACTAAGCCTAAGGAATGATAAAACTAAGCTACACTAAGTCCTAGGGTATTAAAATGCAAAAACGTAAAAACGGGAAAACAAACCGAGCCAATAACGTGAAAATTATGCAATTTAAGTCCTACGAGTGTGAAAACAATTTTCCTACGTTCTACATGACCAAAAATAATTTTAGGAAAAAGCGGAATATTTTTTTGAGTTTTAAATTATTTATTACGAATTAAAAACTAATTTTACCTAATTAAATGATTAAAAATGCTAAACTAATTAAGAAAAATTTGGAAAAATCACTAAAAGTACTTTGAATGATGCTAATCCTAGGAAAATTAAAAACAGTGATGGTTTCTTTGGAGAATAAGCTCAAAATAAGCCAAACTTGGCTGATAAGCAAAACTGACCAAGTGTATTTAAGGTATTAATTGTGCAAAGTATAAACAGAAAAAGACTCAAGGGCGGCTGGTTTGGGATGTTGGTGTAGTGCTCGTTGGAGGTGGACTGTCCCAGGTTCGAATCCTGGGGCAGTGACTTTTTTTTTTTTTTTTGCACTTATTTTTATTATTATTTTATTTTTCTTTTACAAACTAATAGATAAACAAAAAATAAGTTTTTTTTACTGAAACAAAGCCTTTTTCAAAACTCAAAGAAGCTGTGTAAAAGTGATTACAACAGATAGACCAAAAATAAGAAAACATTCATGAGTATAAAGGCTTATCAAGAGATCAAAAGCTATCCAAATAACAACAAATAAGCTAGTGACACAAAATTAATTTAACTAATCCTAAATAGAACTAAAGGACCCTAAATAAGCTAGCTAATAAACTAATTAAGCTCATGCGACATCCTACTCTGCAGCTACAGTGAAAACAGTCCGAAGGGATGTTTGGAACAATGGCAGCTAGGGGATTAAATGATAGGTTAAACAAGTACTTTTAACTAGTTCTAACTATTCAAAACATCTAATACAGAGGTCTAAATGCAGATTCAAATACCACTTTAAGCAAACAGATATTAAGCACTTGAAGCTCTAATAGAACTGCTGTACTGCTACTGTGACTGCAGTCCTGAACAGCCCATAGGGGAGCTTTTACAGCTTAATCTAACTATGCCACCAAGGGATTGAGCTTATGGGCTTTTGGATTTTTGAAAACAAGCAAGGGGGCTAGCTTTTGCCCCCACAAGATCACCTTAATAAGCATTTTACAGCTTATAAATAAGCTTTGAAAAATGGTGCAGAGGCTGCTGTGGGGTCAGAACAGCCCCAAGAGGGAATTTGAATGGCAGTTTTAAGCTATTAAGCAAACACAAAAATCCAAAATAAGCATAAATACATGAATACCTATCTATGAGCTACTTGTAACTACCAAATGAGATCCTAATTCTAATTTTAACTTCCCTAAATCTAAGCTTAAAAGGGACAGTTGACTGCTGCAGCAACAGTCCCTAAACAGCCCAAAGTGGTGCTTTTGAGCTTATTTATAAGCACTAAAGTAATCTCCTAGTCTTCCAAAAAGCAAAACCAGATAAAGTAGGCACTGTGGGCTCCCTAAAAATCTAACTTGCAACTGTTTTGAAGGCTTTTAATTGGCTGAATAGAGGTCTGCAACAGAGCTCATGGGACAGTGGTTATTAAGACCATCAACAACTAACAAAAAAAAGTTGGTAAATAAGCTAAATCTAGTGGTCACCTAGTCTAATTCTTCTACCATTACTTGAGTGAACATTAAATAAGGGAATAAGCGAATCGATAAGCCAAAGAAAATGGATAACCTGCTTCTTGAAACAAGCTGCTGTAACAGCAGACCTGCACGCTGTTATGGGTCAGAACAGGTAACACAACAGATCTTAAAACAATTTGAGACCCTACTTGGGTCAAATTTGGAGTTAGACCCAAGACAATTGCAAGGCCAACACCCTTTTAGGACAGAAATTTGTTTAAGAATGACCCTTAGAACCAGTTTCAAACTTTAAGAAATCTATATTGCATATTTAACGAGAGCATTAAAATGAACTCAATCAGCTATTGACAAACACTTATAATATCAAAAGGAAGAATTTAAGATGATAACAAGACTACATTAAAAACTCCAATGGAAGTAAAAACTGAAAGGTAAATTGCATTCACGGGAATGAAAATTACAAGTTACTTAAAATGACAATAAAGTAAATGGGATTAGAACTTTGAAATTCTAGACTAAAATTCGAAACTAAATTAAAACTAAAAAAAAGAAACTAACTAAAAACTAAAAACTGACTACTCACTACTACCTTATACATGGCTACATGAATTCTATTTATACTACTGAGCTAGGTCTTCAAATCTTCTTGGGTCTTCACTTGTTTGTGCTTTCTTCACTTCAATCCTAGCCCTCCAATAAGTAGGTACACTTTGGGAGCAATCTGAGCCATCCATGGGGACTTTTATTCTTGGATTGCCACAGTGGCAATGGGGAAGAGGAGTAGTGGGTTTGGGAGTTGGGATTGACTGGGTAATAGATTGGGATTAGGGTTGAGTGATTCTGGGTAAAAGGGTTTTGGTGAGGATGGAGTGTTCCTGGGTTTTGGGTAAAGCAAGAAAGGGGAAGAGTGGAGGGAAAAAGAGGGGTCGGTGTGGGTTATATGGCTGGGTTGTTATTGGGTCGTGGGTTGAACATTGGGCTGGTTTGGTTTGTAGTATTAATACAAGGACCACACTTGCCATTCCACAAAACTAGAGGGACCGAAACTGCACTTTTCCAAAATTTATCAAAAGGACCTAATATGACAAGTTTAATTTTCCCAAGGACCAAAAATAATAATTTTCAAATTAAAAATGTCCTGGGGTAATTTCTGTCAATCTTTGAAATTTCAGGGACTAAAGTTGCCATTTTGCAAAATTGAATTTTATAAGGCTAATTTTTGACAACTTGAAAATCCCTGAGGGCCTTTTATGAAAAATTAACTTGTTTTGAATAACTAGGGACTAGATTTTGACAAATATTGCATAAAACACAGTCTAAATATTTTTTCTGTCTTTTTGAGACTTTTTAAAGTGTTTTTGACCGTTTTTGCGGTGTAGAAGGAACAAAAATGATGAGTATTTACACACTCATCAGTAACAATGCTTTTACATGGTCTTCAAAGAAGCAACCTATAGTTACTTTGTCTAGTTGTGAAGCCGAGTACGTAGCTGCAACATCATGTGTATGTCACGCAATTTGGCTTAGAAGTATGCTAAAGGAGCTACACATGGAACAAGAAGATGCGACTGAGATCTATGTGGATAACAAGTCGGCCATTGACTTAGCTAAATATCGAGTATACCATGATCGAAGTAAGCATATCAACACTCATTATCACTTTATTCGAGAGTGCATTGCAAGGAAAGATGTCCAAGTGATACATACGAGGTCCGAAAACCAAGTTGCAGATATCCTCACCAAGCCGATCAACGAGAAAGATTTTTCAAGACAACGAATGATGCTTGGAGTCGGTAAGTCAAGTTTAAAGGGGGGTGTTGGATCATTAAACTTGATTTAATCCAATCAAGTATAGAACATCCACAAAGGCCAAAGTCCATAAGGAAGAAAAATCTAGAGCTCTATCTATAAGAAATGTGTAGAATGATCCTTAAAATATCCATAGAATTGTGTAGAATATTGTAGCTAAGAAATATCTAGAGTATAGATATTTATAATGTTGGAAATATCTAGAGTTCCATGGAAGTATCTTGGTACTAGACTCTTCCATGGACTAGTATAAATAGAGGGTGGTGTGATGCATTTGTAATCAAGCAAATCAAGGAAAACATAAGCAATCAATAATATTCCAAACCTTTCATAAGTATTCCTCTCTTCCTAAATTTCACTTACAACCTCTTCATCAAATATAAGCCTAAAGGCCTTCGAGTTTCTAACAAAATATTCCACCACCCACAACTGGAATGAATTTCCTGTCAACTTGTTGAAGAACTTTACACTCTGCCAGGCATTTCTTACTGATAGACTTGGGTAACAGAGAATCACCATAAAGGTGCAATATCCAAGAAGATAAGTCAAGTACATTGTCCTGATTGGTAAGATCATCAGGCTTATGTATACTTACAACAATGAAAACCGAATCACGAATTGGATACTGTTTCACAGTTGCAAAGAAATTAACCAAAGTATATATATTAGAATTTTCAGAGCACTCAACTGAGTTCCAACAACATCCATTACGCCATTTTTCCCCAATGTCTAATGCACCTTGATCCTTGATTGGCTCCCAAACAGTCAAGTTTAATCACACAAGCTAACCACTTGTGAATGGTCAACCGTAATAAACTTAAAACAGCTCAGAAAGCAATGCAATTAAGATCTGGAGAGTATAGTGTTACCTCAGGTCGTTAAGTCCCACGGAGACTGAATGGTTTTTCAAAAACTTTCAGATGTCGAGTAATCACTAAGGATAGTGATCAGTAAGGATTTTGGTGAATAATTACACTACTGATTGATTGGAATGATATTTGGATACAGAATTGTAAAGCACAACAATCAGATTAAAGAAACGTAAATACGTACGTTTATTAAACTATGTAAACGTACAAAATAAAAAGTGAGATCTAAGAAATAAAAGACCTACAAATATGAAAATAACATTTTTTGAATCCTAAAAATAAAAGAAAATTATTAGAAAAGGAAAATTATTTTTATAACTATTTATTTAATTATTATTAATTAAAAACTATTTTTAATTATTTTATAATAACCTAAAATAAAAGAAAATATGAAATAAGGCTAGAAAAATAAAATTATGATTTAGAAAAACCTAGAATATTATAAAACTTATTTTAAAATTAAAAATATATTTTTTACACTTTTTATTTATTTATTATTAATTAATTAATATTTAAAATATACTTAAATACAAGAAAATATAAAAATAACCTGGGAAAATAAAATTTTAACTTAGAAAAATCTAGAATATTATAAAACTAATTTTAAAACTGAAAAGATATTTTTTATGCTTTTAAATTATTTATTACTAATTATTTAATACTTTTAACTATTTTAAATTCTAATAAATACTAAACAAGATGAGAAAATTATGAAACTTTTTCTAAAAATATATTATGATGACAGAAAACTAAGAAAATTATAAAAACACAAATTTCTTAATAATAAGCTGAAAAGAAAAATCAAAAAGCTAATTTCTATTAAATAAACGCTATCACTATATTTAAAATGATGTTTTTGTGGTTTTTATTTTTGAAAGCTATTATACTACTGATTATAAGAAACTTTAATGAAAACAAAAATTTTATAACTAAAAAATAAGCTGTTTAAAACTTAAAAAGCTTAACAGTTTGGATTATGAGCTTATTTTGAAGATTTAAGCTCAAACAAGCTTCAAAGCTAGAACCAAAGGTGTATTAAGCTATAAACAAGCTAAAGTAACTTAAGTGAAGCTAAAAAGCACAAAGATATACACTGAAAATCTAGAAATAAGCAAATAAGCACTTATGCTAAACTGAGAAATGGACAGATCTAAAAGCCTGTTGCAGCCCTATCAAAAAAGCTACAAAGTGGAATTTTAAGCTTGGGACCTTAAGATGGCTTGGTTAGCTTTCCAAAGAACTAAAATTCACAAGCTGAGGTTCAATTATGAGCTTGTGACAAGCTTGTGAAGATGGTAGCAAAGCTGTGCACAGGGCACACTTTTTAAAAAGGGGTTCAAAAGAAGCTAAATAATAAGCACTGAATAAGCTGATTAAAAGTGAACTAATATTTTTCTAATTAAGTTAAGCAGCTAAACTTTAATCTCCCAAAAGCTTATATCCTAAATCTTAATATTATGTCCTATATAAAATTATCCATTTTATTCAAAAACGACTATATTGAAAAGTTTGACTTTTATTAAAACCAAATAAGTTGACTAAAATGAACTTTGAATTGATCCTAAGCACTGATTATGATGTATTAAGGTGTACTAAGATTGATTTGATCAATATTATCAACTTATAAGCAAGAAAACAAGATCATGAATCATGAAAATTCAACAGTTAATGAACAAGGTGAGATCAAAGGATGTTTTGATTTTTTTTAACAAATGACCACTGGTTTTCTTTGTTGCTGTGGGTTATTAGAACCAAGTGTGACAGATAACAACAATAAGCAACAACTCAATTAGCCTTTAACACAGATACCTAAGTAAATCTAAACACCACTTAATGAGACTGTTAAGAAGCTTTAAACACCAAAATAGATTTTTGAGCCAAGAAAACTATTAATTAACTTATATTAACTATAATTAGACAGTATTAAACTATAATTAACATACTTTGAACACTTAAATTAAAAATTGCAAATTATGAGAAAACTGCTTACAATTGGAGTTCAAGCTTAAAACAGAGAACCAAAGGCCAAATTATACTTCCTATAGCTTCCCAAGAAGCTCTATACCGAGGCCATCCAATATCAACCCTGCTCCAGCTTTGACCTTCACTTCCATGGACTTTTTTATTTTTCACTAATTTATTTGGTATTTTTGGTGATTTTTGGTTTTTTCTTCTAAACTGAATTTTAAGATTTCTAAAAGCTTGAAGAAGCTTTCTAGGAGCTTATATGGGCTTATTCAGTCCTTACCAACAACTAACAACAACATTTGATTAATCATGACATTTTGAACAAGAAAAATAGCATAAACTGAAAACTGAACTGTAAGTTGAAATTGATTACTTCAAAAGATTCACAATACACAAAGATTGCTTAAAAAGTACTTGAAAGCTTTTAAATTACACTGGAAATTTTAAAATAATTAAAACGACATACATAAAACTAAATTAAGCTAGATAGTCTTCTCTTTTGCACCAAACTCCCTTTTATTGATCTTTTTGGAGCTTGTCGACATCTCTGAACATATCCCACTCATTTCCAGCCATTGGATTGGTCAATATCATCAGAATCGTCCATGTGTAGATTTGGCGCCAAAATAGTCATTAGCAGGTTTCTTCAATTAATGCAATTTGGGATATTGTGAAGGTGGAAGGGAGTGGTTAGACAGTTGTAGAGGTGAGGTGGAAAGGGTAGAATTTAAAACCATGGTGGTTTGATGCGTATCTGGTTTTTGCGGGGATATGTGAGGGACGATGAACAGTGGCGTGGTATTTGACTTTTGTTGACCCTGGTATTAATATGAAGGGGGGGGGTCACAAAGGGAGGTCTAGGGTTTATTGGCAGGGGTCTTTTGGGATTTGGCTGGGGATCAAAATACACAAAGGTCCGTTTGGTTTATTATTATTATAAGGACCAAGTTTGCAATTTCTGCAAACTTCAAGGACTGAAACTGTAATTTCTCCAAAGTTATCACAAGGACCAAACTTGACAAACTTTAATAGTACAAGGACCATATTTGATTATTTTACATTTTTAAATATCCAAGGACTATTTTGACACTTTTGTAAAGTTTAGGACTAAAGTTTTCATTTTGCAATTTTTAAACTTTGAAGGGTTTGTTTTGACAACTTTTGAATCCCATAGACCTTAAATGATATTTTACTTTATTTTGATTTACCAGGGACTAAATTTGACAACTTTTGAAACTTGGGGGACTAAAACTGCCAATTATGCAAACTTGATACGTTTTTCATCTGATTTTGATATTTTTGCATTTAAAACACATAAAACACTTCTTTGTGATATTTTAATCATTTTGATGCATTTCTGAGTGTTTTCAGATGTTTTTGGCATTCTAAACGGTACAAAAATGATGAGTATTTAGACACTCATCAATCCCCCACACTAAGCTATTGCTAGTCCCTAGCAATCTTTTTAGAAAACTTAATGGATTTCATCTCTTTACCAAAAGCCATTACTTCTGGAGTAGCCAATTGTTTCAGTTCAAGTAAGAACCTTGGTACAATGATAACCAAATGATTTTGAGCAAATCACCAGCTTTCAACGGTTTTGATTTGTCTTTACCAGAAGCCGTTTGCTTCTGGACTAGCCAACTCTTAGATAAAATATATTTGGTGAGTCGATTACCAATTATGGTTTTCCAACTGCCTTTACCACAAGCCATAAACTTGCGGGCTAGCCAACTCTTCACTAATTAAAGATATGGTGAGCTGAACACCATACAATTTTGGGCAAATTGCAAGCCATAAACGGATTTGAGATATCTTTACCAAGAGCCGTTTGCTCCTGGATTAGCCAATCCTTATGTGGGTTAGACATGGCGGACTGATTACCATTTGCTGAGTAAGTGAAAAACACTTACTCCAAAAAAAATTTTGGCCAAAAACGGGGGAATTGGGTGGAATAATTACATGATAAAATTCGTGATAATTCCCCCCCCCCCCACACACTAGAAATGAATATTGCCCTCAATATTCAAAGTACCGGCTGTTATGCCGAAACATAGAATATAAAAGGGAAATACTACGGCCATTATTTTATTTTTGATATATACATTTTTTTTAGAGAGTACTTATATACAACAGCGGGGGGAAACTCCCCCACACTAGGGTGGTAGAAAGTAGAAAGAAGTCAGAAATATGAGTGAAAACCCATATGGTGTGTGCTATTGTTTTTGATTACCGAGTCGCTAGCTTAACTCGATCCCCGCATTCATTGGTTCATGGGGAAAGTTTGTAGATCCGGGATAACCACGGGTGGAATGTCCTCTCCAAAATAATGCTTCAATCGATGACCATTCACTTTAAAATTTGGACCATCGGGTTGAGATAACTCAATAGTACCATAAGGATAAACCTTAGCAATAGTAAATGGACCGGACAACGGGACTTGAGCTTTCCGAGAATATCTCAATCTTGAATTAAAAGAAGGACTCGATCACCAATGTTGAAACACGGTTCTTGATTTTAGAGTCATGAATCTTCTTTGTCTTTTGTTTGTAGATTAAAGAGTTCTCGTATGCTTGATTACGGAGTTCATTTAGTTCATTCATTTGAACTTTTCTGTGATCACCAGCTGTCTGAATATCGAAGTTTGCATGCTTCAAGGCCCCGTATGCTTTGTGCTCTAGCTCAATCGGAAGATGACATGCCTTTCCATACACTAGCTTGTATGGAGTACACCCGATGGGTGTTTTGTAAGCTGTACAGAAGGCCCAGAGTGCGTCATCCAGTTTATCTGACCAGGATGCACGGTTTTTGCCTACTGTCCTTTCTAGAATTCTTTTAATACCACGGTTGGAAACTTCCCCTTGCCCAATTGTTTGGGGTGGTATGCGTAAGAGACGGTGGGTTACACCATACTTTTGCATGACACGATCAAATTGATCATTGCAGGAAATGCGTTACCACGATCACTGATTATAGCTCGTGGAGTTCCAAACCTAGCAAAAAGAGATTTTAAAATTTTCACAACAACTCGGGCATCATTGGTAGGTAAAGCTTTCGCTTCAACCCATTTTGACAAATAGTCAACACCACAAGTATGTATTTTTTCCTCGAGATGATGGAAATGGCCCCATAAAGTCATATACCCAGATGTCAAATATCTCACATATTTGAATGGCGTTTTGCGGCATTTCATTTCTTTGAGAGATATTTCCGTGACGTTGACAAGCGTCACATGCTTTGACAAAATCATGGGCATCCTTATAAATCGTGGGCAATATAAACTCGAAATCAAACACCTTTTAGCGGTGTAGTTTGGACTATGATGGACCCCGGTGGGTCCAGCATGGCAAGCTTTGAGAATGTCCATAGCTTCCTGTCAATAAACACACCGTCGGATGACTTGATCCGCACAGATTTTGAATAGGTAGGGTCGCCCAGAAGGAATGTTTAACATCCTTGAAGAATTTGTTCTTCTGTTGGGTTGACATCCCTTTCACTATGAAGTTACCCGCATGGTAATTTGCGAAGTCAGCAAACCATGGGGTAGTAGAGTTTCCACGAAAAGAAACCGCATTGAGTGTCTCGAGAGGAAATGTTTCATTTATTTCCTTTTTCTCGAAAACATCTTGGTGAGGGTTTTCTAGATGGGACAGATGATCAGCAGCTAGGTTCTCAACTCCTTTTTTATCACGTATAATGATATCAAATTCTTGCAGGAGAAGAACCCAACAGAGCAATCTCGGCTTTGCATCTTGTTTTGCAAAGAGATATTTGAGAGCCGAGTGATCCGTATACACCACGCATTTGGTCAAGATTAAGTACGGCCGAAACTTCTCAAACGCATACACCACCCGGAATAGCTCTTTTTCTGTGGTGGGTTAATGGGTTTGAGCTTCAGTCATAGTCTTACTTACGTAGTGGATAGGCTGAAAATGCTTGCTTCTACGTTGCCCTAGGACTGCACCGATAGCAAAATCACTTGCATCGCACATGAGCTCAAAGGCAAGTCCCAGTCGGGAGCAACGAGAATGGGTGCTTCAGTAAGCTTTTTCTTTAATGTTTCAAAAGCTCGATGCACTCGGTGGTGAGAAGATAAAAGGAGCATCTTTTTCAAGAAGATTAGTCATAGGCCGGGCGATTTTAGAAAAATCTTGTATGAATCTGCGATGAAACCGGATGACCTAAAAACTCCTAATACCTTTGACGGTAGTAGGATGAGGTAAGTTAGCAATAACATCGACTTTTGCTCTATCTACCTCAATCCCGTTTTTTGAAATCTTATGGCCAAGGACTATGCCTTCTTTGACCATAAAGTGGCTCTTCTCCCAATTTAGACAAAGATTGGTGTCTTCACACCGTTTGAGCATTTTTTCTAAAGGGAGAGAATGTTTGAAACGAGTCCCCAATGACCGAGAAGTCATCAATAAACACCTCCATTGTTTCCCCGATCATGTCGTGGAATATGGCCATCATACATCGTTGGAACGTGCCCGGAGCATTACATAAGCCAAAAGGCAACGTCTGTGTAGGCAAAGGCAAAAGTTCCGTATAGGCAGGTGAATGTAGTCTTCTCTTGATCCTGTGGATCAATGGGAATCTGAAAATACCCCGAGAGAGAAACCATAAGGAACAATAGTACTCGTTCCTGCTACTAATCTCTCAAGCATTTGGTCCATGAAGGGTAGGGAAAATGGTCTTTACAGGTAGCGTCATTCAACTTACGATAGTCAATGCAAACACGCCATCCCGTAACCAATCGAGTTGGAATTAACTCGTTATCTTCATTGTGACAACAGTTAGCCACCCTTTTTAGGAACACAGGAATTAGGCTAACCCAAGGACTATAGAGATAGGGGGTAAATCAATCCTGCATCAAGAAGTTTGATAACCTCCTGTTTGATAACATCATGGATTTTGGATTTACTCTTCTCTGATGTTGAACTGCTGGTTTGAAGTCATCCTCCATCAAGATTTTTGTGAGTACAAAACTCAGGGTTGATACCCTTAATGTCGGAGAGGTTTCCAGCAATTGCTTGCTTGTGTGACTTCAAGACCTTTATGAGAGCAGCTTTTCATCTTTACTCAAATCTCGAGCAATAAGGACGGTAATTTATCATCAACCTCAAGAAATGCATACTCGAGATGAGGCGGTAAGTCCTTAAGTTCGACTTCAGGAAATTCTTCATTTTTATCAACTGACTTGACTTCCTTGTTATGAAGCTCGACGGGAGGGAGTGATGATGGATCGTCATTAAGCAACTTCTCAATGAGAAGTATGTCCCCCTCGATGTCGATGGGAGCGTGATCAATTTCCCATGGGACAGAATCACTAGACAAGTAAGCTTCAATCTCTTCTAAGATGAAGTCACTTTCCTCAAAAAGGAGAGTGAGAGAAGAGTAGAATTGACAATGATGGGTTGAGATGAATGAGTGAGATTATCACTCGAAGAATTATGATCATAACCAAGAACTTCTTGAGAGTACTCTTCAGAAGCACATCAATGATCTATTCGGTTAACCGACTCAGAATCATAGTTGGCGAAGTACCTCGAATTTGATCAAGGTTTAAAGGTGACAGCTTCATTACCAACACGTAATGTGATTTCCTGCTCAAATACATCAATGAGAGCACGGCCCGTTCTCAGAAATCTCGTCCAACATGAGAGGAACCCGATGATCGGCATCAAAATCAACAACCACGAAGTCAGCTGGAAAATGGAACTTTCCTACTTTCACAAATACGTCCTCGGCAATGCCAAGAGGACGGGATATTGTACGATCTGCAAGCTCGAGAGTCATGCATGTAGGAGTAAGTTTCGGAAGAGAAAGTTTCTTCCATACTGAATAAGGCATCAGATTGATGCTTGCAACAAGATCGGCTAAGGCAAAGCATTCAACCATTCCGGAAGGAAATACACAAGGTAAGAGAAATTTTCCAGGATCTCCAAGCTTCTCTGGAAGCTTCTTCAAGATAACTGCAGAGCAGTTCTCGTTCAGAGGAGTTTTTTGCCATTTCAAACAGCTTTTCCTTGTTGCTTAACAGTGTTGAGAGTTGATGCAAACTTGGGCATCAGCATGATAGCTCTGCAAAGTTATGTCCAAATGTAGTTCTTGGAAAATTTGAAAAAATTTGTCCATTTGATGACTGGCTTTTTCGCGGAGCTTTTGCTCATTCAAACGTGATGGGTAAGGAATAGAAGATTTGGATTTGGATTTGGGGTTTTAAACGGGAGCTACTGGAGGTTTAAAAACAACTCCTGGATTAGATTTGGGATTCTGGACAACTTGAGGATGGACATCGTTGGTACCTCCGTTATTAGTAGGAAGTTCCTTGTCCTTTGTCGCCTCAGGTTCACTTTCCACTACCTTCGGGAGAGAAGAAGAAGAGGTAGTAGGAATAGCGGGTCCATTATATGAAACACCACTTCTGGTTGTGATCGCTTTTACATCGCCCCTCGGGTTAGCGATCGTGTTGCTCGGAAGTTTTCCTGAGCCCAAGGGTTGATCATTTAAAGACTTCTTTAGATCAGCGATCTGACTGACCAACAACCTGTTCATTTCATCTTGGGATTTCATGAATTGCTTCAATAACTCATCAGATGATGGTACTGGAGGCTGTGGAGGGAAATTTTGAGGTCGTATGTTTTGATTATGACCTTGTTGTTGAAAATTCCCTTGAAATTGATTCCCTCGATTGAAATTGTTTTGATTAAGGTTCCCTTGATGTTGGAAACCTTGATTTGGTCCGGGATAGAAATTACCTTGGTTTGATAACCTTGGTTCATTCAGGTTGGTTTGATTCCGGTTTTGTATGTTAGGATT